>CM062612.1:52482960-52820460 GCA_025617555.3 Puccinia polysora | reverse complement strand
TTCCAAATATCTCATCCATTTGAATATAAAAAGGACCAATGGAGTCCAACTTATCAACCAACAAGTTCATTCCCTTGGCTTTTTCAGAGTTGGTGATACCAAAGCTGGTGGAGATTGAAATGGAGTGGGCCTTTTTGTACTTGGCTTGATAGTTCTTGAATTTCTCCCTAATCTGTTTGGATGACAGATCCTGCCTACCTTTTGTTTTATTTCTGAGTTCATTGGCCATCAGGACATAAGCATTGACCTTAGAGGATGGAGGTTGGCCAACACGTGTTTCATTGTCCAATCCAAAGAAAGCATTGTAGTTGGATGGAATTTTGAGCCAGTTTACCAGAATGATGTTATCAGCTCTCTTGAGCTTACTTGAGCCTTTGGAAGCTGATGGGGGAGGATGGTTGGATGTTGAGTTTCTGGGGGATGTTTGCTTTGGTCCATTGGATTGTTGAGTGATAAGATTGACTAGATTTCTTTATGCCATAGAACCAGCAGACTGAGAAAACACAAAGATCATGACAAACACGACAATAGTGAATAATGAGAATGAAATAATAGAGAATGAGAAAATGAGGATGCTACGCCTGAAGCCAACAGATTTAACAGAGATGGATGGCATAATTTGGGGTAGATATTTCCAAGGGATTTGAGTGGAGGCTAGTTGAAGAGTTCTGGAGATTAGATTTAAGACATGGCCAAGAATCCAAAAGAGTGGAGTATTACCAGGCAGGGATAACAGGTCAAAACAGGTTGAGATCTTGATTGGGGTTCAGATGAGTAGCAAGGTTGACAAAAAAGATACAAATGAGATAAGAGAGAATCAAAGGGGAAAGGAAGCGGAGGTACTTGAAGTGGACGGGTGAGAAGATGATGATTGTTTGAACGGATAAGAAAAGAAAAAAAATAAAAGCAGAAAGGTAGAGAGGAGAGGTAGAGGTTGAGGGAGATTACTTCCGCAGCAGGGACGCAGCAGGTGTGGAAGAAGAAGGGCAGGAGAAGTAGAGAGTGCAGGAGGAGATCAGAGGTTGTGAAATCTCAACATTTAGTGGACTTGCGGAGGGAGGATTACTGAGGGGCCATTTAAAAATAGTAGGAGGGATGAAGGGATGAAGGGCTATGAGAGTGTTTAAGTGGTCAGAGTGATGATGTGATGAGAGGATGGGAGTGATGAAGGAAAGAGAATAGGAAGAGATGAGAGTGATGAAGTGACAAGAGGGATAAAGCAATGAGAGTTAGGATGTGATGAAAGCAATAAAGTGATGAGAGTGATGAAGTGATGAGGATAGTGATCCAATGAGAGTTAGCTGGATGTGATGAAAGTGATAAACGGATGACAGCAATGAAGTGATAAGTATAGTGATCCAATGAGAGTTAGCTGGATGTGATAAGAGAAATAAATGGATGAGAGTGATGAAATGATCAGGATAGTGATTTTATGAGAGTTAGCTGGATGTGATGAAAGAAATAAAGTGATGAGAGTGATGAAGTGATGAGGATAGTGATGAAGAGATTGAGAGAAATGAATCAATTTTTTTCCCAATGAGGTTGGAGTTAGAAGGAGGTGGGAAGCCAGGGGTGGATGACGTGGAAAGGTGGTGGAAGCCTTTAAATAATTAATTTGAAAAAACCACTTATTTCCAGGTAACTCTGACATGTCTGATGTGAGATAAGTGGTTTTTTTTTATTTTTAATTCCGGGTTTGAAATGGCAGATTTGGTTTGAAACCCACCATTGAAAAATGGCAGGGTTGCTTATCTCTGATACTTCCTATTGTATATATTTATTTTTGAGATTAAGTTTGAATGTGTTAAAAGGGTGAGAAATTGATTTAACTTAAAACTGGGAACTGGTAAGATGAAAACAAATGAACATCAGAATAAGAACAGGAAGATGAGATGAAACCATGATCACAAACATCTGGCATTGAAGATCTAATGAGAGATTGGCGGAGATTGATGGACAAGACGTAGTTCAAAAATGATGATTGATGTGCTTTAGAGGATTGAGTTGAGGTTGGGATGTGAAGCAAATGAAGAGATCAAGATGAATGAAACTAGCAGGAAGAGTGGGGTCAATACGTGAGGAAGTCAAATGTCAAGAAGAAATCAAGAGTCATATCTCACCGGGCAGGCACACAGAACAGTTGGTGAATTTGGTATGAGAAGAGATGATGGGAATAAAATGAAAGAGAAAGGACTGAGAAGATGGGATGTACAGAGGATGATGAGAAGACCCCAGATTGAGACGGATTGAGATTCGAGAAAGATTCGAGGTGGTTGAAAGATCCCCTTGAGATCCCGATCCCCTGGCTGAGTTTTGCGGACGAGTGAAGTCTTGAGAAGAGGACCAGATTTGGAGTGCCTTCACTCGTCTACTTATCCACGCCGTCATTTAGTGAGTAGGTAGTATTAGAGTAGGTAGCAGAGATTTAACACCCCACCATGCCCAATGAGATATAGCGATGAGAGACATAAGAATGAAACAATAAATAAAAAAAATTCAAGTACAAGTTTCCCCAGCATCAGAGCAAAAAAAGGAAACAGAAGGGCAATGCTTTGAGCGGAAGATGCCTTGGTTAGTGAATCTGCTGGAATGTCAGATGAATTTAACAGTTTGATCTTGATTCTGTTGGCTGCAAGCTCTTCCCTCATTCCCTTAGTCTTTAAGTCCAGATGTCGAGTTTTTGAATTCAATCCAAATTTGCGAATTTTGTCGTCCAATCCGCTATTGTCAATGTTCAGTGGGATTGTCCCCAAAGATAAGGAAAAGATTTTGTTAAAGAGAGCCTTAATCCAAGTCGCTTCATGAAATGACTCCACCAGAGCATTCAACTCCGCGTCAGTAGAAGACCAAGTGATATTTTTTTGCTTACAGCTGTTCCAGGAGACAAGGCTTCCAAACACAACACACAAATAACCTGTTTGCAATTCACAATTATTGGGATCATCAGCCCAGGACGCATCAGAGAACGTTTCCAGAGCCTCAGGACCTGTAATTTTGAGTTACAGTTGATAGTGTTGAGTTGACTTCAGGTATTTCCATGTTTTCTTCAGTTTGTTCCAGTGATTGAGTCCTGGTTTGACATTGAACCTTGCTAAACTCAATACTGCAAAGCTGACTTCAGGTCGAGTGTAACACGCGATGTGATTGAGTGAACCTATCGCGGATCAATAATTGATGTTGAGTGCTTTGAATGCTTCGTGTTCTTTGTCTGTAGCGGGCTTGAGTTGCAGATTACGAGTGAGCAGCATGGATGATCCTTTGCAGTTGGTCAGGCCGAGTTCTTGAAGACCATGTTGTATGTGATTTGGTTGGCTGAGGAGTATTTTGTCAGATGAGACCTCTATTTTCATCCCAAGTATAGTATTGGGGTCCTGACTTGTCGATCCCTTGAACTTCTGTAGAAATTTTTGTTCAAAAACCTGACCATTGCCCACGAGGATCAAATTGTCAACATGAAAGAATAAACGGGATTTTCCGTCTTCTGACAAGTACAAACAAGGATTGCAAGCAGATTCGTAGAATCCGATCTCCTTGAACCAGGTAGTCAGAGTCTCATACCAGTTCTTTGGCGATTGCTTCAATCCGTACAATGATTTCTTAAGTTTGAGAAACTTCGAAGGGCAATTAGAACCTTTAGGATTTTGTATGATAACCTCCTCGTCGATTGCTGAATGTAAGAAAGCACTTTTCACATTGAATTGACGCACTTTTTGAGAAGATTTTAGTGCGTAGACTAACAGGAGTCAAAGGGTGGAGGGTTTTCCCGTAGGGGAAAATGTTTTGAAGAAGTCGATCCCCTCAATTTGGTTAAAGCCTTGCACGCACAGAAGTGCTTTATATTTGATCGGATCCCCGTGGCAGTTTTCCTTCACCTTGAGGATCCAAGTTGTTCGGAGCGGATTCAAGGGCTCGGGCCCGTCGTATTCTTCCCAGACGTCAAATGATTGGATTGAGGCCAGTTTGCCATCCATGGCGGCAACCTACCTGTCACTTTCATCACATCCAATGGCATCTTCATAGCTCTTAGGTTTGTAGTAGTGAAAGAACCCATATTGGTGTGGTGGCTTGATAGTTGATTGATCTCTGAGGACCCAAGTTGGACGATTTGGTTGCTGAGTTTCACAAGGTTGAGTTCGTATATTTGTCGGAGGCTGGCTTGCATTGGTATCAGGCCCTTCAGGGTCCGATACATCTTGATCCAAAGGGGTGTCGTGATCTTCTTTGAAGGATGATTCATCTTTGGACACCGACCAATACTTGTTAAAGGCCAGATTGTCTCTTTGAAGATGCCCACCTAGAGGTTGACCTAGTTCTACTCCCGTTGTCTTAAAGGTATCCCCCCCATTGTCGGTTGAGATTGTCAGAATTGAGTTGAGAGGGCTAGCCATTTATAGGAACTTGACGTGTTTCAAAGAAATGATAGCATGAGTCTTGGTTAAGATGCGATATGAACGGAAGATAGGATTAAAGCCTACTAAAATTCCTTCTCCCCCTTTTCCTTAAATTTTTGGCCCTTGTCGCTTCTAGAAAGTAGATATATGCAAGGGCTGCCTATTTGTTTGAGGTAGGAATTTGGCAATGCATAACCCTGAATCCGGAACCATGGTGATACCAACTGATCTTGTCTGGGGATCTGATTAAGCATAAGAGCGCTGGATTTGATAACTTTTTGCCACAGGTAGGCAGGCAGCTGCACGTCCTTCAACATCGTCCAAGTAGATTCAATGATCGTTCTGTTAGCTTTTTCAGCCTTTCCCTTATGTTTGGGATGGTAAGGCTCAGAGATAATTTGCCAAATGTGATTCTTTTCGTAAAACGTTTTAAGTTTTCCATTGACAAACTCGGTACCACCGTTGGAGCAAACTTCCGATGGAAAATAACCTCTTTGTTGATGCTCTTTTTCAATCAAGTCAATAATGACCTCAGGAGTTTCCTCCTTTGAGGTAAGAGGAAAAGCTCCAACGTACCCCAATGCACTGTCTACAAGAGTGAGAATGAATCTATGACCTGCCTTAGACTGCGGCTTGAGGGGACCCATGAGGTCCAAGTGAATTCAATCAAATTCCTTAGTTGCCTTTTTGGAGGTCTCTTTGAATGAGGATTTTGTGATTTTGCTCTTGATGCAGTGGATGCACTCAAATTGCCTTTTAACCTCAAGAGGGATATGTTTGGTGAAACCTTCAAGTCTAGCTATAGAAGCGTGGCCGTGGTTGCGATGGATTTCAAAAAGTTCCTTGTCGGCAGTCCATGTCAAGTGAGAGCAGTGAGGGGTGAGATAGTCTTGATTGGATTGGGGAGTTTCCAGTGAGTACAAGTTATCAACAATCGTTCCACCAAGGTTTTGGAAGGATTTTTCCGCGATCTCCACTTAGCTTGGTCTTCTTTCCACCAATTGGGGGCGACTTTGGGATGTAAATGCCAACAGTTATCCGCCGAGTGATGTTTGTCCTGCTTTGGGTTGTGGTAGCCCTTGGTACACCTCCAACGTTCACTTTGCTTGTCACTATGAGTAGCCGAAGGTCTTGAGTTGATCAGAGCTACCTCAGTCCGTGAGTGTTGGGTGTCTTGAGTTGTCTGAGCCTTGGATTCATTGTTGAGCTGAGTTAAATGATTTAGAACATACTCTACTGTAAGTTCTTTATTGGTGTGCATGATTTGTCGTTTGAAATCTTTCATTGCTTTGGGGAATTTGAAAAGAAGGAGATACGCCAGAATGTCGTTGGGTAAGATGATTCCGACCTCCAACATTTTCTTGATGCAAACTTTTGTCCTCCTAATGAAGTCTTCTATCTCTTCAGAACCAAAACGTAAGTAGAGGAAGTTGTTAAATACCCTAGCTCTGTTGGATGCTTGAGAAGAGGCATATTTGTTGATGATTGCTTTCCACAGCAGCTTCGCCAAGTTTTTGTTATGCAAGGTGACAACATTATTGTGGGTAGAAGGTTCGAGCCGAGAGATGATAAGAAGTTTTATTTCATCATTGAGGTTGTGGTCCAAGTTGGAGGTTTTGTCATTGATCAACCTGGAACATCTGAAAACATCTAGAATCGCGTCCATCTTATCCTTCCATACGCCATAATTGTCTTTGCTGAGTTTTGGAATAGTGTCTAGCGCGGACTTCAGCATAGCCTGCCGGAACCCTTTGGAGATCAAGCCAGTGGACATTTCCCAGTCGGATTATCTTGGGGATGAGATGAGATTCAATTGAGCCGTCCTTTCGGCTTTTAACCGTGTTAAAAGGGTGAGAAATTGATTCAACTTAAAACTGGGAACTGGTAAGATGAAAACAAATGAACATCAGAATAAGAACAGGAAGATGAGATGAAACCATGATCACAAACATCTGGCATTGAAGATCTAATGAGAGATTGGCGGAGATTGATGGACAAGACGTAGTTTGACAATGATGATTGATGAGCTTTAGAGTATTGAGTTGAGGTTGGGATGTGAAGCAAATGAAGAGATCAAAATGAATGAAACTAGAAGGAAGAATGAGGTCAATACGTGAGGAAGTCAAATGTTGAGAATAAATCAAGATTCATATCTCACCGGGCAGGCACACAGAACAGTTTGTGAATTTGGTATGAGAAGAGATGATGGGAATAAAATGAAAGAGAAAGGACTGAGAAGATGGGATGTACAGAGGATGATGAGAAGAACCCGGATTGAGACGGATTGAGATTTGAGAAAGATTCAAGGTGGTTGAAAGATCCCCTTGAGATCCCGATCCCCTGGCCGAGTTTTGCGGACGAGTGAAGTCTTGAGAAGAGGACCAGATTTGGAGTGCCTTCACTTGTCTACTTATCCGCGCCTTCATTTAGTGAGTAGGTAGTAGTAGAGTAGGTAGCAGAGATTTGACAGAATTAAATAGATCATTTGACATGATAAAAGGTAAACTAAGAAAATTAATTCAAATTAATCATTTTTTGGTGGAGTTGATTAACCATTCTCTGTGAATGATTGATCACCAACAATTAATTTTTTATTCATATTTATTATTTCATCTTCATTTTTATCCTTTTTTCATTCAATATTTAATCTTCAATTTTTATTTTTATTTTTTTATTATGAATTTTTTCAAGGGAAATGTTAATTTTCAGCCTAAAAACCTCCACTCACAACCTAAAAAGGGTTGCCTGGTACGGTTTGCAACCAATTATGGGTTGAAAACCACAATTTGGGGCAAATTTGAGTTGCAAACTGCCATTTACAACTCAGGTGGGTTGTGAGTGGCAGTTCATGATCCATTTTTGGTTATGAGCGGCAAAAATAAATTAATAAAAATAAAAATTTGTAGCTTTTATTTATTTATATTTTTATTTTGGGTACTAATAAATTTGGGGCCCAAATGAGCCATGTACACAACTCATTTGGGCTGTGTGGCATGCTACATGGCTTGATTGTAGTCCTGTAGCCGCTGTATGACTTGAGTGTAGAGGTGCGGCCCCCACACAATGGCCTGGGTTGTGTGGCAAAACACCCAACTACATTTGAGTTATGTGGGCTTGTACAGTGGGTAGACAGAAATAATGGGACTGATTGACCAAAAACAATTGGTTTATTTTCAGGGATATGTTTCAAGCTAATTCAATTGTTCAAAAAATAGCATGTACTTTCATTTTTTCATGGTATTATATATTTCAGAATCTGGACTTCAATAATACAAAAAATTAAAACTTTGAAAAATATCAAACCATAATTTTCAAAAAAAAAATGTGAAAAAGCAAAAAACACTCAAAAAACATGCAGGAGGAAAAAAAAATTGAAAAATTCTGAATCATTGATATTTTTTCTTCTTCATAGAGGTGTTAGAGAAGATCAAAAGGAATCATTCAAATGAAAGAAAAATTAATTCTGAGGGTTTCTAAAAATAATTAAAATCAATTTCAATCAATCTTGAATTTTCAGTGCCTTGGTGCGCAAGTAGAGATAATCTTGAGAGAGGTAGGTTGGAAGTCATGGAAACCAATGAAAAATGCTCATCCAAGCTTTTTATGTATTTGTGTTTGTGTCTTTCAAGTTATCTGCTGTTTTTCTACTTTGAGGTGCCTTGCAGTTCTTGAGGTTATATTGGGCCAAGGTTAAATTTGATTCAGGCTGATTGAAATCTCTCTAAAATGAATTTGGACCATTGAAATTGTACACTCTTTCAATGGTTGAACCATCTTGATCTTCTGAAACAACCAATTGCCTGAAGAAGACTAAATATAAAAAAAAAACATGAATCAGAACCTAATATGAAGGATAAGATTTCAAAAAGATTAATTACCACCTTTTTTTTTTTGGATCAATTGAGTTGTCTGACATCAAAATCAAAACAACAAGTCAGTGGCAATGTGGCAATGGGTCAGATGGAGTGCAAGCCTGAAGATGGGATGGTCAACAGGAAGATTGCAACACCTGGTGTGGAAACAAGAGAGGCAATACCCCCCAAAGTTGTCCTCAGGTTCTGGAAGTTATTGGTCTAAGCGTCTGTAAGGGGATTGGATGCAATCAGTTTTAAGAATAGAGAGGGTGATGATGATATACAATATGATGATCCAACCTGGAGTTGAGAGTGAGGTATTTTTAAGTCCTCCCACTCCACCCTAACCTAGGTACAACCACACGCAACAAGATAGATGAAATATGACCCCAAGTACAGAACCCTAGCTCCACCCTAACCCTACCCCGTACCACCCACCCCATCCAAAACCCTCACCTTTGATATCACGTATGTCCGGTTTGTCCTTCTCATGGCGCAGCCCTCCGCCGCGCCCTACTTGGAGTCCCCTGGGTTTTATCCGTCCGCACGCGTCCGCGGATCCCGCAATCCATGATTCAGCCCGTGCTTATGCCCGCGCAAACCTTGGATCCCGCAATCCGTGAGTTGGCCCGCGCTTATGCCCGCTTGAACCTCCCTGGGGCGTATAAACCCTGATTGCCCTGCCCTTGCCTTCCAGACTAGCCGCCCCCAAGCTTTGTTGTTAAATCTCTGCTGCCTACTCTACCACCCCCTACTCACTAAATGACGGTGCGGATAAGTAGACAAGTGAAGACACTCCAAATCTGGTCCTCTTCTCAAGACTTCACTCGTCCGCAAAACTCAGCCAGGGGATCTTTCAATCACCTCAAATCTTTCTTGAATCTCAATCCGTCTCAATCCGGGGTCTTCTCATCATCCTCTGTACATCCCATCTTCTCAGTCCTTCTCTTTCATTTTATCCCAATCATCTCTTCTCATACCAAATTCTCCAACTTTTCTGTGTGCTTGCCCGGTGAGATATGACTCTTGATTTCTTCTTGACATTTGACTTCCTCACGTATTGACCTCAATCTTCCTGCTAGTTTCATTCATCTTGATCCCTTCATTTGCTTCACTTCCCAACCTCAACTCAATCCTCTAAAGCTCATCAATCATCATCGTCAAAGTACGTCTTGTCCATCAATCTCCGCCAATCTCTCATTAGATCTTCAATGCCAGATGTTTGTGATCGTGGTTTCATCTCATCTTCCTGTTCTTATTCTGATGTTCATTTGTTTTCATCTTACCAGTTCCCAGTTTTAAGTTAAATAAATTCTCATCCTTTTAACACGGTTAAAAGCCGAAGGGATGGCTCTATTGAATCTCATCTCATCGCCTAGATAATCCGACTGGGAAATGTCCACTGGCTTGATCTCCAAAGGGTTCCGGCAGGCTATGCTGAAGTCCGCACTAGACACTATTCCAAAACTCAGCGAAGACAATTATGGCGTATGGAAGGATAAGATGGACGCAATTCTAGATGTTTGCGGATGTTCCAGGTTGATCAATGACGAAACCTCCAACTTGGACCACAACCTCAATGATGAAATCAAACTTCTTATCATCTCTTGGCTCGAACCTTCGACCCACAATAATGTTGTCACCTTGCATAAAAAAAACTTGGCAAAGCTTCTGTGGAAAGCAATCATCAACAAATATGCCTCTTCTCAAGCATCCAACAGAGCTAGGGTATTTAACGACTTCCTCTACTTACGTTTTGGTCCTGACGAGATAGAAGACTTCATTACGAGGACAAAAGTTTGCATCAAGAAAATGTCAGAGGTCGGAATCATCTTACCCAACAACATTCTGGCGCATCTCCTTCTTTTCAAATTCCCCAAAGCAATGAAAGATTTCAAACAACAAATCATGCACACTGATAAAGAAATTACAGTAGAGTATGTTCTAAATCATTTAACTCAGCTCAACAATGAATCCAAGGCTCAGACAACTCGAGACGGCCAACATTCACAGACTGAGGTAGCTCTGATCAACTCAAGACCTTCGGCTACTCATAGTGACAAGCAAAGTGAACGTTGGAGGTGTACCAAGGGCTACCACAACCCAAAGCAGGACAAACATCACTCGGCGGATAACTGTTGGCATTGACATCCCAAAGTCGCCCCCAATTGGTGGAAAGAAGACCAAGCTAAGTGGAGATTGCGGAAAAATCCTTCCAAAACAAACCCGGTCGCACATTATCTTGCCCTGCTAACGACTTGGATCAATCACGGGGATTCAAAATCGAAATTCATTCTAGATAGTGGCGCCTCAATCCACATGGTCAATGATAGTCGTTATTTTAAGGAGATGTCTCCGTACTGCAACCAGGCTATGAAAACTGGGAAGGAGGGCGCCGAACTTGAGATTAAGGGTAGAGGAACAGTGGAGTTCGTCTGGGATAATTTCACTCTTGAACTTTCCAACATCCTCTATGTGCCCAGTCTCACCATCAATCTAATAAGCGCAGGAGCACTCAATCAGGCTGGCTGTACATTACTTGCGAACAAAAACAATTTCAGTGTCACCAAAGAAGGTATTGATGTCCTTGGTGGAACGATTGTTGATAACTTGTACTCACTGGAAACTCCCCAATTCAATCAAGACTATCTCACCCCTCACTGCTCTCACTTGACGTGGACTGCCGACAAGGAACTTTTTGAGATCCATCGCAACCACGGCCACGCTTCTATAGCTAGACTTGAAGGTTTCACCAAACATATCCCTCCTGAGGTTAAAAGGCGGTTTGAGTGCATCCACTGCATCAAGAGCAAAATCACAAAATCCTTTTTCAAAGAGACCTCCAAAAAGGCAACTAAGGAATTTGATCAAATTCACTTGGACCTCATGGGTCCTCTCAAGCCGCAGTCTAAGGCAGGTCATAGATTCATTCTCACTCTTGTGGACAGTGCATCCGGGTACGTTGGAGCTTTTCCTCTAACTCAAAGGAGGAAACTCCTGAGGTCATTATCAACTTGATTGAAAAAGAGCATCGACAAAGAGGTTATTTTCCATCGGAAGTTTGCTCCAACGGTGGTACCGAGTTTTTCAATGGAAAACTCAAAACGTTTTACGACAGGAATCACATTTGGCAAATTATCTCTGAACCTTACCATCCCAAACATAATGGAAAGGCTGAAAAAGCTAACAGAACGATCATCAAAGCTACTCGGACGTTGTTGAAGGACGCGCAGCTGCCTGCCTACCTGTGTCATGAAGTTATCAAATCCAGCGCTCTTATGCTTAATCAGATCCCCATGGAAGATCAGTCGGTATCACCATGGTTCTGGATTCAGGGTTACGCATTGCCAAATTCCTACCTCAAACCAATAGGCAGCCCTTGCGTATATCTACTTTCTAGACGCAACAAGGGCCAAAAATTTAAGGAAAAGGGGGAAGAAGGAATTTTAGTAGGCTTTAATCCTATCTTCCGTTCATATTGCATCTTAACCAAGACTCATGCTATCATTTCTTCAAAACATGTCAAGTTCCTAAAAATGGCTAGTCCTCTCAACTCAATTCTGACAATCTCAACCGACGATGGGGGGGATAAATTTTAGACGACGGGAGTAGAACTAGGTCAACCTCTAGGTGGGCATCTTCAAAGAGACAATCCGGCCTTTACCGAGTATCTGTCGGTGTCCAAAGATGAATCATCCTCCAAGGATGATCACAACACCCCTTTGGATCAAGATGTATCGGACCCTGAAGGGCCCGATACCAATGCAAGCCAGCCTCCAACAAATATACAAACTCAACCTTGTGAAACTCAGCAACCTAATTGTCCAACGCGGGTCCTCAGAGATTGATTGACTATCAAGCCACCACAGCGATATGGGTTCTTTCACTATTACAAACCTAAGAGCTATGAAGATGCCGTCGGATGTGATGAAAGTGACAGGCGGGTTGCCGCCATGGATAGCAAACTGGCCTCAATCAAATCATTTGACGTCTGAAAAGAATACAAGGGGCCCAAGCCTTTGAATCCGCTCCGAACAACTTGGATCTTCAAGGTGAAGGAAAACTGCCATGGGGATCCGATCAAATATAAAGCACGTCTGTGCGTGAAAGGCTTTAACCAAATCGAGGGGATCAACTTCTTCAAAAAATTTGACCCTACGGGAAAACCCTCCACCCTTTGACTCCTGTTAGTCTACGCACTAAAATCTTCCCAAAAAGTGCGTCAATTCAATGTGAAAAGTGCTTTCTTACATTCAGCAATCGACGAGGAGGTTATAATACAAAATCCTAAAGGTTCGAATTGCCCTTCAAAGTTTCTCAAACTTAAGAAATCATTGTACAGATTGAAGCAATCCCCAAAGAACTGGTATGAGACTCTGACTACCTGGTTCAAGGAGATCGGAATCTACGAATCTGCTTGCAATCCTTGTTTGTACTTGTCAGAAGACGGCAAATCCCGTTTATTCTTTCATGTTGACAATTTGATCCTCGTGGGCGATGGTCAGGGTTTTGAACAAAAATTTCTACAGAAGTTCAAGGGATCAACAAGTCAGGACCCCAATACTATACTTGGGATGAAAATAGAGGTCTCATCCGACAAAATACTCCTCAGCCAACCAAATCACATACAACATGGTCTTCAAGAACTCGGCCTGACCAACTGCAAAGGATTTTCCATGCCGCCCACTCGTAATCTGCAACTCAAGCCCGCTACAGACAAAGAACACAAAGCATTCAAAGCACTCAACATCAATTATTGATCCGTGATAGGTTCACTCAATCACATCGCGTGTTACACACAACCTGACGTCAGCTTTGCAGTATCGAGTTTAGCAAGGTTCAATGTCAAACCAGGACTCAATCACTGGAACGAACTGAAGAAAACATGGAAGTACCTGAAGGCAACTCAACACTATCAACTGGAACTCAAAATTACGGGTCCTGAGGCTCTGGAAACGGTCTCTGATGCGTCCTGGGCTGATGATCCCAATACTCGTAAATCGCAAACAGGTTATTTGTGTGTTGTGTTTGGAAGCCTTGTCTCCTGGAACAGCTGTAAGCAAAAAAATATCACTTGGTCTTCTACTGACGCGGAGTTGAATGCTCTGGTGGAATCATTTGATGAAGCGACTTGGATTAAGGCTCTTGTCAACAAAATCTTTTCCTTATCTTTGGGGACAATCCCACTGAACATTGACAATGGCGGATTGGACGACAAAATTCGCAAATTTGGATCAAACTCAAAAACTCAAAATCTGGACTTAAAGACTAAGGGAATGAGGGAAGAGCTTGCAGCCAACAGAATCAAGATCAAACTGTTGAATTCATCTGACATGCCAGCAGATTCACTGACCAAAGCATCTTCCACTCAAAGCATCGCCCTTCTGTTTCCTTTTATTTGCTCTGATGCTGGGGAAACTCGTACTTGATTTTTTTTATTTATTGTTTCATTCCTATGTCTCTCATTGCTATATCTCATCGGGCATGGTGGGGTGTTAAATCTCTGCTGCCTGCTCTACCAACGCCTACTCACTAAATGACAGTGCGGATAAGTAGACAAGTGAAGACACTCCAAATCTGGTCCTCTTCTCAAGACTTCACTTGTCCGCGAAACTCAGCCAGGGGATCTTTCAATCACCTCAAATCTTTCTCGAATCTCAATCTGTCTCAATCCGTGGTCTTCTCATCATCCTCTGTACATCCCATCTTCTCAGTCCTTCTCTTTCATATTATCCCAATCATCTCTTCTCATACCAAATTCTCCAACTGTTCTGTGTGCCTGCCCGGTGAGATATGACTCTTGATTGCTTCTCGACATTTGAATTCCTCACGTATTGACCTCAATCTTCCTGCTAGTTTCATTCATCTTGATCCCTTCATTTGCTTCACTTCCCAACCTCAACTCAATCCTCTAAAGCTCATCAATCATCATTGTCGAACTACGTCTTGTCCATCAATCTCCGCCAATCTCTCATTAGATCTTCAATGCCAGATGTTTGTGATCGTGGTTCCATCTCATCTTCCTGTTCTTATTCTGATATTCATTTGTTTTCATCTTACCAGTTCCCAGTTTTAATTTTTTCAATTCTGATCCTTTTAACATTTGTCAGGCTGGCTCCATCACCTGGTCCCCATTCCCTGGGCGGGTTGCGGCCTGGTGCCCCCCCAGAGCAGGCCCAACCCGCACCTGGTGCCGAGCCCTGCAATCCCTGCCGCTGAGCCCTCATCCGCTGCTGATGAGCCTGCAGCAGGCACTGCTGAGACCGCACGCACCCCAAATGCTGAGCCCGACCTACCCAACTTCTGAGCACGCAGCCCATGACGCAGCTCCCAATCCAAGGTTATAAATACAACCCCACATCCCCCCCAAGTTGAGTTCTGTCCCCAGAGGTCCTTCAATCACTACCTCAACCCTACCGCGCTACCGGACCACCCCCCCTGCTCCCAGTCCACCCCAGCTACTAGCCTTTCCCCTCCTTCCAACTTCCGCCAACACAATGATCCCCTGCAAATTTTCTGCGCCCGGAATGGGCATGCGTGTTTGATTGTTCCTGGTTGACACGCCTGCAGAACTTGCCGTCGCGGCCACCGCTGCTGCTTGCTTAGCAAGGGAACGCCCCAGCCTCCCACTCAATCCAGCTCCTGTACACGCCCGGGCAAGAGGGCCTTGTAAAAATAAAAAGAGCCTGGGCTCTGGTTAGATTAAAGGTAAAGAGAAATGAATGAAAGGAGCTTATAATTTCAAGCGTAACAGATCTCAGGACAGGAGGAAATGGGCACTCCGGTTGGTTTGGTGAATGAACAGATAATCAATTCCACTTGAGAGCACAGGTGTTGATATAGACTAAATACACAATAGGCTGAAAAGTGGTTGAGTACAAAATGAATAAGGTAAAATTAGCATAAGCAGTTTAAGTGACATGGTAAGTGAAATGCTATGATTAGACAGTCTGAAAATCACAATACTAAAACACAATATCCTCTATTGAATAAAAGATATAATTTATCTTGGTTATAACACAGCCTAGTTATATTTTACATGTTGTTTGATTACTTTAAGATAAAAATAATAAGATCACATCAATCCAATCAATTATACTCTAAACTCCAGTGAAAGTCAAATATATGAAAACTCAAATTATAACACACCCACTTGACTTGCACTGGAGGAAGTTACTGTCTGAAGTGAATCTAACTCTTTTTCTTCAATTAACTTTATTTTCTACCAACTATTGGAATTATTCTACATACAGGTTAGTGAATGACAACCAGATGAACTGATTGACTAGTAAACTTCCTGGGGCTTATTTGAATTTAACTGCTATCTTTAAGTATGATATCTACTATTTGCTGGAAAATTCTTCGGTTCAAATGTGATTGAATTGTAAAATGCGTTGAATTTGTTCAAGGTTGGATTTGATTGTGTAGAATTGATAAAATTGAGTTGGTTGATTTTCGGAGTTGAGTACTGGAATGATTGTGAAAATTGATGGATGATTGATGAAGAAAATGAAGTGTAGGTAAAGTGTGAACGCAGCAGGCAAACTCCAAACCAATCCTTCCAGGACTAATTGACACAATTTTTGAGGTTGATGGAAATCCGGTCAGGTTGTCAGAATGAGGAATGCCTTAAACATTTGCCCTCAAGGTTTGCTAACTTTGCTTGGTTGCTTCACTCGATCCTTCTTGCTCCTTTTTTGTTTGGTCTTTTCAGCCGTTGATGCTTGTGTTTGTTGGGATGATTTGCTGGCATTGTCTGGCTGGTGCTTTGGGGCTCATGAATCAATGGTTGTTGATGATTGGTTTTGCTACTGACGGGTCCTGATCCTTTGAATGTCACTCCAAAAAAAAAACTTAGTCTTGGCAATGTGACTTTGGATGATCAGAGCCAGTCAGATAGATTAAGAGGGTGAACTCGGTCAAGAGTTGATTGGGGACAATGGGATGGCAATTGTGGGGAGTGGTGGTGTTGGTGGTGGTGGCACAAAAAGTAGCGTCAACCAAACTGGTTGTTGTCCTCCGCCCAGGATTGGTGATTGTCTCAGATTTTGATTTTGATAGACTCTCAAGTAGGGTGGGTCAATCAATTGTTGAGATGAGAACCAATTCATCAAAGTGACTTTTGAACCAATGACCAACTCAATATCAATAGATTTGGAGGTTAGGATTAAGGCCCCAACAGTTAGTTGCCACTAATGATCCTGATCCTGAAAATGATGAACTGGATCAAATGGGATGATGGCCAGATGGCTGGGAGTCATCTAACCAATGTTCAAAGGTCAATCTAAATCCAGTCTTGGACCATAAGGTTTGAGTGAATTGTGGATCATTGATCAAGATTTGATTGTTTAACCTTAATGCCTCATCCTTCTTGGGGAAACCAATTTGAGTGGTTTCAAATCAGAGTGAGGTTGCTTATGCTCCATTGCTGGATGAGTTTGTTGATTGAGGTTGAGAAGCTGGCAGGAAAAGTTGGCATCCAATGATTGTCTGTACCTTCAAGTCATGCTTTTGCTTGATGACCGGCCATCCTAGGTTCCTCAATCTCAATCAATCCAGTCCTCTTCCATCCTTGATCTTCAATACACCCAATGGATCTTTGGATTGACAACCACCACCAGATTTTGGTTGGTTTACATCATCACGGCTCAAACGCTGCAAGGGCATTTCCTACAATTTGATCTGGATCCACTGGTGATGGAGGAAATCAAGTCATCTTGACAGTTTAGCAAGCGACAAGCCTCTCACGCTTCAGACCACGAGGTCTTCTATAAGGTTCCTTGGTCCAAATCAGGATTTTAGTCAATATTGGTGGAATTTGGCTTGCCGTATTGGACTCCAACTTGCTTCTATCCTAGCCATCCTTTGACTACATAGGTTTTTCTGATGATTTTGAGGATGGTGATTTATTACTTCTTGGGATGCTAGGTTATCTTGATTGTTCAATCAAAGTTGATGGCTGATTCCTACCGTCAAAGTGAATGGATGGGATGAGCTTAATTTTCAATGACAAGGCTCATCCTCATCTCACCCCCTCACCAAAAGAGTCAAATCTAGGCTATTTAAGGCAAACCATTTGAATGAAAGATGGTTGGCTCAGGTTGAGTATAGGCTTTTAACTGTGTAAAAATAAAAAGAGCTTGGGCTCTGGTTAAATTAAAGGTAAAGAGAAATGAATGAAAGGAGCTTATAACATCAAGCGTAATGGATCTCAGGACAGGAGGAAATGGGCACTCCGGTTGGTTTGGTGAATGAAAAGATGATCAATTCCACTTGAGAGCACAGGTGTTGATATAGAATAAATACACAATAGTCTGACAAGTGGTTGATTAAAAAATGAATAAGGTAAAATTAGCATAAGAAGTTTAAGTGACATGGTAAGTGAAAGGCTATGATTAGACAGTCTGACAATCACAATACTACAACACAGTATCCTCTATTAAATAACAGATATAATTTATCTTGGTTATAACACAGCCTAGTTATATTTTACCTTTTGTTTGAGTACTTAAAGATAACAATAATAAGATCACATCAATCCAATAAATTATACTCTAAACTCCAGTGAAAGTCAAATATATGAAAACTCAAATTCTAACAGGCCTGTCCGGACCCGTTTGTGGTATTGGACAATGAAACCATCTTGGAGGACTTGTGGACTCCGCCCGTATCACCCCTTTGCCGCCCCCCCAAGCTCAATCCGCAACTCCGCTTCATCGCTCCGCTGCGCGGTACCTCCCTGGAAGGAGGACTTCCCCAAATTTGCTGCTTTCCAGGCGGCTATGCAATTCTGGGCGGACCGCATATGGGTTACGCAAGGCGCGAGGGAACGGCGTATTGATGAAATCCTTTGAAGTTGCGCAGCTCCTCCTCCAGCTCCTACTCCGGTCCCTGCCCCGGCTCCTCCTCTGGCTCCTTCCCCGGTTCCTGCCCCCGCCCTGGCTCCCGCCCCAGCCCCTTCCCCTGCTCTGGGAGGAACCCCTCCACTGCCTGCGTCACCCATTGTTGTCTTGTTGTCACCTCCTGTTGGACAAAGCCCCCCAGATGGTCGTCCGGAGGCCCCCTCCTCACCAGTCCCGCATCCCCCCAGCCCCCCCAATATCCTGGAAATCCCCGTTGTTTTGGCACTCCCAGCGGCAGGATTTGAGATCTTTTCTGAAAAGTCAACCACAATGCTCCGCAACTTCCTAGCAACCCCCCTTGCTCAATCCTCGGAATCCCGGTGTAAGAATCCAAACGGTGCTAAGCCGTGGCAGTTCTGTGGAGGGGAAAGGTGCTGTTTAGGCTGCCCTCCTAGGAGTTACAATAATATTTAAATGTAACCGGAATCAAGGTCCAGAACCTTATGGATGAGAAATCAAAGTAAGGGAAGATAATAAGAGTTGTCGGTAGCGATGGAAACAACACTATCTGAGGCAAGATGGTGCAGGTAAAGACTTGAAAAAATAAGTCAAGGTTTGTTCAGAGTTCAATAGAACAAGGCAGTTGTAAGTAACAACGCCCACAAGCTAATAACTCTGGTCGTCAGCAGCTGATTAGGAAAGATCAACTCAATCCCAACCAACCTCCAGGTTCTCAATGAACCTGCCCAACTCTCCGCAATCAAGCGCTTGAAGGGTACCAGATAACTGTGGGAGGCTGAACAAAACAAAAGCAATTTGTTTATGAAGCTCTAGAAGCAAATCAATAACGAATTTGAGCAAGAATATCCCAACACTTCTCAAGGGACTCAAGAATAGCGTGGCAAAATTCAACCTTAAAGAAGAAGGGAGGTATAACACTCCAGGTTTTAAGCTTAATAAAACCTCTTCAATCAAACGTGATTGGCTCCAGAAAGATGATCAAGGAGAGATCAAGACCAGTATGGTCGGAAAAAGGGATCAGAGTGGTATAACACACTCAAGAATTCAGACAGACAGGAATTCTTCTTCAACCAGCAAGGCTATTGGTTGGTGATAAGGATCAAGGTCACAAGGGACAGAGTTTGAGTATGGAGGCTCAAAGGATCAAGGGGGCAATCATGGATATACCCGGATAAATGGCTCAGATAGGTGGGGAAGGATGCCCACAGATAAATTGATTACGATGATGGTCTGATAGGATGATGGGATCCTCTGATGCTCTGATGCTGGGCCAAAAGGCAGGGGAGAGCCCCTCCTTTTATAGACATGAGGCCCTGTATACTATGTACAAGTGATACTACACATAGGTGCGGAAAAAAATTGAAAACAAAAAAAAAATTACATGAGAGGAAAAAAAGAAATGTTGCCCGCGTCAAGAATGACCGCGGGCAACCAGATGGACACCCGCGACAGCGGTCGCGGGTGTCAACAACGGCTGTCATCGCCCGATCGGCGGCGACAACAGGGTGAAGGTTCTGACGGCCGCGAGCGGTCGCTCGCGGTCGTCGGTCGGATCGGATCATGGGCGAGGAGGAGGTAGAGGAGGGTTGAAGGATGAGGATCATGACGATGATGATAATAATAAATATTGAGATTCCTGGTTGGATTCATGAGTTCCCAGGCCTCTCTGATGGCCCGTTTGGGATCGGATGATGAAGATCCATCACTGGTGAGACAATCGGGGAAGGATGAATTGGAAGGAGGGGGAAGGTTGATGGGGGAGAGGATGGAGGAATCGAGGCAATTGATCAAAGGTTTCTTATCAATGGGTGCAATGATGGTCTTGTTTGGAGGGAGGGAGATGTAACTGAACTTGATCTCGCCAATCTCTTCACCCACCAGACCATCTCGAGATTGTTCGTAGACTGCCTTCTGATGAGAGTCGTCCCAACGGATGGAACCATCCTTAGAGGCTTTGAAGATGATCTTTTGACGTTCCATGGGATTCCTATTGACGGGGATGATGACCTTGGTGACAACCAAGGATTGATCAGGACTGTAGAAGGCGGGTAGCGCATTATGTTTGTTGGAAGCTCGAGCTGCGGCCTTGGCGAGTTCGGCGGTGGTAGGCTGATGGAAGGCTTGATGGGAGGAAGGGTGATCTTTGGAACTGTAGGGGGTATCCGATGAGGTTTGAGATCTCTTTTGACGTTCATCGGATCTTCTGAAGGATTCTAAGGAATCTAAGATGTGTTGATTGGAGTTCAATTCTGGAGAGCGGGAGGAGGAGGATCGGTGGAGAGATTGTAGGGGTTGAGATGAGGAGTTGAGATGAGGAAGGGATGATGAGTGGATTATCGATTGAAGGATGGGATGGTGAAATTCTTCCATGATGAAGGGCAAGAAGAAGAAGAAGAACGGTTCATGTGGGGGAGGAAGGAGAAAGAACGGAGAGGGGATCGTCAAAAGTGGTTTGACGATCGCTCGCGTTGCCAAAAGTCAGGGCCGCGAGCGCGACAAGTGAGAGTTGATCATAGGAAGAGGGGATCGAAGCGGAGAGACAGGCAAGAGGCCTGTCCTAGACCGCTAGGACAGGGAGGAGTTGAGAGATGGGGGGAAATGAAGGTACCCATAGGGTTACAACCAAAAAAGATTTTTTTTTTTTTGGTGTCCCGGATTGTTCACCACATCTATCCCCAACTTACAGACTGTCCCTAGTCTGCATCTAAAATTTGAAGGGATTAAAAAAAAAAAAAAAAAAAAAAGCAGGGAACAAAGAAATTGAAGCAAAGATTGGCCATTTCTTGATCTTGAGAGCAACTGAAGAGTTGAGGAAAATATCTTGATTCTTCCAAATGAGCCCTAGAAGCGGCAGGAATAGAACAAGGAGGGCGTCCCAGGTGCTCACATATGTGGCATACAGTAGAGTCTTACAACAAAAACGCAGCAAATGACCCTGGTGGTGCACAATTGGGAGGACTTACTTCTGAGATAAGTTGCCGCCATGAAAATGAAACTTCTTGACTTGATCAGCAGAGAACCTTCTGGCCAACCGAGTACCATCCAGCTCCTCCAAAACATAAGATCCACCTCTAACTTGATGAATCAATTGATAAGGGCCATTCCAACGATTAGAGAAAAGCTTGCCCCACTGGGTCTCCAAAGATCAATTATAAGCTAAAACTAGGTCACCAGGGTTCAAGGGCTCCCTGATTCAATTAGAGTGCTTTTCCTCCCAATACTGGACGGATTTTGCTCTGGAATCCATCATCTTTTGATAAGCTTCATCACGAACATCTTCACTTCGCTCCAGTTGCTTGGATCTAGCAACTAACAGATCAGTAGTTGAGGACACCTCTTCCCAAGAGATACCCAAGAAAGATTCCATTTCCAGATCCAAAGGAAGGACTGCTCTTTCACCAAAGATGATTTCATAAGGTGAGTAGCCAGTAGTCCTTTTGGTTGAGATTTGATCAGAGAAGAGGACAAGAGGAAGGAATTTGCGACAATTCTTGCCACTTTCACCAGCCAGTTTAACAAGTGCAGCCTTCAAAGGAGCATGGCCTTGTTCCAACATCCCTTGGCCTTCAGGATAATAAGGAGTAGTAACTCTATGTTGTCCAGGAAGGGATTGGATCATTTCAGCAAGCTTTCCCCCAAATTCAGAGCCACCATCAGTAGAGTAAGATTGAGCCAGGCCATAACGCATTGTCCAGGTTTTGTAGAGGAAAGCTGCCACTGATTCAGAGCTAAGGTTCTTAAGAAATTTTGCTTCAACCCATTCAGAAAAATCATCTCTAGCCACAATGAGGTACTTAGCACCACCTGCCTTAATATGAACCACATCCATAGCAATCCTTCCAAAGACAGTGGACTCCCCAGTAGGATAACAAATTTCGGCTGGGCGCCTAAGATCACATTTTTGACAAACTTCACAAATCTTGCACCATTGGGAGATGGATTTCTTCAAAGATGGCCACCAGAATCGTTTGGATAATCGTTGATAAGTTTTGGTTTCCCCACGATGACCAAGGCCTTCATGGAGACTTTCAAGGATAGAATCTTGTTTAGAGGGAATAGTAACAACAATAAGAGCACAAGGATTGCCCCTCTTCATAAGTCTAGAGCCTTGAAAAAAAAATTAGAAGACTTTTGTTTAAGAGATCTGAATTCCTTAGCAGAGAGATCAGGAGGTTTTTGAAGAGTTGAAAGGTACTGCTCTAATTTAAACCAGAAGCATTGTTGAAAGCCAGAATAATTTTGAGAAGAAAAAGAGAAAATAGGTTTAATTAAAGGTTCCTCTTCATTGAAATTGGTTCCAACATCAGATTTGTTGTCCCCAAGAGGTCGTCGAGATAAACCATCAGGCATGGTGAAAGATTTCCCCAGCCTGTGAACAATATCAAAAGAGAAAAGCTGGATAAAGGCCACCCAACGAGTCATAGGAGCATTGGGAAGACTGGGAGCGTTGATCATTTCAATGATGGATTGAGCATCAACTTGCAATTCGAAATGTTGGCCCCAGAGAACGGTTTGAAGTTTCTTCATCATTCGAGCCACACCACAGAGTTCCAGTTTGGGCTGGGAGTATCTAGATTCTACATCTGAAAACAACAAAGATTCATAAAGAGCAGGACGGTCCCAACCATTTTCATCTTCCTGAGTAAGGACGGCCCCAACAGATTGATAACTAGAATTGACAGCCAGCTTGATCTTGCAAGCTCCAGGTCCATAAGAGATCTTTTTCAAAACTATGTCCTTACCAACTATCCTTTTGAGTAGCTGGAAAGCACATTCACAATCTTGGGTCCAAATCCATTCAGCATCTTTTCTGGTTAGACGACGCAAGGGTGCACAGATTTCGGATAAAGATGGGATAAAGATTCTAACATAAGTGACAACACCTAGAAAGCCCCTAACTTCAGTTGGATTGATTGGGGTAGGCCAAGAGATGATCTTGTTGACTTTGGCTGGTGCCATCCTTCTTCCTTCCTTGCAGAACACATGACCAACAATTTCCAGAGCAGGGACACAAGCCGCCAGTTTGGATCCAGAGACAGTAAGGCCAGATTCCTTGATTTGAAACAGAATCCTCTCCAAGGTAGTAGCATATTCCCAGATAAAACGACGAATTCCTGAATGCCAAGGTAAGAGCTCATTATCATAGTCAGATACTGGACCTTTAATTCCTCCATCGTCAATAAAGATACCAGCATGATCAGGGATTTCATCCTGGAGGATCCACATCATCTGAGCCTGATAGACTGCAACCGAGTTGGTGGCTCCTTGAGGCAATCAAGTAAGTTGAAATCGACCAAGAGGAGTATCAAAAGTAGTGAGAGGACGAGAAATAGGATGTAAGGATTGTTTGTCATAGCCACCCATAATATCCCCTAGACCATAGCAAGCTCTTCCCGCAAAGGATTCAACAAATTCTTCAGTAGCAGGAGGGATACCAGAGTCTTTAATAGTAACTTTATTAAGAGGTTGAAGATCATGAACTATTCTAAGTTGACCATTACTCTTGAGGACACAGAAGACGGGGCTGGAGTAACTAGAAGTTGACTGTTCATACAGGCCAGTTCAAACTTGTTCCCGGACCAACTTGATGAATTTGTCAACTTTAGCAGCAGGGATAGGGATCTTTTTCTTTTGCCAAGGATCATGTTCAACTACAGGGATGATATAAGGGAGGCCATAGGATTCCCGCAAGAGACCTCTCTCTTCTTCACAGAAAGCAATAGATTTTTCCCTTAGAGATAAGACATTTTTGATTAAATTTAACTCATCAGGAAGAAGCCATCCATCTGGACCAAAGTTGACCACCTTCAGACATTCTTCAGTGACCCGTCCATTAGGCACAAAGGGACCAGTAAGAGATTGAGGAAGACCACAGTAAGGATCACGAGATAGAGGAGGACGCATAAGGGGAGGATTGAGGTTGAGAGGCATAGGCTGGTTGACTGGTTGGATCTTCTTAGCAACTGGTTTATACTTAGTGGCAAAAGAGAGAAGTTCTTGTTTCCTCCAAGAGTTGACCAGAGAGACTTGATTACAAAAGCTGAGTCCAAGTTCCAACATCTTCCAAGTCCAATGTTCTGCAATATCCTTGAAGGGTGCCTTTTACATAAAAGGAGAACCAGGAGATAATACGTTGCTCACATGTGTGGCACAAGGTAAGGTTATGAAAATGACGGTAAAAGATTGCCCTGGCAGTGCACAATTGGGAGGACTTACTTGTACCCCAAATTGCCTCCACTGAAGCCCATATTCCTTCATACCAAAATCACCAAAAACGGAATTGCAGTTAGGATCTAGTTTAGACTCATTGCAGAGATTTGAACCGGAACTGAGAGAAGATTGATCAGACTTAAAAGTAGAAGGAAAAGAAGACACAACAGATCCAGAGAGAGAAGGAGATGGAGAAGAAATATTTTTGGATTTTTATATTTTGATGTGTTTTTGTTTTTTAATATTCTTGAGCTCAGAAGAGAATGATGAAAGGAATGAAAAATAAGCCTGGGGGATGGGAGTTGACCCTTGAGTTTCAGTCTGAGGCTGAAAAGAACTACAACCATTATTAGGATCAACTATTCCCCTAAAAATGAGAGGAACTAGAGTTATCTTTCTGCTTCCCCTTAAAAGATGATTTGGGAGAATGACCAGGAAAATCTCTTTCCCAACAACCAGAATCCAAAGAGCAAAGAGGAACTTCAATTTTCCTGCCATCAGCATCAGGGAGAAGAATTCTCTCCCCAACTTGATCAGAAAACATCAGGGTTGCACCAAAGTCCATTAAGAAGGGTCGTCCCAAGATCATAGGACTGTCCAAAAGAGTAATCCAAAAGTGGCAGGTTCCAACGATATTTTGACCAATCCTGACCGGTACATCTTCAGCAATACCAACCAGTTCACAAGCTTGATTTCCTATCCCATACACTGCAGAGTTGAAGCTGACCCTAGGACTAAGTTTGAGCTTGCAGGCCATAGCATCCGAGATTAAGTTAAGCTGAGATCCAGAATCCACAAGAGGAGAAACGGTTTTAGCTGAGTCACCAAGATAACAAGGAAGAAAACCAAGGGGACATGAATAAAGGTTGGAGTCCAAAGAAGGACTGGTTCCTCCAGAGTCCTCCATTAAAGTGCCAGAGGAGACTTTGAGTTCTTCAGGGCCAATTTCCACACGTCAACAAGAGACCCATTTCTTCATTCCTTCAGCAACAGATGGAGAGATCGATAGAAGTTCAGCCACAGATAGATCAGGAATTTTGAGATCAGAAATTTTCTTTAATACCCCCTCCACAGCATTGGGGTGATCCTTGGAGATGCCCCTTTCAAATCAAACTTTGGGCTGGGTGGAGGGAGGAAGTTTGGGTGACGCAGAATCTAAGATAGGGTTAGAAGGTTGAGGTGGGGGAGAAGGATCAGGGTGATCTGGGAACCTTTCCATGAGTGGTTCCTTCTCCACCTCCATGTCTTCTACATCAGAGGAAGGAGGCTCAAGTGATGATTGACGTTTAACGGGTTTTTGAAGGATTGAAGTTGGCAAGGAAGGAGCCTTATGAGGTTTAGGTTCCTCATGTCGTTTCCTGGCTGGATCGGATTGATAAGTAGTCCCAGAAAGACTAGAGGAAGAAATAGCTGGAGGATACCAAGGTTGGAGGGTACCACAGGATGATCGAAATTCAAAGGAAGCAAGAGATGCTTTCACAGGAGGTGATGGCTGGTAAGAGGCCACCACATGTCGGATAGGAAAAGACGAGTCAAAAGGGATTAGGGCACCATTAGGGAGGAAGTAATTGTTTCCCCTCTGCTCTACCAACTTTTCCTTTAGGTCCTTCTGAAGTTCTTGGCATCGTCCGGTTCCATGGCCTTCCCCATGACAGTAGTAACAGACCAGAGTTGATTTGGGGACAGAAGAAGGAGCTTTAGGAGTAGCTAGCGAAGAAATCTTTTGATCTATTTTGTTCTCAAAAGCCCTAAGTAACTTGGTGATTTCATCTATAGTAGGTTCTTGATTGGAATTAGGATCTGCTTTAGGCCTACAATCTGCCTCCATTTTAATCATAATATCGTTTGACTCTTTAAAAGAAGGAGCATGGACCGGTTCAGTAGTTCTAGGCTTTCCAAAGGTAAGAGCAGTTTGACCTTTCATGACTTTATCCACAGTACTCCTAAGGGTAAGAAAAACAGGGAGCTTGAATCAATTATCCCTGGTGGTAATCATGGATCCATATTTGACCAGTTCTTCTTTAATCCTTTCCTGCACAGCCGTCAAAAAAGATTGGAAGAACTTTGCTCAAATTTTGTCCACTGTGTCAATGTAATTGTTTCAGATAAGATAGTTTTGAATGGGATCCCAAGACTTTCTAAAAATCTGATAGTCAGAGGCTGAAGAAATACCACCATTGGAGATCCACTGAGAAACCAGAGCATCCAAATCCTGCAGAGTAAACCTAGCCACATCTATTTTACCCCAGTAAGCCAACATAGCCTCCCTGAGAAGCGTCCAGTTGTGGGATTCAAATACCTCAAAAGACTCAATTACCTCCATAACTTCATCAGAGGAGATAAAGAATCGCAACTGATACGCCATATTGAATTCACTAGCTCCATCCACTTCAGCAGCCATTTCGTAGGAGTCCAAGAATCACTTGAAATTTGTACCATTGAAGCCTAAATTCTTGTTCTGAGGTTTGATCTTTACCATCTTAGGTCGGACAAGGGTGGTTGGAGTAGCGGAAGATGCCATATCAAATAACAGAGTTCCTAGGGGATCCAAAGAGCAGATTTCCAAAGTGGCTCACAAGTGTGGCAAGAGTAGGGTTTCGCCAAAAACAACAAGAATCTTGCCCAAGCAGTGCACAAATTGGGAGGACTTACTTCTAGGATAAGTTGCCTCCACGGATCAGATTTGAGAAGAGAGAAAAAAAGAAAAGAAAAATCGGATTTCGAGGTTGATTTTAAATGTCTTGAGACTGTAAATCCCAAGGTTGCTGGTTCGATCCCGGCCCGGGGGACCAAATGTAAGACTCCAAACGGTGCTAAGCCGTGGCAGTTCTGTGGAGGGGAAAGGTGCTGTTTAGGCTGCCCTCCTAGGATTTACAATAATATTTAAATGTAACCGGAATCAAGGTCCAGAACCTTATGGATGAGAAATCAAAGTAAGGGAAGATAATAAGAGTTGTCGGTAGCGATGGAAACAACACTATCTGAGGCAAGATGGTGCAGGTAAAGACTTGAAAAAATAAGTCAAGGTTTGTTCAGAGTTCAATAGAACAAGGCAGTTGTAAGTAACAACGCCCACAAGCTAATAACTCTGGTCGTCAGCAGCTGATTAGGAAAGATCAACTCAATCCCAACCAACCTCCAGGTTCTCAATGAACCTGCCCAACTCTCCGCAATCAAGCGCTTGAAGGGTACCAGATAACTGTGGGAGGCTGAACAAAACAAAAGCAATTTGTTTATGAAGCTCTAGAAGCAAATCAATAACAAATATGAGCAAGAATATCCCAACACTTCTCAAGGGACTCAAGAATAGCGTGGCGAAATTCAACCTTAAAGAAGAAGGGAGGTATAACACTCCAGGTTTTAAGCTTAATAAAACCTCTTCAATCAAACGTGATTGGCTCCAGAAAGATGATCAAGGAGAGATCAAGACCAGTATGGTCGGAAAAAGGGATCAGAGTGGTATAACACACTCAAGAATTCAGACAGACAGGAATTCTTCTTCAACCAGCAAGGCTATTGGTTGTTGATAAGGATCAAGGTCACAAGGGACAGAGTTTGAGTATGGAGGCTCAAAGGATCAAGGGGGCAATCATGGATATACCCGGATAAATGGCTCAGATAGGTGGGGAAGGATGTCCACAGATAAATTGATTATGATGATGGTCTGATAGGATGATGGGATCCTCTGATGCTCTGATGCTGGGCTAAAAGGCGGGGGAGAGCCCCTCCTTTTATAGACATGAGGCCCTGTATACTATGTACAAGTGATACTACACATAGGTGCGGAAAAAAATGAAAACAAAAAAAAAATTACATGAGAGGAAAAAAAGAAATGTTGCCCGCGTCAAGAATGACCGCGGGCAACCAGATGGACACCCGCAACAGCGGTCGCGGGTGTCGACAACGGCTGTCGTCACCCGATCGGCGGCGACAACAGGGTGAAGGTTCCAACGGCCGCAAGCGGTCGCTCGCGGTTGTTGGTTGGATCGGATGATGGGCGAGGAGGAGGTAGAGGAGGGTTGAAGGATGAGGATCATGACGATGATGATAATAATAAATATTGAGATTCCTGGTTCGATTCATGAGTTCCCAGGCCTCTCTGATGGCCTGTTTGGGATCGGATGATGAAGATCCATCACTGGTGAGACGATCGGGGAAGGATGAATTGGAAGGAGGGGGAAGGTCAATGGGGGAGAGGATGGAGGAATTGAGGCAATCGATCGAAGGTTTCTTATTGATGGGTTTGATGATGGTCTTGTTCCAAGGGAGGGAGATGTAACTGAACTTGATCTCGCCAATCTCTTCACCCACCAGACCATCTCGAGATTGTTCATAGACTGCCTTCTGATGAGAGTTGTCCCAACGGATGGAACCATCCTTAGAGGCTTTGAAGATGATCTTTTGACGTTCCATGGGATTCATATTGACGGGGATGATGACCTTGGTGATGACCAAGGATTGATCAGGACTGTAGAAGCCGGGTAGCGCATTATGTTTGTTGGAAGCTCAAGCGGGGGCCTTGGCGAGTTCGGCGGTGGTAGGCTGATGAGAGGCTTGATGGGAGGAAGGGTGATCTTTGGAACTGTAGGGGGTATCCGATGAGGTTTGAGATCTCTTTTGACTTTCATCGGATCTTCTGAAGGATTCTAAGGAATCTAAGATGTGTTGATCAGAGTTTGACTCTGGAGAGCGGGAGGAGGAGGATCGGTGGAGAGATTGTAGGGGTTTAGATGAGGAGTTGAGATGAGGAAGGGATGATGAGTGGATTATTGATTGAAGGATGGGATGGTGAAATTCTTCCATGATGAAGGGCAAGAAGAAGAAGAAGAACGGTTCATGAGGGGGAGGAAGGAGAAAGAAGGAGAGGTGATTGTCAAAAGTGGTTCGACGATCGCTTGCGTTGCCAAAAGTCAGGGCCGCAAGCGCGACAAGTGGGAGTTGATCATAGGAAGAGGGGATCGAAGCGGAGAGACAGGCAAGAGGCCTGTCCTAGACCGCTAGGACAGGGAGGAGTTGAGAGATGGGGGGAAATGAAGGTACCCATAGGGTTACAACCGAAAAAGATATTTTTTTTTCGTGGTGTCCCGGATTGGTCACCACACCGGCACAAGATTTTGGCGTCTTTCCAGGCCTTACTGGCGTGGTCGCGGGTGGAAATGGAGGAAATAATGAGAATGGCTTAGGCGCATTGCCCCCCCCTCTCCCCCCTTCCCTCTTTCCGCTTTTTTCACTGTACTGCGCTTCCCCTGATTAGAGAAATACAGGTCTTCTGTGCACACGTCCTTTCCCAGCGGGTTGTCCTGTGGAAACATCCCCGCGTCCCAAGTGAGTTTTGAAGAATGTTCCGTGTCCACGCGTCATAAGTGAGAATGAGAGTGAGATTGAGATCCGCGCTGTGGTGTTGTATTTATAACCTTGGGTCAAGAGCTGCATCATGGGCTGCGGGCTCAGCAGTTGGGTAGGTCGGGCTCAGCATTTGGGTGTGCGCGGTCTCAGCAGTGCCTGCTGAGGGCTCAGCAGCAGCTGCTGCGGGCTCAGCAGTAGGAATTGCGGGGCTCAGCACCAGGTGCGGGTCAGGTCTACTCTGAGGGCTCCGGGCCGCGACCCGCCCAGGAAACGCGGACTGAGTGATGGAGCCGGCCCGACCAAGCTTGCGGGTGGCTAGTCCAGAAAGCAAGGGAAGGGCGATTGGGGGTTAGGCCAGGCGGGCAAACCGGGGGGCTCCAAGTAGGGCGCAGCGGAGGGCCGCGCCATGAGAAGGACAAACCGGGCGTACGTTAATATCGAAGGGTACGGGTATGGGGCAAGGAATGGAGGGGTAGGGTTGGGCTAGGGTTCTGTGCTTAGGGGTTGTGTTTCATTGTTCTTTTGTGTTTGTGGTTGTACTTAGGTTAGGGTTGAAGGGGGGGGGATCCAAGTCCTCACCCTCAACTCTGGGTTGGGTTAGAATTGATCAATCAATCTATCAATTGATCTATCAATCAATCAATCCATTGGAGAAGGAAAGGAAAAAGGAAGAGGAAGGGTTGAAGGAAGAGGAATACATCTCATTATCTCTCTTTTATCTCACCAAACTTAAGAACTCATTGCATCCAACCTCCTTACAGATGCCTATATCAATAACTTCTGGACTTGCGGACAACTTAGGAGCGGAACTCTCCTTTACCTTCCACATCTGGGGGTCTTGCCGGGAAGTAATCTTTTGCCTATGTCTCTTGAAGCGATTGGGTGCAATGCTGCCCAGAACTACCCCAGGATCAAATTTTCCACCCTCGTTCCCTCTCCAGCCGGGAGCTGGCGGGCCAACACCTCCACTACCGCCAACTACTTGGTCCGGCGGTTTTGCTCCTCCTCAGTTGGAAACTTTGGAAGCATCTGAGGTTCCGCAATGGGTGTGGCTTAGGCTGCAGAACTTCCCGCATCTCCGATTTGAAACTGTGGACATTGGGGGTTTTCTGGCAAGATTTGAGGATATTGCGGACTCCAAAAACGCGAAAGGTGAGGACAAGGTCTGCACGGTTGTTCTCTTTGTTGCGGACAAGAATACCCTTTGGGACGTGGAGGATATTGCAGGGTACAAGGCTTGCGACTGGGGAAGGCTCTGGGGCAAGATGATGGCAAGGTGGGGGAATAACAAGCCCCGCTTTTGGGAGACAGACTTTGAGCAAATGGCGGGTGAGGCAATTTCCCAAGGTGGGGTGCGGACGCGGAGCAATCTGTCCAAGTACAAGTTCCAGTTTGACCAAATTTATGTTTACCTAGAAAAGAACCAGGTGGTGGCGGGTCAGACGGGGTCCATGAAGCGGGCGTTCCTAGGCGGGCTTGCGCCGCAACTTTGCGTGCGGGTCCAGCGTTACCTATTTGAGCGCAGGTTGGGAACGCGGCCAGTGGATGGGAGCGTTGCTCTCCTTCCAAGCCTGGGCGTAATCAACCAGGCGGTCAAGAGCAAGATCAACTTGGAAGAGCTGATCAAGGATACGGCCCGGTTGTTCCCGGCGAGTTTGAGGAAGCAAACGGCCTTTTCCACCCTGGCCCCAACGCCAGTACCGCTCACGGATCCGCCAGCAACTGAATGGCCCGTGGCCCCTTTGCAGTAAATGGGAGTACCAGTGAACAAGGTAACAGACATGCTACGGGACTTGCGGATACTCATGAATTGGATGGCCGCCCAGCCAATGGCTCCGCCTCCCGCTTTCTTGCGCAATCTGCCGCCCCATGAAAGAGGGGGCTTTCAGCCCAGTAGCGGACCAACAGGGGGGTTTTTGGTTTGTCAGTGCACATATTGTGGCAATAAAAGTCATTGGAAGTATGGTTGCGCGGACCTGACCAAGGACATGAAAAAAGGGTTGGTTTGGGCGTCTGGGGGGACCTACATATTGCCGTTGGGCAAACCGGTGGACCTGGGGATCGGTCAGCCACCGCTGGTGGAGCAGGTTAGGGCAAGGGCCCAACCCGCAGGGGCCGCTCAGGTGTCCCTTGGGATTGTCACTGGGCCCAAAACGTGGCGGGCACTGCGTGTGGAGGCGGAAGTTAGGACGCTGGCGGCAAACAAGCGGATTGTGTCGGAAAGGATGGACTTGGATGCCAAGGAGCGGCCATTAAATCAAGCTCCCAGGGTCGGGGGGCGGCGCGCCGGCAAACAGCTCCGGAGGAAGAAGGAAGGCCTCGGAAATTGTTTGGTGAGTGATGGGGAGTGAGGTACCAATACCTCTCATGCTACGGGAGCTGCTCGCGGTCTCTCCGGTGGTTGTCAAGGAAATGGTCCAGGAAATGAAGGAGCACAGGGGCTGCAGGGTCCTGGCAACAGTGCAGCGCGTGAATGCAGCAACGGGGGAAGCAGAACAGGAGTTGTGCCAATCCAAATCTGTGTTGGTGCCGCTCGCCTATGTCTCACTGAAGATTGCAGGAAGGAAAGTGTGGGCAATGGTGGAAAGCGGGCCAATGGTCAACCTGCTCCCATTGAAACTGGTGGATGAGTTGGGCTTGGTGCAAAGGAAGTGTGCTATGGGCTTGCAGGCGCTCAATGGGGGGGAATGTTGGGTAGATGAGGTGGTGGAGGTCACAAAGGTTTGGAAGCCGTTGTTGTTCCTCTCGGTTGAGTGCGGTGACCTGATTCTGGTTTGGCTGTTCATGTTTGGATTCCGGGCCTGAATGACGTTCAACGGGGAGGAAGGGACGGAGGCCCTGACGGTGGAGGACACGTCCGGGGCAAGGTTCAAGACAACAATCTCCAACCACGGGAAGGGGAAATGGGTGCCATTGGCGGCGGTTGGCAAAGGGGCAGAGTCTGATGGTGAGGAAGACCACAAGGGCCGCCCTGCGGAGGGTTTTCCCTAGTCAACCGTGGGTAACGCGCGGGGCAGGCTCTGGCCTTGGGCAGGTGGTTGACTAAGGAGGAGCAAAAGGCGGAAGGAAGTGCACGGAGTGCGCAAGCGGCAGAAGTAAGTCCTCTTCCTTATTATGCACCACCGGAAGGTACTGCGTTTCAAAAACCATACCATAGTTCCAAGCTCGGGAGCAAAGGCAAGAGCCACGGGTTGATTGTTGCCAGGATTCACGACGACAACGGCGGGCGTGTAAGGATGGTTAGGTGCAACGCGGGTTGATACAAGCCTGTGGCGCAAAAGGTCCGGCCCCGGAACAAGCCCATGCCGCAGGGGCTGAACGGGCCTCTGAGGCCGATCTCCTGGTCTCCGGATCCCTGGGTGAGTCCGTTGAGGAAGTTCGGGTGTGTAACGCGGTTGGCACGGATCACGGATGAGCAAATCGAGGCACTTAACTTTGGGCTGGCGGGGTGGTTGAGTACGGAGGAGAAGGATTTGTTAGCATTGATGTTGGTGCTCCGCAAGAAGGCCCTTGCCTTTGGGCCCAACAAGCGCGGATTGCTGAAGGGCAAGGTTGGCAATCCCTATGTAATCCCCACGGTGCCGCACAAGCCCTGGCAAATCAAGCCAATTTGGATCGCTTGGACCGTGCGGGAACCCTTCTTGGAACTGGTCCAGGAGCGTGTGAGGACAGGGTTGTACGAGAAGTTGACATCAAGCTACTGTAGCTCAATTTTTGCCGTTGTTAAACAGGACAGGAATTTGCTTAGGATTGTTCACAACCTGCAGCGGCTTAACTTGTTCACTATCCAAGACGCGGGATTGCCTCTGCTTGTGGACGAGTTCCTGGAATCAATGGCAGGGTGCGCATGTTACGGTTTGGTCGATGTAATGGGGAGGTATGATCAGCGCGAGCTCCATGCCAACTTGCAGCCGCTGACCACTTTCGAGAAAGGATTGCAAAGGATGCAGTTGACGTGGTTGCCCAAGGGGGAAACAAACTTGGTGGCGGTCTATCAAGCCCAGATGACGTGGATCCTGCAGGACAACATACCGGACGGGGTTCTGATCTTCATTGAAAACGCTGGTATCAAAGGACCAAAGACGGATTACGGGGGTACGGTGCTAGAGGAGGCCCCAAAGATCCGCCGCTTCATCTGGGATTACGCGCAGACATTAGAGCGGGTCTTGTTTAAAATGGAGGAGGCAGGGCTTACGGTGTTGGGGGGTAAGTTGGCAGTTTGTGTTCCGGCGTTGGAAAGGCTAGGACATGTGGTGGCTTTTGACAGCAGGAGAATTGCGGCAAAGTAACAAAACAAAGTTCTTGAATGGCCAACCCCGCAGACGCCCTTGCATATTCTCCAATTTCTGGGACTGTGCAGCTATTTTTTCATGTTCATCAAACGGTTTGCGGAAGTTGCAAGTCCACTGCGGGCCCTGACCCAGAAAGGCGCGGCATGGGAATGGACAGCGCAATGTGACACAGCCTTTGCAAAGCTCAAGGAGATTGTGGGCCCCAACATTGTCCTCTGCAACCTCGACTACATTGCGGGAGGGATCCCCTTGGCCGTTGACTCTAGCAAGTTTGGCACGGGCCGTGTCCTGACGCAGGAGGAGGATGGTAAGGATAGGCCGGTTCTCTACGAGTCCGTGAATTTTACAGCAACAGAGAGTTGGTACTTGCAGCCAAAGTTAGAATTATGCGGAGTCACCAAGATTGTGCGGAGGCTTCAGCACCTGTTCTGGGGGGTGAACTTTGAGCTTCTGGTTGACGCAGAGGCCCAGGCAAGGATGATCAATTCTCCAACGCTGCCAAACGCTCCTATGACTAGGTGGGTGGCACTTCTCCAGCTCTTCACTTTTGGCGTGGTTCATGTTCCAGGGAAGGCGCTCACAATGCCCAACAGGCTGTTGCGGTATTGTTGGAGGATCCGTTTGAGGGGGCCAAGCCCTTGGACGTGGAGTCTCCGGTTATTTGTGTGGGTATGATAGAGACAGAGGTCTCCCTTCTGCTGCAGCAGTCTGGGCGCTACGCAATCTTGTGCTCCTTCTTGCGGAATCTCTGTTTTCCCAAGGATGCGTCAGGAACAGAAATTTTGTGGGCAAAGCGGCGGACAACCAACTTCTACATGCAGGACGGGCAACTGTGGCAAAAAAGCACCCTGGTGCCTTTGGTGGTTGCAACATCAAGGAGGGACCAGGAAATGATTCTGAGGTTTCCTTGACAACAACCTTGGGCACCGGGGCGAGATCAAAACGCAGAGGCAGGTGAAGGCAAGGCTCTGGTGGCCGGGTGTGGTGCGCGCGGTATGGGAATGGGTGAAGTCTTGCAAAGCGTGTCAACGGCGGAGTTCTAGGCTGCCCAGGGAGGTGGGTCACCCTACGGGGGAGGACGCGTTGTTTGGGTGGGTCTCCCTTGACGTGGTCCACATAAAGGCAGGGAAGTTTTGTTAAATTACAGTAAAAGATTTGAGAAATCTAGAACATAGAGGGCTGAATTGACCAAGATTTTAGTAAGGAAATAAAAAGATGAGAAAGCAAAGAATAAGAAAAGAAAAGAAACCAACATCTGGCAACTGAGTGGGGAGAAGAGGTTGACAAGATCAAGGGCTTTCAGGAATTGAGTTGGGGAAGAGGCACGAGCAGGCAACAGTAAAGATCTTGGAAGAAAGATTGAACGACAGATCAGCCTTGAGGAGTGAGATGGAGACTGCAACAAGTTCTGATCTTACAGGTCAATTATTGAGGAGTGGAGGTTTTGAGGAGTTTGTTTTTGAGAGAGTTCGATTTGATGTGGATGATGGAGATGATATTTTGAGAGACAGAAGAAATAAAGAACTGAGGAAAAAGGAATAAGAAACCGTTGAAGAAGATAAAGAAAGGGTAAGTTTGAGGGTTGAGTTCCGATGGTCAAATTTGATTGTTGAGTTCAATGGTTGACGTTGATGGTCAGGTTGAGTGGTTGAGTTCGCTCTTGAGGACCTTCGTAGATTCTCCTCTCCAAGTACAGTCTTGGATGATCTGAGTAGACTCTAGTGAAAGGAGTAGAGTTGTCACATTGATGAGAGCGCGCACGGGTGTGACAGCTAAGACTAAGAGCCGCGCGGGAGAGATTGAAAGATGGACAAGAAGAAATGAGAGAAGAGCAGGAGAAGAAGGAAAATAAAAGGAGAAGAGAAAAGAGGATAAGGAAGATAAGAAATAAAGAAAAGAAGAAAGAGAAGAGAATGACAAAGAGAGTATCATTGATTTACTCAACAATTTTGCATACCTGCTGGTTGCACGGGACAATCTGTCAGGTTGGGTCAAGGCTTGTCCTCTGGTGAAGTTGTCAGTTTAGAAGGTTTCTCAGTTCTTGGAGAAAGATTGGTTTGCATGGTATGGTTTGCTTTGCTTGATCACTGTTGATGGAGGCGCGGAGTTCCGGGGGCGCTTGATGGCACTGGTCCAGAGTTGCGGAGCTAAGTTTGGGCCGGTAACGGAGTACTATCCAGAGGGTGCCAGCATGATCAAATGAGGCCATCAGCCCATTAAGAACGCTCTGGTAAAGATGTGCGGGGAGGACGGTAAATGGTGGCAGGAGGCACTTCCGGCGGTCCTCTTTGCGGACAGGATCTTGGTTAAACGCTCAACGGGCTACTTGCCTTACAAACTTCTCTACGGACAGCTTCCAGTGCTCCCGGTGGACATTGAGCTCAAAACCTTTTTGGGCGTGGACTGGTGGAAGGTGAAGAACTCTGCGGAACTTGTGGAAGCCCGCGCCAAACAGCTTCTCCGATGGGACAAGACCCTTGCGAAGGCCGCTGAAAGGTTGCAGAAGACAAGGACGGCTTTGGTCCGCTATTGGGACAAGCGCTGTTTGCACCGCCTCCAGGATCCGCTGCGGAAGGGTGACTTGGTTTTGTTGTACAACCAGATTCTGGAATCCCAGTGGGGAAAGCTTTTTGCCAACCAATGGAACGGCCCCTTCCGCATGGCATCCAAGTTTGAGGGCAGGAGCTACCAGCTCGAGGAATTGGATGGGGCTCCCTCAAACGCAAGTCTGCAGCCTCGCACGTGAAGCATTTCTTTGCGCGCGGTTCCACCTCCTTTGACGAGACGGCCGGGGATGGCGCAAACGCAGGGGACCGCGTCGGAAGTTCAGGATCAGTGGACGGGCCGGATCCTTTGTCTGAGGAGGAGCCCGCGCGCCCTGCGCCACCTTGGAGGAGTGAAAGGCTACAAACCGCTGGGGACAGCCGTCAACTTGGGGGGGGGACGCGAGTAGGGTAAAGGTCTGATTTGGTGAGGGGGTGTCCTAGCCGGTTCACAGCCAGAATAACTAGAAACCCCAGAATGTCCGTTCTCCTACTTCTTTTATATTTGATTGGCTCTTGGATTGGTACTGGTTTTGGTTATAATTGATCACAGGGACGCGGGCGCGGCGCTAGCCGGGTCTGTAAACGCAAGGACAAGCCCCGCAGATTGGGCAATGCGGGACCAGGAGCATAAGGAGCGGAGGTTCTATGGAGGCCCTGAAAAAAAAAGTTTCTCTTTTCTTGGGGTTTTGGTTTCCTTTTTTATGGGCTTGGTTGTTTTCCTTGTTTCCTCTTGGTGCGGGACACGTATGGGACAGGTCTGATTTGGTAAGGGGGTGTCCTACCTAGTTCACGGCTGGAATAACTAGACACCCCAGAATGTTTGTTTTCTCAACTTCCTTCTTTGCCTCTCTTGGGTGGCTGTGCGCGTGCTGGTGTAGGATTTTTGAATTTGTTGCAGGATTGGGTGCAGGGAAATGTGTGGCAGTTCAACTGGGGCGGTCCAGGTACCTTCCGGGGAACTTTGTTGGCTTGGGACGCAGGCGTGGACTTTAATTTCACTCATCCTCACTCTTAAACTCTGCCTTTATTCTCACCCCCACTCTCACTCAGGACGCGGGCGCGGACCTCTTTCTCACTCACTCTTGATCTCACTCACGCAGATTGCTTTCAAGACCCGGATCTTGTGCGCAAAGGTTCTCACCAGCCAGGCGGCTACTCAGGACGGCGCAGAAAAAGTTTATTTCTTTTCAAAAGGCGTGGAAAAGGGTACAAGATGAAAAGGAAGAAAAAGTGGGGGGCAATCCATCTACGTTGGACAAGTCCTCATCATCTCCTCTGCGTCCGCGCAAGCCGCCATGGCTAAATTCTGGAAGGCCTCCAAGAGTTCCCGTCGGTTGCCAGTGGTATGGGCGCAAGGGGCCACCAAGAATTTCCAAAGGAGTCCGTCCGCGTCTTCCACCATTGCATCAAACCTTGCAAGCAGAACAGCTGGGAAAATGGGGATATCTGGAATCTTGGGTGGGCTGGGAGGAGGCGGGACGGGTGAGGAAGGGGTCCCCTGCGGACCATTGGGGGGGCTCAGTCCAGCGGGAGGCGACGACAAGATAATGACCGGCGACGCGGGTGGCGGAGGGGTCCCCCGCGGGGTCGGGGGTCTCTTGTCTGAGTCCAACAAGTACGGAGGAGCGGGAGTCAGAGGAGGAGCCAGAGTTGGGGGAGGAGCCAGGGCTGGGGTAGGGGCTGGAGGAGGGCCAGCGCGGCGTCAGAGGATTTCATTTATGCGCAGGTCCCTTGCACCTTGCGTGACCCAAACACGGTCCGCCCAGAGCCATAAGGCGGACCAATAAGCCACAAAGTTTGGATAGTCCTCCTTCTATGGGGGCCCTGCGCGGTGGAATGGTGAGGTGGAGTCGCAAAGTGGTCCTGGGGGGGGGGGGGCGGGCACGAGGCAATCTGGGCGAAGTCCATGAGTCCTTGGAGATTGTTTCATCGTCAAAAACTACAAACGGGTCCGGACGGGCCATCTTGCGCGGCCAGGGATGGGAACCAGATTGAGGGGGAGGACGCGGCATTCCCTCGCCAAGCAAACAGCGGCAATGGCCACAAGGGCAGGAAGTGCAAGCGCGTTGACCTGGAACAATCGAGCATGCGAGCCCGTTCTGGGAGCAGAAGTTGCAGGGAACCATGATGGCGACAGAGTGGAAGGGGAGGAGGGGCTGGGGTGAGTTGGGGTGGGTAGGGGAGTGGTGGATTGGTAGGGTGATGGAGGCAAGGCAGCAATGGAAGACCTCTGGGGACAGAACTCAACTTGGGGGGGATGTGGTGTTGTATTTATAACCTTGGTTTGAGAGCTGCGTCGCGGGCTGCGCGCTCAGCAGTTGGGTAGGTTGGGCTCAGCATTTGGGTGCGCGCGGTCTCATTAGTGCCTGCTGAGGGCTCAGCAGCAGCCGCTGCGGGCTCAGCAGTAGGAATTGCGGGGCTCAGCACCAGGTGCGGGTTGGGTCTACTCTGAGTGCGCCGGGCCGCGACCTGCCCAGGAAACGCGGACCGAGTGATGGAGCCGGCCCTACCAAGCTCGCAGGTGGCTAGTCCGGAAAGCAAGGGCGGGGCGATTGGGGGTTAGGCCGGGCGGGCAAAACGGGGGGCTCCAAGTAGGACGTGGCGGAGGGCTGCGCCATGAGAAGGATGAACCGGGCATACGTTGATATCAAAGGGCATGGTTATGGGGCAAGAAATGGAGGGGTAGGGTTGGGCTAGGGTTCTGTGCTTAGGGGTTGTGTTTTATTGTTCTTTCGCGTTTGTGGTTGTATTTAGGTTAGGGTTGAAGGGGGGGGATCCAAGTCCTCACCCTCAACTCTGGTTTGGGTTAGAATCAATCAATCAATCTATCAATTGATCTATCAATCAATCAATCCATTGGAGAAGGAAAGGAAAAAGGAAGAGGAAGGTTTGAAGGAAGAGGAATACATCTCATTATCTCTCTTTTATCTCACTAAACTTAAGAACTCATTGCATCCAACCTCCTTACAGAGGCCTAGAGAAATAACTTCTGGAATTGCGGACAACTTAGGAGCGAAACTCTCCTTTAACTTCCACAGCCCCCGCGTCCTGGTGAGAATGAGAGTGAGATTGAGATCTGCGCCCGCTTCCTGAGCCAACAAAGTTCCCCCAAAGGTACCTGGACCGCCCTAGCCAAACTGCCACACAGTTCCCTGTACCCATCCTGCAACAAACACAACCACCCTCCACCAGCGCGCGCACACAGTCATCCAAGAGAGGAAAAGAAGTTAAGGAAACAAACACTCTGGGGTGTCTAGCTGTTCCGGCTGTGAACCGGCTAGGACACCCCCTCAACAAATCAGACCTGTCCTGTACGTGTCCCATGCATAATCCGCGCCCATAAAGTTGTAGGAGAAGACAACTGATAAAGAGAAGACAGAGAAAAGAACCAAACCAAGGAGGAAACCAAACCTAAAAACAATTTTTTTTTTACACCGGGCCTCCTCTCCTTGTCCCACATTACCCAACCGCGGGGCTTGTACTTGCGTTTACGGACCCAGCTTGGGCCGCGCCTGCGCCCCTGAAACCAATCATAACCAAAATCACTACCAACTTGCAAAGCGATGTATTCAAGAAATAAGAAAAAAAACGTTCTGGGGTGTCTAGTTATTCTGGCTGTGAACTGGGCCAAGAACCCCCTCACCAAATCAACCTTTTACCCTACTTGCATCCCCCCCGGCTTGATGGCTGTCCACAGCGGTTTGTAGCCTCTTGCTCCTTCAAGGCGGCACGTTGCGCACGGGCTCCTCCTCAGACAAAGAGCCCAATTTGTCTACCAATCCTGCACCACCGGCACCATCCCCTGTGTCCACGCCATTGCTGGCCGTCTTGTTGAAGGAGGTGGAGCCGCCTGTAAAGAAGTGCTTCACGTGAAAAGCTGCGGCCTTTTCTTTGAGCTGCGCCCTGTCCAGTTCCTCAAGCTGATAACTCCCGCCCTCAAACTTGGATGCCATGCAGAAGGGGCCGTTCCATTGGTTGGCAAAAAGCTTAACCCACTGGGACTCCAGACTCCGGTTGTACAGCAAGACCAAGTCCCCCTTCTGCAATTGATCCCGGAGGAAACAAGAACAACTCTTGTCCCAATAGCTGACCAATGCCTTGCTAGTCTTCCGCAACCTTTCTGCGGCCTTTGCCAGGGTCTTGTCCCGTTGGAGAAGTGGTTTGGCGCGTGCCTCCACAAGCTCCGCGGAGGTCTTCACCTTCCACCAGTCCACGCCCAAGAGGGTTTCCAGCTCAATTTCCACCGGAAGCACCAGAGGCTGTCCGTAGAGAAGTTCATAAGGCAAGTAGCCTGTTGAGTGTTTGACCAAGATCCTGTCCGCAAAGAGGACCACCGGAAGGGCCACCTGCCACCACTTTCAATCCTCACCGCACATCTTTACCATTGCGTCCTTTATAGGCTGATGACCACGTTCAATCATCCCGGCGCCCTCCAGATAGTACTCTGTTACCCACCCAAACCTAGCTCCACAATTCTGGACCAGCGTCATCAAAAAACCCCAGAACTCCGCGCCTCCGTCAACAGTGACCAGGCAAAGCAAACCGTACCGCGCAAACTAATCTTCCTCTAGAAACTGAGCAACCTTCTCCGCCAACAACTTCACCAGAGGACAAGCCTTGACCCAACCCAATATATTGTCCCACCCAAACAGCAGGTACACAAACTTTCCAGCCTTTATGTGGACCATGTCAAGGGAGACCCGCCCAAACAGCGAGTCCTCCCCCATAGGGTGACCCACCTCTCTGGGCAGCCTAGAGCTCCGCCGTTGACACACTTTGCAAGACTTCACCCATTCACGCACCGCGCGCACCACACCCGGCCACCAGAACCTTGCTTTCACCCGCCTCCGCGTTTTGATCTTGCCCTGGTGGCCAAGGTTGTCATGAAGACACCTCAGAATCATTCCCTGGTCCTTCCTTGATGTTGCAACCACCAAAGGCACTGGGGTACTCCACCGCCACAGCTGCCCTTCCTGCAAGTAGAAGTTGGTTGTCTGCCACTTTGCCCATCAAATTGCCGCCCATGATGTACCCTTGGGAAACCAAAGATCCTGCAAATAGGAGCACAAGGTTTCATAAAGCCCCAACTGCTGCAGCGTAAGGATGACCTCTGCCTCCACCATACCTATGCAGATAACCAGAGACTCCACGTCCAGGGGTTCTTTCCCCTCAAACAGGTCCTCCCGCAGATACCCCAAAAGCGCTTTGGGCATTGCAAACGCCCTCCCCGGAACATGAACCACGCCAAAAGTGAAGAGCTGAAGAAACGCCACCCACCTAGTCATAGGAGCGTTTGGCAGCATTGGAGAATTGATCATCCACCCCAGGGCCTCTGCATCAACCAACAGCTCAAAGTGTACCCCCCAAAGGAGGTGCTGAAGCCTCTGCACAATTTTGGTGACTCCGCATAATCCAGCTTTGGCTGCAAATACCAACTCTCCGTCATGGTAAACGTCACAGACTTGTAGAGGACCGGCCTGTTCTTACCATCCTCTTCCTGCTTCAGGATGCTTCCCGCACCAAACCTGCTAGAATTGAAGGCCAGGCCAATCCCCCCGCGTTGTATTCAAGGTCCCAGAGGAGGATGTCATGGCCCAGATTCTCCTTGAGCTTTGGAAAGGCAGTTTCACACCTTGAAGTCCATTCCCACGCCCCGCCCGCAGAAGACTTTTGACTTCCGCAAACCGCTCAATGAACATGCGGACGTAACTGCACAGTCCCAGGAATTGGAGGATATGCAAAGGCATCCACGGGGTTGGCCATTCAAGGACTTTGTTCTGTTTCTTTGCCGCAATTCTCCTGCCGTCAAAAGCCATCACATGTCCTAGCACTTCCAGCGCCGGAACACAAACTGCCAACTTACTCCCCAACACTGTAAGCCCTGCCTCCTCAATTTGGAACAAAACCCACTCCAAAATCTGTGCATACTCCCAGATGAAGCGGCGGATCTTTGGGGCTTCCTCTAACACCGCAAACCCGTAATCCATCTTTGGTCCCTTGATGCCTGCATTGTCAATGAAAATCAGAACCCCTTCAGGAATTTTTTCCCGCAGAATCCATGTCATCTGGGCCTGATAAACAGCCACCAAGTTTGTTGTGCCCTGCGGCAACTGCGTTTGCTGCATCCTCCCCAATCCTGTCTTGAACGCAGTCAATGGTTGCGAGTTGGGATGGAGCTTGCGCTGATCATACCCCCCATTACATTGACCAATCCGTAACACGTGCGCCCTGCCGTTGATTCCAGGAACTTGTCCACACGCAGAGGCAATCCCGTGTCCCGGATGGTGAATTAGTTAAGCCACTGCATGTCATGAACAATCCTAAGCGACTTTCCATCCTTTTTAACAACCTCAAAGATTGGGCTAGAGTAGCTTGATGTGGACTGCTTGTACAATCCTGTCCTCACGCACTCCCGTACCAGTTCCAAAAAGGGTTCCCTCACGGTCCAAGGGATTGGAATTGGCTTGATCTGCCAGGGCTTGTGCAGCACCGTGGGGATCACATAGGGATTACCAACCTTTTTCCTCAGAAATCCTTGCTTTTCAGGCCCAAAGGCAAGGGATTTTTTGCGGAGCGCAAACACCAATGCCAGCAAATCCTTCTCCTCCACAATCAACCACTCCATTGGCCCAAAACTAAGCGCCTTGATCCCCTCATCCGTGATCTGCGCCAACCTTGTTACCCACCCAGACTTCTTCAACGGACTTGGTACCCAGGGGTCCCAAGACCAGGAGATTGGCCTCAGAGGCCCCTTCAGTCCCTGCGGTATTGGCTTGTTCCGGGGCCAAAAATTTTGTGCCACAGGCTTGTAAAGTCCCGCCTTGCACCTTACAATCCTTATGAATCCACTGTCATCCTTGTGATTCATGGCAATAATCAACCCACGAATCTTGCCTTTGCTCACAAGTGTGGCACTATGGTAAGGTTTTTGAAACACAGTACCTTCCAATGACGCATACTGAGGAAGAGGACTTACTTCTGCTGCCCGCACCCTCTGCACGCTTCCTTCTCCCTCCTTCTCCTTCCTAGTTGACCGCCCGCACAAAACCGGAGCCTGTCCTGCGCCGTACCCGTGGTCAACCAGGCAAAATCCTCCGCGGGGCAACCCTCACAGTCATCCTCCCCGTCGGATTCTTCACTGGCTGCTGCTGGTAGCACCCATTTCCCCTTCCTGTGGTCGCAGATTGTTGCCTTGAAACTTGCCGGGAGGCGTCTTCCACTGTCAGTGCCTCCGTCCATTCCTCCATGTTAAACACCATCCAGGCCCGGAACCCAAACATAAATGTTTGACCCAAAATTACATTGCCGCACTTGACCAAGAGAAACAACAGCGACTTCCAGACCTTTGCAACCTCCACCTCCTCTTCCTCCAACACCCCATCCACCCAAAATTCCCCTCCATTGAGCGCCCTTAATCCCATAGCGCACTTCCTTTGAACCAGCCCCAAATCATCAACCAATTTTGACGGGAGCAGATTGACCTACAACCAACTTTCCACCATTTCCCACACCTTCCTGCCCGCAATCTTCATTGGGACATAGGCAAGTGGCACCAACATGGCTTTGGATCAGCACAAATCGCGTTCCCCTTCCTCCCCCGCCATGTTCAGGCACTGCACCATTTCCAGAACCCTGCCACCCCCGTGCTCCCTCAGCGCCTGAACCATTTCCTTGACAACCACCAGGGAGACCGCAGCCAGATCCCGTAGCGTGAGGGGTATTGGTGCCTTGCTCCCCATCACCCATTGCAAAATTTCTGCTGCCTTCCTCCTTCCTCCAGAACTGGTCAATGGCGCCTTGCCTACCAGCCCTTGCGTACCAATTTTTTGGGGCCTGGGTTGATGGCCTCTCTCTGACATCCACATCCATCTTCTCAGAAACAATCCGCTTGTTTGCCGCCAATGCCCTAACCTCTGCCTCCGCATACCAGTTCTTGGGGCCTGGGTTGATGGCTGCTCTCTGAAATCCACATCCATATTCTCTGACACAATCCACTTGTTTGCCGCCAATGCCCTAACCTCTGCCTCCACATGCAGAGCTTGCCAAGTATTGGGCACGGTGACAATCCCAAGTGACACCCAAGCGTCTCCTGCATGGCTGGGCTCTTGCCCTAACCTGCTCCACCGGTGTAAGACTCCAAACGGTGCTAGGCCATGGACGTTATGTGGAGGGGAAAGGTGCTGTTTAGGCTGCCCTCCTGAGTGTTAAAAAAATATTTAAATGTAACCGAGATCAAAGTCCAGAACCTGGTAAACAAGGGACCAAATGGAAGAGGATAAAGGTGATAGTAGTCGGTAGCTGGGAAAAAAACACTATCTGAGGCAAGATGTGTTAAAATGTGGATGCACTCAGGTAATGTGCATAGGAGTGTGTAATCCAAATGGGATGCAAAAATGGGCCTCCACGGCCCATTGGACATCACGTGGGCCACGTGGGCCTATGTGGGTTTTATTGCTTTTGGGCATTTGGGCGCCAAAACATGTTTTTATGGTCTTTTGGGACAAGGGCTCTCACGGGCCCGCCAGGGTGGATGGTCCACCCAAGCCAGATGGGCTTATTTGGGCATAAAAGGGCCCAAGCTTTATTATGGACATACTTGGTCAGACGGGCTGGCCCGCCAAAGTATTTAATTCTCACAATTTTGGCTTGGGGAGGCCCATTGGGGCCGCCACCCCTGTTGCGGCCTGCTAGGGGCCCCCACCCTGTTGCGGCCTGCTAGGGACCGCCGCCCATGTTGGGGCCCGCGTTGCGGCCCGTTTGAGGCCGCCTGTGTTCCTTGGTACGGCCCACGCGGGGCCCAACGGCCCGCGCGGGGCTGTCGGGCGGTGCAATGCCGCGCGGGCCCGGCTGGTTGTGCCTGGCAACCAGCGTTGCAGAGCCGGGGCTTGCAGCCCCTGCTTCCTCCCCCTCTCCTCGCTTGCTGTTGCGAGGGGGATGGGGGCAAGCTGGCTGGGTTCAACCAGCCAGAAACTGGCCGCAAAATTCCGGTTGGTCAGGGCAGGGGGGACCTGACCACCCCCTTGCCCAAGGAGGTGGCGGGGCCGGCCGCAAGCGTAGCAACCGGCAGGTGGGGGGGAATTCATCACCCCTCCACCATCAAGTGTGTGAAGCAACCAAGCAGGGGCGCTCTCCCCCCCCCCCCCCCTTTACCAAGGGGGAGGAGCAATGGGCCTGGGGGGACCTGATCACCTCCCAGGCCAACTTTCTTGACAATGCCCTGGGGGTATCAACCCCCAGGGCCCCTGGTGAGGGGATTTGACCGCCCCCACCAGGGATTTGAGAGAAAGAGGGGGGGATAGCATGTCCGCTGGTCACACCCCCCCATGTGAGTCTGAGACCGGACCCAGGTGTGCCCTGGGTCCCACCTGGCCCATTTGAGGGGCCAGGGGCTGGCTGCATGAGGCAACCAGCCCGTAAACAACGTAATGAGGTCATCATGGCTGGTTTTAATGGACAACCAGCCAAGGGGATTGAACAGCAAGGGGCTGATTCAGCTCTTTAACGGTGGAACCACTGGAATGGACCGGAATAGACCAGTTTTAAGTGTTCAGGAACTGACGCCATGCGGGCTGATGTAGTCCCAACCAAGTAACAAGGCTAGTACAGCCTGTAGAGCTTTTGTGGGGCGGAAAATTTGCCTTTTGGCTTGTTGTATCATGGGCTCACAAGAGGCCAATCTTTTTTACTTGAGAAGCTCTTCTCCCTGCTGTTTTCCATCCATCATTCATCATTCCAATCAAATTCATCCAACATATTGCCCCATTGTGAGAGCCCCATTAGGAAATATTGACACACAGTGTCCAGCATTTATTTTGCTTTAAATACTGCTCATTTGCCTAAGCTAATTTCTTGCCATAATTGTAACACTACCTAGAGAAGAATCAGGTGGTAGCGGGTCAAACAGGGGGTATGAAGTGGGCGTTTCTAGGCGGGCTTGCCTTGCAACTTTGTGCGCAGGTCCAGCCGTATCTATTTGAACATGGGTTGGTATTGAGTTCAGTGGATTGGAGTTTCATGCTTCTTCCAAACCTAAGTGTGATCAACCAGGCGGTAGAGAGCAAGATCAATTTGGAAGAACTGATTGAGGATACGGCCAGGTTGTTCCCAACAGTTCCAAGGCAACCAACATCCTCTTCCACTCCGGCTCCAACGCAGGTACCTCCTGCAGGCCCATAAGCAACAGAGCGGCCGGCATCCCCTTGGAAGTCAATCAAAGTACCAGTGAACAAGGTAACAGATATTTTACAGGACCTACAGATACTTCTGAATTGGATAACGGCCCCACCAATGGCTCCGCCTCCTCCTCATCTGCATGGGATCCCGCCTCACATGGGGGGGGCTTCCAGCCCAGTAGCGGGCCGTTGAGCAGTTTTTTGGTTTGCATGTGTACATATTGCGGAGATAAAGGCCACTGGAAGTCTGGTTGCGCAGAACTGACCAAGGACATGGACAAGGGGTTGGTCCACACGTCCAGGGCGACTTACATATTCCCAACGGGAAAGCCGGTGGATATTGGAGCCGGTCAGCCACCCAGGTGTGGTGACCAAATCTGGATACCCTGGACCAGATGCGTAAAATTCAATTTTTTTTTTTGATTCTTTTATTTAGGTGTCATTCAAAAAAAAAAAAAAAAAAAAAAGGAATTTTTTTTTCAGTATCACTCCTCCAATTTCCTCATCCTGCCAAACATTCCTCTGTCCCAGTGGTCTAGGACAGGCCTCTCCTGGTCTCATCACCTAGTAATTGCATTCAATCCCTTCTCTCTTTGTTCCCCCCTTCCTTTTGGCCAAACGCACGGGCCAAGACCCTCTCTGCCCAAGATATCCCACTTCATCCCATCAACCACCACCTTCCTCCTCACAACCAACCCCCATCATCCATCCATCCCCACCTGTGCTGCTTGACATCCCACCTCCAGCCCCGGGTAGGATTCCTCTAGGTCCGGACTACAGTTGACTGGCTCCAAATCCAATCCAATCCACTCCGTCCTGTTGTCGCCCGGCTACCTCCTCAGACTCAACTCAAGCCTCCCCTACCTGCATCTCCCATCCAATCAATGACCATTGTCTCCATTGTTGCCCACCATCAATGCAAAGCTCTTTTGTTATAATTATGGCCAGCAATTAGCTTAGGCAAATGAGCAGTATTTAAAGCAAAAGAAATGCTGGACACTGGGTGTCAATATGTTGAGGTTAAACCTGCTAACATGATGTATCACCACAGTACAAAGGCTGTGCAGTTGAACCTAGACCAGTAATACCAAACAACCATGGCAGCCACAAGCGTCTGTAGCCTAGTTGGTAAAGGCAGCACTCTAGAATGTGTCTCAGTCTATCTGAGGTTGTGGGTTCGACTCCCACAAGACACATCTTCATTTTCACAGTCTCAACACAATATTGGCTAATGGGGCTCTCACAATGGGACAATATGTTGGATGAATTTGATTGGAGTGATGAATGAATGGATGGAAAACAGCAGGGAGAAGAGCTCCTTAAGTACAAAGGATTGGCCTCTATTGAGCCCATGATACAACAATCCAAAAGGCAAGTTTTCCGCCCCAAAAGAGCTCTACAGGCTGTACTAGACTTGTTACTTGGTTGGGACTACATTAGCCCGTATGGCTTCAGTTACTGAACCCTTAAGACCGGCCTATTCCGGTAAATTCCAGTGTTTCCACAGTTATGGGGGTGAACCAGCCCCTTTCTGTTCAATCCCCTTGGCTGGATGTCCGTTACAACCACCAATGATGACCTCATTATGTTGTTTACGGGCTGTTTGCCTCATGCAGCCATCCCCTGGCCCCTCAAATGGGCCAGGTGGGACCCAGGGCACACCTGGGTCCAGTCTCAGACTCACATGGGGGGGTATGACCAGCAGACATGCTTCCCCCCCCCTCTTTCTCTCAAATCCCTGGTGGGGGCTTTCAAATCCCCTCACCAGGGGCCCTGGGGGTTGATACCCCCAGGGCTTTGTCAAGAAAGTTGGCTTGGGAGGTGATCAGGTCCCCCCAGGCCCATCGCTCCTCCCCCTTGGTAAAGGGGGGGGGGGGGAGAGCGTCCCTGCTTGGTCACTTCACACGCTTGATGGTGGAGGGGTAATGAATTCCCCCCCACCTGCCGGTTGCTACGCTTGCGGCCGGTGCCTCCACCTCCTTGGGCAAGGGGGTGGTCAGGTCCCCCCTGCCCTGACCAACCGCACTGTTGCAGCCGGTTGCTGGCTGGTTTAACCCAGCCAGCTCACCCCCATCCCCCTTGCGACGGCGAGCAAGGGGAGGGGGAGCAAGCCAGGGCTGCGAGCCCCGGCTCTGCGGCGCTGGTTTCCGGGCGCGACCAGCCGGGCCCCGCACAACAGCCCAGCGCGGGTTTTCAGGCCCCACGTGGGCCGTACCAAGGAACGCAGGCGGCCCCAAACAGGCTGCAACGCGGGCAGCGTCCCCAAGCGGGCCCCGACACGGGCGGCTGCCCCTAGTGGGCTGCAACAGTGGCGGCGGCCCCTAGTGGGGTGCAACAGCGGCAGCCGCCCCAATGGGTGGCCCCAAGCCCAAATTCTGAGAATTACATACTTTGGCGGGCCAGACCGTTGGGCCAAGTATTTCCATATCAAAGCTTGGGCCCTTTTATGCTCAAATAAGCCCATCTGTCTTGGGTGGCCCATCCACCCTGGCGGGCCCATGAGAGCCCATTTCCCAAAAGACCATAAAAAAGTGTTTTGGCGCCCAAATGCCCAAAACCAATAACACCCACATAGGCCCACGTGGCCCACGTGATGTCCAATGGGATGTGGAGGCCTATTTTTGCATCCCATTTGGATTATAACACACTCCTATGCACATTACCTGAGTGCATCCGCATTTTAACATCTTTGAGAGGAAGATAGGCCCCAGTACACATCCTGAGATCCATCAACTCACTCAGGCTGATGACCAGCGGCCGTTAGAGTGAACATCCCCTCAGCATCTGATCCACCCATCCCATCCCATCCCAAAGTTGATGGCCAACTCCCAGCGCCCCATCCAGACTCAGACCCACACCAGCCAATTGATCTCACTGGCTCCTGCCCTCAATTATTGCTTTGGTCCCATCAGCCTAGATTGGATCAATCATCCTGCAAGTCATCCTGCCATCTCTCCTATCATTGACCCCAACAACTGCTGTTGATCATCATCCTCACCGACGGGCACAGGCAGCGTGCCAGGAGGAGAGCAACCTCTACAGCCAGTCCATTGACTCATCCACTCCCAACTTCCATTCACACCCCCTTCCATCTTTGGGTGGGGGTGGAAAAGTTTGTCTACCACTGGCGGACATCCGCGGGCGGTCTGGTTCATTATCTTTTCCCACCCCTTCCGCCTTTGGGTGAGGGGTGGGCAATCCCAATTTTGTCTTGCAGGCCCGTCTGCCAACAGACGCAAGAGATGGTGAAGGGATGAGAAAGATCCCACCCCGGTCAGGGAGGCCAGATTTCCACTGGCCTGCGTGATCAATTTTTTGAATCACCTGAAAATCAAAAAAAAACAATTCCGCTCTATTTGTAGAATCCTTTGTACATAGTCTAACAGGGCCTCCTGCCCATATAAGGAGGGGCTCTCCCCTTCCTTTTGGGAGGGTTATCAGGGGGCATCCTATCTGAGAAGAGGAACACCATCACCATCATCTTGAAATTAATCATCCGTGGGGTCTCATTCTCCTTTATCTGAGACTAAAATTTGGGTATATCATTGATTTCCCCTTGATCCTTGAGCCTCCATACTCAAAACCTGATCCTTGATCTTCATCACCAATCAATAGCCTTGTTGGTTAAAGAAGAATTTGACTGATTGAATTCTTGAGTGTGTTACAACACTCCTGATCCCTTTATCCAACCATACTGGTCCTGATCATCCTTTGATTATCTTTCTGAAACCATTCACGTTTGACTGAAGAGGTTTTATTAAGCTTAAAACCTGGAGTGTTAAACCTCCCTTCACTCCTTTGAAGTTGAATTCCGCCATGCTATTCTTGAGTCTCTTGAGAAGTTTTGGGTTATTCTTGTTTGAATCAGTTATTTTTTTGCTTCTAGAGCGTCATCAAACAATTAGCTTTGTCTTGTGCAGCCACCCACAGTTATCTGGTACCCTTCAAGCGCTTGATTGCGGAGGGTTGTGCAGGTTCATTGAGAACCTGGAGGTTGTTGGGGATTGAGTTGATCTTTCCTAAGCTTCTGCTGACAACCAGAGCTATTAGCTTGTGGGTGTTGTTACTTACAATTTCCTAGTCCTGTTGAAATCTGAACAATCCTTGAATTCTTCTATTCAAGTTTTCCCCCGAATCATCTTGCCTCATATAGTGTTTTTTTCCCAGCTACCAACTAATATCACCTTTATCCTCTTACATTTGGTCCCTTGTTTACCAGGTTCTGGACTTTGATCTTGGTTACATTTGAATATTTTTGTAACACTCAGGAGGGCAGCCTAAACAGCACCTTTCCCCTCCACAGCACTTCCACGGCCTAGAATTGTTTGGAGTCTTACATTTGGTCACCTGGGCCGGGATTGAACCAGCAACCTTGCAATTTACAGTCCCAACAATCATCAACTTCTAAATCCTATCTCTTTCTTTTTCTCTGTCATCATCTAGATCCGTGGAGGCAACTTGTTCTAGAAGTAAGTCCTCCCAATTGTGCACCATCTGGGCAAGATACTTGTTGTTTTTTGAGAAAACCTACTCTTGCCACATTTGTGAGCCACTTTGGAAATCTGCTCCTAGGATCTTTTAGGAAACTTTTTCAAAATGGAATCTACCAGCAAATCTTCTACTTGTCTTAAGATGGTTAAGATCAAGCCCCAGAACAAGAACTTAGTATTCAATGGGACAAATGTGGAACACTTCTTGGACTTGTACAAGATGGCTGCTTTGGTGGATGGGGCTAGAAAATTCAATATGGCGTACCTGTTACAATTTTTTATCTCCTCTGATGAAGTTATGGAAATCATCAAGTTGTTTGAAGGTTTCAAATGGCATAACTGGGCCATGCTGCGGGGAGCGATGTTGGCCTATTGGGGAAAAATAGATGTAGCACAATTTACTTTGAAAGATCTAGATAACCTTGTCTCACAGTGGATCTTCAATGGTGGTGTGGCTTCAGCTTCTGATTATCAGTCCTTTAGGAAATCTTGGGACCCCATCCAATCCTACCTTGTCCGAAACAATCACATCAACACAGTGGAAAAAATTCAAGTCCAATTTTTCCAATCTTTTTCTCTTGGAGTGCAGGAAAGGATCAAGGACAAACTGGTCAAGTCTGGATCCATGATCACTACCAGGGATAATTGATTCAATCTCCCTGGTTTCCTTATCCTTAGGGGAGTGGTGGATAAAGTTATGAAAGTTCAAACAGCCCTCACTTTTTAAAAATATAAAACCACTGAACCAGTCCATGCTCCCTCTTTCAAAGAGTCAAATGAGATTATGAATAAAATGGAATCTGATTTCAGGCCCAAGAACCCTCAGCCTAACCAAGAAACCACTACAATGGATGAGATCTCTAAACTTCTCAAAGCCTTTGAGAACAAAATGTATTAAAAGATTTCCTCTCTTGCTATTCCTAAACCTTCTAGTGCTGTTCCTAAAAATACTCTAGTCTTCTATTATTACCACAGGGAAGGCCATGGAACTGGTCAAGGTCTTGAGCTCCAGAAGGAAAAAGACAAGAAATTGGTAGAGCAAAAAGGGAATAACTTTTTTCTTCCTAATGGTGCCCTAATACCCTTTGATTCATGTTGCCCCATTTGTCATGTGGCGGCCTCTTACCAGCCACCCCCTTCTATGAAGGAATCCTTGGCTTCTGTGGATTTCCGATCTTCTTGTGGTACTCTTCAACCCTGGTATCCCCCTGCTATTTACTCCTCCTCTCTGGTTGGTACTTACCAATCAGATTGTCACACGACCACCCCACGTACTATAGGGCAATTCTTAGATGATTGTGAGCGCAAAGGAATGCCAAGTGCGAGGAAAAGTGCAAATAGCAAGACTCAGTTGCAAAGTGCAAACTTGGTTATGCCACTCCAAAAATGGCAAGAGGAATGGAATTTGTTTTGAAGAAGGAAACTCAACCTGAGTCCAATGTGATAACTAGGTTGTAGCAAAATGCAAGAATGTATGAAATTAACTAACTGAGGAGACAATCCTCAGGCAAGGGGATAGCCCTTATAAGGTAATTCAAAGTGACTAGATACAACCTGGTGATGAGCTAACTACAGTTGAAGCAGTGAGGCAATGAATGACAGGACTAACATAGGAAATGAAGCAGTAGTACAATATCCAAGGTCATAGCGTAAGTGCAAGACAATAGAATCCAAGCGTATACTTGTATGAAAAATTGGGACAGGAGCGAGTGACGTTGAAGGTAATGTGAATAAGAAGTAATAGTGTATGCAGGGTAGGGACTAGTCCAATTGCAAACTTTACAGTAATGATGGCTTAGTTAGACGTAGATGCGAACTAACAAACAATGTGTGACCCAAGATGGAAGTCTGAGGCTGTTGATTGGCCAGGGAAGGAGATTGGATCTCATAATGGATGGCCAACCGGTATGGAGTTAACCGCGAAGTTTGCAAGTATATACTGAGTTGGTCTCCGGGATTGGAAGGTCAACGCAAGCCAGAGGAAGTAGCGGATTGCACCATTGATGTTGTGCTTTATTTGTGTCATGCTTTTAGACTGAGGTAGATGGTACTGAGGAGAGGACATGTTGAAGTGATGAAAACAATAATACTAAGTGCAAAGCGTGACAGTTGCCCGGGTATAAAGACGCGAGCTCCTGTGAGCACTCAGATAAATTTTCTCATTGAATTCAAGTCGTTAATAAGTACTGTATACCCTTACAAAATATTTAATTCATTACTTGATAGATTTATACTTTATATAAAATGTTGTCATTGTTGTGCTGCCGTTGCAAAAACTGTATTTGCCGAAACAAGCAATGTGTCCCTAGTACTGCCATCCAAGGCCTCCTAGGCAAGTGGGAGCAATGTTGCCTTTGCAAAGTGGCATGTAATTTCCCTATAAATGTTGAGTCAACTGTCAAGGGTCCCGCAGAGTCATTGAGGGAGATGTGGAGTCGTAGGTCCGCACCAAGGGTTAACTACAAGATACCACCGTTGCCAGAGATCGAATACTTGGGGACTCAAGTTCCTGGTGAGTACTAATCTGGACTGAATAATGATCATAAAATAGTAACTAAATTTTGCTTGCTTCGCTAGTGTTTCCCCGTTTCCAAAGGTATACTACAAATAAACCACCACCACCACCACCACCACCTTACTGGGGACCGCCGGCTGAACTCTTGGGGGCCCAGATGGATGCCAAGGTGCAAGGCAAAGTGCCCGGTGCGGAACCGGTTGTAGTCATAACCAAGCAAGGGAGGGAGGAAGAAGGAAACAAAGCGGAAGGAGAATGGGGAAATGGAGGAAACGGAAATGCAGGGAGAGAAGGAGCGGAAGAATCAGGAGAAGGGAATGAAGGAGATGGAAGGGATGGAGTGAATGGAAAAGAAGGAATGGAGGGCCGAGGCAAAGCGGATCCGGTGCGAGTCGTAGAGCCAGTCAAAACGGATGCAAGGCGGCTGATGGGCAATATTGGAGAAGGCACGTTGGGAGGCCAAAGGAAGAGAGCGTACATAGAGCTCTTGGAGGAGGGTGGATGGAATGCTTGTCCAAAGCAAGCTTGGATTGCAAGGGGCAAGAAAATCTTTGAGAGGCATATCATAACGGAAGTGCTAGTTCTCCAAAGAATGTCTGCACTAATCAACAATGAAGACCTGGATACTTTTTGATCCATGGTTGCGGAATTGACTGCAAATTGGGAGGATGCGGAGAAGGAAGTAAAGGAAACTTTGTAATTATTTATCATAAATATATATTTTCTTCTTTTTTTTTATATATATATAATTTAAAATAGAAATATATATATATATATTTCTAATAAGGAATGAAGTTTTTATTTAGTAGAAATGAAAGGGAAATGAGAAAAAGGAATAACATGGTGAGATGGAGGATTTCACTTATGGGATGTTGGTGTGAAGTAAAATGGGGTTAGATGAGATGGAATGTGGAATGGAATGGGAATGGATGAGATGGAATGTGGAATGAAATGAGATTGGATGAGATAGAATTTGGAATGAAATTGGATTGGATTGGATGGGATGGAATGTGGAATGTAATGGGATTGGATGGGATGGAATCACGATTGTCAAGGTTTGCAAGGGTAGCTTGCATGGAAGTCTTGAATCAGATTGGGTGAATTGCAAAGGTGATGGGCTGGTTCCCATGAGGTGCGATCTTTGTTGGACTGGAAGCCAGACCATTCCACAAGTTATTGAAGTTTTCCTTTGTGTAACCTGGAATCCAGAATACGGCTTACTTCCCACTCTTGATGATCAAGGAAAGTGACCGGTTCAGGAGGGGGATGAGTCTTGCCCGGGTATAGGACTCAAGCTGGCTCTAGGAAAGAAACATGAAAGACAGGGTGGATACCTTTCCATTTCACAGTTAAAGTAAGTTTAAAGGCATTAGGGGAGATGACTGATTCTACTTTAAAGGGGCCAAGCTTTCTTTTGGAGAGTTTTTGAGTTGGGCAAGTGCTGCAAATGTTGCGAGCATCAAGCCATACTTGATCTCCTACTGTGAAGGTTGGAGCAAAAGTGCGAGATTGGTCTGCTTGCTCCTTATAGCGCTGGTTCCCTTCTTCAAGATTGGTTCAAAGTTGCAATTGAAGGGATTGAATGTGTTCAAGGTAATCGGTAGCAGGTTGAGAAGGTGCTACGTGAAGGGAAGAGAAAGTTGGGTTTCTACCATAAAGAGTTTTGAAGGGCAACTGTTTGGTGGAGGAATGAGTGGAGTTGTTGTAGGCAAATTCAGCTAGTGGGAGCCATTGCAACCAGTCCTCTTGTTGATAGGAAACATACATTCAAAGATATTTTTTGAGAATCTGATTAACTTGCTTGGTTTGCCCATCCGTTTCTGGGTGGTACGCCGTTGATAAATTGCAAGTGATCTTCAAATGTTGGCATAGCAAGGTCCAGAAGCTTTAGACAAACAGAGATCCACAATCACTAACTATATTATCAGGGAGACCATGTTTTGAAAATACATATTCTATGAACAAGTTAGCTAAGTCTTCTGAAGAGGCCGTCACATTACTGCGCAAAAATAAAGCCATCTTCAAGAAGCAATCTACTATTACTAGAATAGCATCATATCCACTAGAAGAAGGCAATTGAGAGATGAAATCCATAGAAAGCGAGTGCCAAGGATGAGGCGGAATCGGAAGTGGCTGGAGCAGACCATACTTCCGGTGTTTTGAGGACTTGTTACAATTTCAATCATAGAACGCGCTAACATAGTCTTTTACTTCTTTGGTCATACCAGGCCAGTATCATCTAGATATACCATGAGGTATTTACCTACAAGATTGGAGAAAATGTTGTTGACAAAATTTTGAAAAGTGGAAGGAGCGTTACAGAGGCCAAAAGGCATGACGGTATACTCATAACTGCCAAACCAGGTTCTCATTGCGGTCAAATACTCATGACCTTTCATAATGCAGATTAGGTTATAGGCACCTTGAAGGTCTAACTTTGAGAAATAAGCAGCTCCATGGAAGAGGGTGAGGAGATGTGACATAGGCGGTACTGGATAGGCATTCTTCCGGGTTAACTGGTTCAGTTTCATGTAGTCAACACAAAGGCGAAGTCCGCCTTCCTTTTTTGGAACAAATAGGACAGGTGAACCGGTATTTGAATTTCTTGGTTGAAGAAATCCTTTTGCTACATTTTCCGCAATGTAGTCTTGAAGCGCAATTGATTCTTGTGTCAAGAGAGAGTAAACTGGTCCTGGTGCCGGAGGTGGGCCAGTAAGTTTGATCTTGTGATTTTAAGAACGGGATGAGGCAGTTTATCTGCTCTTGCAGCTGAGAAGACGTCAGCAAAGTCATTATAAACTGAAGGTAAAGACTCTCCAATGATTTCTAAATCTTCAATCTTGTCATCTTTGAGCACCGGGTTTGAGGTGCTCGCATGGTGCAAGAGGATTAGGGAGCTCAAAATACACCGTTTGGTTGGTTTCTGTTTCTCTTTGAAGGAACAGGAAAGAGGTAAGCTGGATAGGTAAGAAATAACTCCTAAATCTGAAGAGGGAATTTGGGAATGAAGGTCAGGATATTGCAAATATCCTGGCGGAAAAGTGTCATCCAACTCAATGACAGTGTCAGGTAGGCTATTTAATTCCTGATTGACGAAAATATTAGCGTTCTGGGGGCGTGAGGTTTCAAGGTTAATTACTCCTTCCTTCCAATTCACATCCGGATTCCAGTAAACTAGGAAATCATGGCCTAGAATGGTATCATCCATTCTGGGTATAGCCAAGAAAAATAAATCCCATTCAAAGCTGGGAAAATTGGAGAATGCAAAGGTCCATTTTGCCTTTTGGGAAACCCAATAAGACGGTTCAGTTGCACTACTTACTAAATAGATAGGAAATTTATCTATCTCGGAACAGGTAAGATTTTTTGGAAGTGGAAAAAGATTCACTGATGAATGAAACATTAGCGCCGGAATCAACTAATACTTGATAAGGAGTGTTGTCGGAATGGAATAGGATAAATCTTGAACTTGGAGAACCTAGTGACTTGCAAGTGCAAAGATTTACTTGCGGTGATTTAGATAATGTGTAGTTTTCCTTGCAAGTATCAGAAAAACTACAAGCTAATTTTTTGACTGCTTAGCCGCTTCATGCGCTAACCGCTTTGCACAACTGTTGACATCATGTTTTTCTCCACAATACATACACAGCCCATTCTTCTCCCTTTGTAGCCATTCCTTGTTCCGTAGAATCCCGGTTTCTTTGTCCAAGAACTTTGGAGTTTTGGTGACAATTTTCCCTTTTGAGTTGGATTTCAAAGTCAGGGTTGGTTTGGATGGTTTTGGGTTCCTCGTGTTTTGCTTTGAGGAGTCTTCCACCCTTGGAGCCAAGGTGGACGGTCCATGGTTGTTTCCCCAAGAGCAATTCTTTTTGTGATCGCCATTATCAAGCTTAATCACTCAATTGATTAGCTGCTGAAGCAAGGTTGTCTTATGACCCCCAACTGCAAGCTGTTCAATTAAGCGTGCCGGTAGACCCTTTTGGAAATGGAATAGAAGAGCGGCCTTGTTCCACTGGATGCAAGACTGAAAGGTTTGAAAATGAGAAATATAAACGGAAGCTCTACTATTTTCCTTCATAACTAAACTTTTAAGTTTGTATTTGGCGTTTTGGACTTCATTGGGGTCTCCAAACAGGGTGAACAGTTGTTGCTCAAACCTTTCCCAGTTGTTGAGCATACAAGTGGGGCTGTTGTTGGACAAATGTTTGAGGTACGGTTTGAACCACTGCAAGGCTCTACCTCCTAAGAAGGATGAAGCATACATAAATTTATTTCTATCGGAAGGGAAATTGTTGGAGTTGTTTGAAAACATGATTTTACAAGACTGTAGGTAGGATCTAAGCTTATGAGGGTGATCTCCCATAAAGTGATTGGGTTGTTTCATGCCCGGAGTGCAAAAGCTGGGAGTACTTGGACTAGATTGCTGGGCACCATGAGCAAGGGCCTGGATCAATGTTGAAAGCAGGGTCAGAGCATTGGGCTTGGGAGCATTAGTGCAAACCCCTGGTCTACCACGAGTTGAGGTTTCATTGGAAGAATGGTCCGAATCTGCGAATTTGGCAAGAGGGTCCATTGGAACATCCTGTGAAGGAGTCCGAGGATAATCAAGGGGTTCAACAGATGGCAATTTTGAAGGAGGAACGGGATCTAAGGGTTGTTGGGCCCAAGGAGCACTGGTTCTCCCTACCGGATGAATCTCATCATTGTAAGGGGCGAGGGAAGCGTTCCCGGTTGAGCCAGTACGTGAAATCGAGAAAAGAAGTCTACTATAGGTTGGCAAGCTACAATAGATGAGTTGAGTTAGTTAATTTACTGTCACACGACCACCCCACGTACTATAGGGCAATTCTTAGATGATTGTGAGCGCAAAGGAATGCCAAGTGCAAGGACAAGTGTGGATAGAAAGACTCAGTTGCAAAGTGCGAACTTGGTTATGCCACTCAACAAACGGTGAGAGGAATGGAATGTGTTCCAAAGAAGGAAACTCAACCTGAGTCTGATGTGATAACTAGGTTGTAGCAAAATGCAAGAACGTATGAAATTAACTAACTGAGGAGACAATCATCAGGCAAGGGGATAGCCCTTATAAGGTAATCCAAAGTGACTAGATACAACCTGGTGATGAGCTAACTACAGTTGAAGCGGTGAGGCAATGAATGACAGGAAATGGATAGGAAATGAAGCAGTAGTACATTATCTGAGGTCATAGCGTAAGTGCAAGACAATAGAATCTGAGCGTATACTTGTATGACGAATTGGGACAGGAGCGAGTGATGTTGAAGGTAATGCAAATGAGAAGTAATAGTGTATGCAGGGTAGGGACTAGTCAAATTGCAAACTGTACAGTAATGATGGCTTAGTTAGACGTAGATGAAAACTAACAAACAATGCATGACCCAAGATGGAAGTCCGAGGCTGTTGATTGGCCAGGGAAGGAGATTGGATCTCATAATGGATGGCCAACCGGTATGGAGTTAACCGCAAAGTTTGCAAGTATATACTGAGTTGGTCGCTGGGATTGGAAGGTCAACGCGAGCAAGAGGAAGTAGCGGATTGCACCATTGATGTTGTGCTTTATTTGTGTCACGCTTTTAGACTGAGGTAGATGGTACTGAGGAGAGGACATGTCAAAGTGATGAAAACAATAATCCTAAGTGCAAAGCGTGACACAGATCCAGCTAGGAAGCAACATGAGGAGCCCAAACCTCATAAAGCTCCTTCCTTGCCAACCTCAATCCTCCAAAAACCACCCAAACAACAATCCTCACCTGAGCCCTCTTCTGATGTAAAAGACATGGAGGTGGAAAAATAACCACTCATGGAAAGGTCTCAAGATCACCCTGATCCTCATCCCTCATCTATTAAACCTCCGCAATCCCCTGATCCTGTTCCTGCTTCACCCAATCTTCCTTCCTCCACCCAGCCCAAAGTTTGGTTTGAAAGGGGAATTTCCAAAGATCACCCCAATTCTGTGGAAGGGGTATTAAAGAAAATTTCTGATCTATCTGTGGCTGAACTCCTGTTGATCTCTCCATCTCTTGCTGAAGGAATGAAGAAATGGGTTTTGCGTTGACTTGTGGATATTGGTCCTCAAGAACTCAAGGTCTCCTCTGGAACTTTGATGGAGGATTCTGGTGGAAAAGATCCCTCTTCTGAGTCTAGTCTTTACTCTTGTCCTCTTGGTTTTCTTGCCTGTTATCTTGGTGAATCAGAAAAAACCGTCTCACTCCTTGTTGATTCTGACTCTCAGCTCAACTTGATCTCAGATGCTATGGCCTGAAAACTGAAACTCAGCCCTAGGGTCAGCTTCACCTCTTCAGTGTATGGAATAGGAAACCAGTCTTGAAAATTGGTTGGAATTGTTGAAGACGTTCCAGTCTGGGTTGGCCAAAACATTATTGGAACTTGTCATTTATGGACCACACGCTTGGATGGACCTATGATCTTGGGTCAACCTTTCTTAATTAATTTTGGAGCAACTCTTATGTTTTCCAATCAAGTTGGGGAGAGAATCCTTCTCCCTGATTCTGATGGCAGAAAGATTGAGGTTCCTCTTTGTTCTTTGGATTCTGGTTGCTGGGAAAGGGATTTCCCTGGTCATTTTCCTAAGTCATCTCTAAAGGGAAAACAGAAGGAAAATTCTAGTTTCTCTCATTTTTTATGGGAGTAGTTGATCCTGCTAATAGTTGTAGTTCTTTTCAGCCTCAAACTTCAACTCAAGGGTCAACTCTCATCCCAGAGGCTTCTTTCTCTTTCTTTTTAACGTTTTCTTCTGATCTCAAAAATATCAAAAATCAAAAACAAATCAAAATGGAAAAATCCAAAAATATTTCTTCTTCATCTGTTATTTCTTCTTTTCCTTGTACTCTTATTCCTAATCAATCTTCTCTCAGTTCCCTTTTGAATCTCTGCAATGAGTCTAAACTAGATCCCTATCTCAATCCTATTTTTGGCGGCCTTGGTATGGAAGAATATGGGCTTCAGTGGAGGCAAATTGGGGTAGAATTAAGTCCTCCCAATTGTGCACCACCAGGGTATCCTACTACTTTCATTTCCAAAACCCTACCTTGTGCCACACATTTGAGCAATGTATTATCTCCAGGGACTTCTTTTATGGAAAAGGCACCTTTTGAAAACTATGTGGAACATCAAACTTGGAAGGCGTTAGAACTTGGTCTCAATCCTCGTAGTCAGATCTCTCTGGGCAACTCTTGGCAAAAAAAAGAACCGCTCTCTTTTGCCTCCAAATATAAACCAGTTGCTAGGAAATTCCAACCAGTCAACCAACCAATGCCTCTCAACTTCAACCCTCCTCTTAGGCGTCCCCCTCTATTGCGCGATCCTTACTGTGGCTTACCTCAATCTCTCACTGGTCCATTCATCCCCTCTGTTTGTGTCACCAAAGAACTTCTGAGAGTATTCAACTTTGGACCAGATGGATGGCTTCTACCTGATGAGTTGTATTTTATCAAAAATGTCTTGGCTCTTAGGGAAAAAGCTATTGCTTTCTGTGAAGAAGAGAGAGGTCTCTTGAAAGAATCCTATAGTCTGCCTGAATTCATTCCTGTAGTAGAACATGATCCCTGGGAAAAGAAAAAGATCCCAATCCCTGCTGCCAAAGTTGACAACTTCATAAAGTTTGTCCGGGAACAAGTCCAAACCGGTTTATACAAACATTCAACTTCTAGCTATTTCATTCCTTTTTTCTGTGTCCTTAAAAGTAACGGTAAACTTAGAATATTTCATGATCTCCAGCCTCTAAATAAGAATACTATTAAAGACTCTGGTATTCCCCCTGCTACTGAAGAGTTTTTTGAATCCTTCTCTGGCAGAGCTTGCTATGGTCTAGGTGACATTATGGGTGGCTATGACAAAAAATCCTTACATCCAATTTCTTGCCCTCTCACTACATTTGATACCCTCCTTGGCCATTTCCAACTTACTCAATTGCCTCAAGGTGCCACCAACTTGGTTGCAGTCTATCAGGCTCAGATGGTTTGGATCCTCCAGGATGAAATCCCTGATCATGCTGGTATCTTTATTGACAATGGCAGAATTAAAGGACCAGTTTCTGATTATAACAATCAGCTCTTACCCTGGCATTCAGGAATCCGTTGATTTATCTGGGAATATGCAACCACTTTGCAAAGGATCTTGTTCCAAATCAAAGAATCGGGGCTCACTGTCTCTGGATCCAAATTGGCTGCCTGTGTCCCTGCTCTGGAAATTGTTGGTCATGTGGTCTGCAAGGAAGGAAGAAGGATGGCTCCATTCAAAGTCAACAAAATCCTCTCTTTTCCTACTCCCATCAATCCAACTGAAGTCAGGGGTTTTCTAGGTGTTGTCACTTATGTTTGAATCTTATCCAAAAACTGTGCTCCTGTACGTTGCCTGACCAGAAAAGATGCTGAGTGGATCTGGACCCAAGATTTTGAACGTTCTTTTCAGCTGCTTAAAATGATTTTTGGAAAGGAAATAGTCTTGAGGAAGATTGCTTACAGACCGGGAGCTGGAAATATCAAATTGGCTGTTGATTCCAGTTATCAATCTGTGGGGCTGTCCTCACCCAGGAAGATGAAAATGGTTGGGACCGTCCTGCTCTCTATGAATCCCTGTTATTTTCAGATGTAGAATCCAGGTACTCCCATTCAAAACTGGAACTCTGTGGCGTGGCTTGAATGTTGAAGAAACTCCAAACTGTCCTCTGGGGTCAACACTTTGAGTTACAAGTCAACGCACAATCCATCATTAAAATGATTGATGCTCCCAGCCTCCCAAATGCTCCTTTGACTTGTTGGGTGGCCTTTATCTAACTTTTCTCTTTTGATATTGTTCATAGGCCTCAAAAATCCTTCACCATGCCTGATGGTTTATCTTGATTCCCCCTTGGAGATGAAGAATTGGATGTTGGAGTGGACTTTGATGAGGAAAAGCCTTTAATTCATCCAGTCTTCACCTTTTCCTCCCAAGATTATTCTTGCTTTCAACAAGGTTTCTGGCTAAAATTAGAGCAGTACCTTTCCACTCTCCAAAGGCCTCCTGATCTCTCTGCTAAATATTTTGGTCACTAAAAAGGAAGTCCTCCAATTTCTTTGTCCAAGGTACTGGGCTTATGAAAATAGGCGATCCTTGTGCTCTAATTGTCGTTACTATCCCCTCTAAACAAGATTCAATCCTTGAGAGTCTCCATGAAGGCCTTGGGCATTGCAGGGAAACCAAAACCTATCAATGTATATCTGAACAATTCTGGTGGCCATCTTTTAAGAAATCAGTCTCTCAATGGTGCAAGAGTTGTGAAGTCTGTCAGAAACGTGATCTTAGGCCCTGGCTGAAATTTGTTATCCCAGGAGAGTCCACTGTCTTCGGAAGGATTGCTATGGATGTGGTTCACATTAAGGCTGGCGGAGCTAAGTACCTCGTTGTGGCTAGAGATGATGTTTATGGATGGGTTGAAGCAAAATTTCTTAAGAACCTCAGTTCTGGATCAGTAGCAGCCTTCCTTTATGAGACTTGGACAATTCATTATGGCTTGGCTCAATCTTATTCAACTGATGGTGGCTCTGAGTTTGGTGGCAAACTGGCTGAAATGATTCGATTGCTTCCTGGTCAACATAGGATGACCACTCCTCATTATCCTGAAGGAAAGAGCATGGTGGAAAGAGGCCATTCCCCTTTGAAGGCTGCTCTTTTCAAGTTGGCTGGTGAAAGTGGAAAGAATTGTTGCAAATCTCTTCCTCTGGTCCTCTTCTTTGAAAAATTTCAACTAAAAAAACCACTGGCTACTCACCTTACAAGATCCTCTTTGGTCAAATGGCTGTCCTTCCTCTTGATCTGGAAATGGAACCTTTCTTAGGTATTTCTTGGGAAAAGGTTTCTTCCACCACTGATCTATTAGTTGCCAGATCGAAGCAACGGGAGCAAAGTGAAGATGTTTGTGAAAAAGCTTATCAGAAAATGATGGAGTCAAGGTAAAAACCAGTCCAGTATTGGGATGATAAGCATTCCAATCAAGTCATGGATCCCTTGAATCCTGGTGATTTAGTTTTAGCTTATAATTGATCCTTGGAAACTCAGTGGGGAAAGCTTTTTTCCAATCGCTGGAATGGTTCTTATCAAGTGTTTAGTCAAGTCAGATGTGGATCATATGTTTTGGAAGAACTGGATGGTACTCAGATGGCCAGAAGGTTCTCTGCTGATCAGGTGAAGAAATTTCATTGTTGTAGAGGCAACTTTGATCAGAAGTAAGTCCTCCCAATTATGCACCACCAGGGTATCTGCTGCGTTTTGTTGTGAAAATCTACTGTATGCCACACACTTGAGCACATGGGAAACCTTCTTCATTTTATTGCAGTCAACTCTAGGATTTTCTTTGGGTGGATCAAGATATTCTTTTCAATCACCCTCAAGATCAAATGGCCATTCCTTGTGTTCAATCATCTTTCCCTTCTTTTTTTTATGACATCAAGCTCAGATGCAGACTAGGGAAAGTCTGTAAGTTGGGGAGAGATGTGGTCACCAAATCTGGAGGCCCTGGACCAGATGCAGAAAATTCAAAATTTTTTTTACAATTCTTTTATTTAGGTGTCATTCAAAAAAAAAATCAGAATTTTTTTTTCAGTATCACTCCTCCGATTTCCTCATCCTACCAAAAATTCCTCTTTCCCAGTGGTCTAGGACAGGCCTCTCCTGGTCTCATCACCTAGGCATTGCGTTTGATCCCTTCTCTCTTTGTTCCCCCCTTCCTTTTGGCCAAACGCACAGGCCAAGACCCGCTTGGCCCAAGATATCCCACTTCATCCCATCAAGCACCACCGTCCTCCTCACAACCAACCCCCCATCATCCATCCATCCCCACCGTGCTGCTTGACATCCCACCTCCAGCCCTGGGTGGGCTCCCTCTAGGTCCGGACACCAGTTGACTGGCTCCAAATCTGATCCAATCCAATCCATCCCGTTGTTGCCCGTCTACCTCCTCAGACTTGACTCAAGCCTCCCCGACCTGCATCTCCCATCCAATCAATGACCATTGTCTCCATCCTTGCCCACCATCGATGCAAAGCTTGTTGAGAGGAAGATAGGCCCCAGTAGAAATTGTTAGATCCATTGACTCACTCAGGCTGATGACCAGCGGCTGTTGGAGTGAACATCCCCTCAGCATCTGATCCAACCATCCCATCCCATCCCACAGTCAATGGCTAACTCCCAGCGCCCCATCCAGACTCAGACCCACACCAGCCCATTGATCACACCCGCTCCCCCCCTCGATTATTGCTTGGGTCTGATCAGCCTAGATGGGATCAATCATCCTGCTAGTCATCCCGCCATCTCTCCTATCAAGGACCCCAACAACTGCTGTTGATCATCATCCTCACCAACGGCAACCAGCAGCGGGCCAGGAGGAGGGAAACCTTGACAGCAAGTCCATCAACTCATACACTCCCAACTTCCATTTGCACCCCCTTCCATCTTTTGGTGGGGGTGGAAAACGTTGTCTACCGCCTGCAGACATCCGCGGGCGGTCTGGTTCATTATCTTTTCCCACCCCTTCTGCCTTCAGGTGAGGGGTGGGTGATCCCAATGTTATCCCGCGTGCCCATCTGCGGACGGACGCAAGAGATGGTGAAGGGATGAGAAAGATCCAACCCCCATCAGGGAGGCCAGATTTCCACTGGCCTGCGTGATCAATTTTTCTGATCACCTGAAAATCAAAAAAAAAAAAACTTTCCACTCTATTTGTAGAATCCTTTGTACATAGTCTAACAGGGCCTCCTGCGCATATAAGGAGGGGATCTCCCCTGCCTTTTGGGAGGGGCATCAGGGGGCATCCTATCTGAGGAGAGGAACACCATCAACATCATCTTGAAATTAATCATCCATGGGGTCTCATTCCCCTTTATCTGAGACTAAAATTTGGGTATATCTATGATTGCACCTCGATCCTTGAGCCTCCATACTAAAAACCTAATCCTTGATCTTTATCACCAACCAATAGCCTTTCTGGTTGAAGAAGAATTTGACTGATTGACTTCTTGAGTGTGTTACACCACTCCTGATCCCTTTATCCAACCATACTGGTCCTGATCATCCTTTGATTATCTTTCTGGAACCAGTCACGTTTGACTGAAGAGGTTTTATTAAGCTTAAAACCTGGAGCTTTAAACCTCCCTTCACTCCTTTGAAGTTGAATTCTGCCACGCTATTCATGAGTCCCTTGAGAAGTTTTGGGTTATTCTTGTTTGAGTCAGTTATTGTTTTGCTTTCAGAGCTTCATCAAACAATTAGCTTTGTCTTGTGCAGCGACCCACAGTTATCTGGTACCCTTCAAGCGCTTGATTGCGGAGATTTGTGCAGGTTCATTGAGAACCTGGAGGTTGATTGGGATTGAGTTGATCTTTCCTAAGCTTCTGCTGACGACTGGAGCTATTAGCTTGTGGGAGTTTTTACTTACAATTTCCTGCTCCTGTTGCACTCTGAACAATCCTTGACTTCTTCTATTCAAGTTTACCCCGGCATCATCTTGTTGGAATTATGGCCAGCAATTAGCTTAGGCAAATGAGCAGTATTTAAAGCAAAAGAAATGCTGGACACTTGGTGTCAATATTGGCTAATGGGGCTCTCACAATGGGGCAATATGTTGGATGAATTTGATTGGAATGATGAATGAAATGGATGAAAAACAGCAGGGAGAAGAGCCCCTTAAGTACAAAAGATTGGCCTCTTGTGAGCCCATGATACAAAAAGCCAAAAGGAACATTTTCCGCCCCAAAAGAGCTCTACAGGCTCTACTAGCCTTGTTACTTGGTTGGGACTACATCAGCCCGCATGGTGTTAGTTCCTGAACCCTTAAAACCAGCCTATTCCGGTCCATTCCAGTGTTTCCACCGTTACCGGTCTGAACCAGCCCCTTGCTGTTCAATCCCCTTGGCTGGTTGTCCGTTACAACCAGCCATGATGAACTCATTACGTTGTTTATGGGCTGGTTGCCTCATGTAGCCAGCCCCTGGCCCCTCAAATGGGCCAGGTGGGACCCAGGGCACACCTGGGTCCGGTCTCAGACTCACATGAGGGGGTGTGACCAGCGGACATGCTTTCCCCCCCCTCTTTCTCTCAAATCCCTGGTGGGGGCGGTCAAATCCCCTCACCAGGGGCCCTGGGGGTTGATACCCCCAGGGCGTCGTCAAGAAAGTTGGCCTGGGAGGTGATCAGGTCCCCCCAGGCCCATTGCTCCTCCCCCCTGGTAAAGGGGGGGGGGGGGAGAGCGCCCCTGCTTGGTTGCTTCACGCGCTCAATGGTGGAGGGGTGATGAATTCCCCCCCACCTGCCGGTTTCTACGCTTGCGGCCGGCGCCGCCACCTCCTTGGGCAAGGGGTGGTCAGGTCCCCCCTTCCCTGACCAACCGCACTGTCGCGGCCGGTTGCTGGCTGGTTCAACCCAGCCAGCTTTCCCCCATCCCCCTTGCAACGGCAAGCAAGGGGAGGGGGAGTGAGCCGGGGCCGCAAGCCCCGGCTCCTTGGCACGACCAGCCGGGCCCGCGCGGCATCCCACCGCGCCGGGTCCCTCAGCCGCGCAACAGCCCCACGTGGGCCGTCAGGCCCCACGTGTGCCGTACCAAGGAACACAGGCGGCCCCAAACGGGCCGCGACACGGGTGGCGGCCCCTAGCGGGCCACAACAGGGGCGGCGGCCCCAATGGGCCGCCCCAAGCCCAAATTGTGAGAATTGCATACTTTGGCGGGCTAGCCCGTCTGGCCAAGTATGTCCATAATAAAGCTTGGGCCCTTTTATGCCCAAATAAGCCTATGTGGCTTGGGTGGCCCATCCACCCTGGCGGGCCCGTGAGGGCCCATGTCCCAAAAGACCATAAAAAGGTGTTTTGGCGCCCAAATGCCCAAAACCAATAACACCCACATAGGCCCACAAGGCCCATGTGATGTCCAATGAGCCATGGGGGCCAATTTTTGCATCCCATTTGGATCAAACACTCCTATGCACATTACCTAAGTGCATCCGCATTTTAACAGGTAGCTGTAGATGTGGTTGAATGTAGATTTGTATTTGGAAAAATCACTCTGTGTCCAAACCCCACCTTGCAAAATTGCCTCCACCGCTGCCTGCTCAAAGTCTGTCTCCTGGAAGCAGGGCTCACGCTTCCCCCACCTGGCCATCATCTCATCCCAGAGCCTTTCCCAGTCTTGAGCCTTGTAGCCAGACATATCCTCCACATGCTGGAGTTTTTTTTTGTCCGTGATAAAGAGAACAACCGTATGAACCTTATCATTGCCCATTGCATTTTTGGAGTCCGCAATATCCTTGAAACTTTCCAGAAAGCACACAATATCTGCGGTGTCAAACCAGAGATGAGGGAAGTTCTGTGGCCTAAGCCATACCCGTTGCGGAACCTCAGCTGCCTCCAAGGGCTCCAACCAAGGAGGAGCAAAACCGCGGCGCCAAGTAGTTGGCGGTGGTGGAGGTGTTGGCCCGCCAGCTCCCGACAAGAGAGGGAACAAAGGTGGGACATTCAATCCTGGAGTAGTTTTTCAAAACATTGCACCCGCTAGCTTTGAGAGACCTAGACAAAAGATTGTTCCCGGCCAGACCCCCAGATGTGGAAACAAGAGAGGCAATACCCCCCAATGTTGTCCTCAGGTTCCGGAAGTTATTTGTCTAAGCATCTGTAAGGTGATTGGATACAGTGAGTGGTAAGAATAGAGAGGGTGATGATGATATGCAATATGATGATCCAACCCGGAGTTGAGAGTGAGGTATTTTTAAGTCCTCCCTCTCAACCCTAACCTAGGTACAACCACAAGCAACAAGATAGATGAAATATGACCCCAAGTACAGAACACTAGCTCTACCCTAACCCTACCCCCTACCACCCACCCCATCCAAAACCCTCCCGTTCAATATCACATACGTCTGGTTTGTCCTTCTCATGGTGCAGCCCTCCGCCACACCCTACTTGGAGCCCCCTGGGTTTTATCTATCCGCGCGTTTCTGCAGATCCCGCAATGGGTGAGTCAGCCCATGCTTATGCCGGCGCAAACCTCAGATCCCGCAATCCATGAGTTGGCTGGGGCTTATGCCCACGCAAACCTCCCCGGCGCGTATAACCCCTGATTGCCCTGCACTTGCCTTCCAGACTAGCCGCCCACAAGCTTGGTTTGGCCGGCTTTATCACTTGGTCTGGGTTCCCTGGGCAGGTTGCGGCCCAGCACCCCCCCAGAGTAGGACCAACCCGCACCTGGTGCCGAGCCCCGCAATCCCTGCCGCTGAGCCCTCAATGGCTGCTGCTGAGCCCGCAGAAGGCACTGCTTAGACTGCGCGCACCCCAAATGCTGAGCCTGACCTACCTAACTGCTGAGCGCGCAGCCCGCAAAGCGGCTCCAATTCTGAGGTTATGAATACGACACCACACCGGGGCTTCATCTACATTGTTTGAAGTACCCAGGTGTGGTTGCTTTGACAAACAGTCCCACAATTTTTGTCTATCCACTGTAAACAACTCAAATGTAGGTGTGTTCTGTGCCACACAACTTCAAGTGTTGTGGGCCAAAAATAATAATAAAAAATAAAAAATAAAAAATAAAAAACAGCAAAAGCAAAAACCAACTAAATAAAAATACAAAAAAAAAAACAGAAATCAACAAATAAACTAAATAAAAATACAAAAAAAACTGAAAAGCTAAAATAAACTAAATAAAAATACACAAAAAACAGAAATCAACCAAAAGATACAAAAATGTTGATTTTTTGGTTACAAAAAAAACCAAGAAAATGAAAAATTAAATAAAAATAAGTAAAAAAAAATAATAAAAAAATATATATATAAAAAATGAAGACCACCAAAAAACAAAAATTAAATGAAAAATGAAAGAGTCTATGAAGCAGCCATAAAGTGTAAGTGTCAAAAAATACAAGTTCAACTTGACTTTACCTAGAGTAAAAGTGCCAAAAAATATAAGTTAAACTTGAAAAGCTCTAAAGTAAAAACACATAAAAAGGCAAGTAAATTGAAAATCCCTACATTAAAAACACCAAAAAAAAGACAAGTGACTTGAAAATCCCTAAAGTAAAAACACCAAAAAAAGACAAGTAACTTGACAAGCCCTAAAGAAAAAGCACCAAAAAAAAAGTTCAACTTTTGTTAAGCTGATCTCATAAAAAGGAGTAAAAATACCCCTTATGATAGGATCAACCTAACACAAGTTGAAATTACTTACCAATAAAATCTCATTCAAAACACTCAACATGATGATGTTAACTCAAAAAACTCAACATAAATGTTCAAAATGTGATAACCCTTTATATTAATCAAATTAAAATTTATCTGCATCAGAATTAAAAGTCATATGGAAACCCAATGATGAAATGATCTCTATAATTTAAGTCTATAATCTAGAATACACATGCAGTTGATCTTTGAGATGATAAACAGAACCAGAAGCTTTATTTGAAATGAGAGCAGAGGGTTTTGCTTCAATTGGCAGGATTGGAATCATTTCTCCCTCAATTACACATAGAATCCAGTGGTTATTGTTGAAAAATGAAATATAAATAGGCTCTGATTGATCTTTAATGCCTTTTTCATTGGAGTATAAGAACAAAATGACACCATTGAAATTAAACATATAGGTCTGGCATATGTGTCTTCTATTATTTGACCAATATCTAACTTAGCCAACCATTTTGAAGAGGGAATCTTTTCATTGATGTCTTCAAAATCAAGTCTTCATTTAATATTTTCTACCTCTTTTGAACAACCAAGCATCTTAATGAAGCATGCTTTATGTATATCCAATTTTTAAATCATTTCCTTTTTGTCACTTTAAACCAACAATATTCATCATACCCTAGCAATTTAGAAAAAAATCTAAATCTGCAATTCACAGGACCAATTGGATCCCAAACCTCACCCAAGAACTTATGTAACTTCTCAGGTATTTGATTGGGGTATTTAAATTTGGGTTACTATAATCAAAACCCAATCAGCCAAAATTGTAGTAAAATTAAGTAATTGCATTAACACTCACCAAATATGAGCTTCTGGTTGATGCTTCCTGCACATCTTCTTCCTCTGAAGAGGATTAGGAATTTAAAAGAAGTGAAGCTAATTCAATTTCAGTAAATTCCTTTGAAATATGGAAATTCCTATTTGGATCTTGCAGAATTTTAATAAAAATTAAAATTATATCATCATCAGTTCATTAAACCCAAAAAATGAAAATTTCAAAAAAGAAAAGACTTACAATCTTTTTTATTTTCTTATTTGTTGCCCCTCTAATTATCTTTTCCCGCTTAAGTTTCTTCCAAAAATGTTCAAATCAAGAAGGACCTCTGCAGGTATCTTTTAATTATGGAAGTCCTCTGTTTGATTGCAAGACTTTAGTTTCTCTCTTGGATTTTATCAATAATTTGCAGTATCAATCATCAAGTTCTAAAAAGCCCATGATTATCTCCTTCAGGGTATCCCAACATTATTGCATTGCGCTTCTCATTTAAATGAGAATTTCTGAGAATTTAATCAACATCAACATTTCACAATTAAAAAGAATCAAATATTATTAAAGAAGGAATGATGATTCAAAAACCATTCATCACAAAGTGATTTGAAAAATTCAAAAATCCAACTTAAACCAACTTACAGAAATAGAACTGCAAGGGTCAGAATCCAACCTCCACTGAGGATGAACATCCTCAGGCACAATGGATCCTTGGAATGCTAGTAGATCACCAATTTTTTGGGAACAGGGAAAACCCATAGTCTGGCCGTATGACTTGGTGCACACTTCCCCATCATGGTTTGGCTTTAATTTATCAAATTGTTCCACAAAAAGTTTGATTGCCTCTAAAGACCAATTTTATCCCAACAGTAACAGTTCAGTTGGAATAACTATTCCTATCTTAATTTAAGAGTTTTAAAGCGCAGCCTGAACCAACTTAATTTGATTGGAAAATGTTCCCTCTAGGTTTTGCCAAACATCAAACATTTTTCCCAAAGAATATGCAAGGAATGGTGTGAGTGTAGCAAGGGCCCCTTCCACCCAAGAAATTTTATTATTTCCAAATTTAGGTTTTTTTCAAGGAAAGCAATTACAAACATCTCTTTGATACAGAAGATGCTTTTATCCATATAATCAAGCACATCCTCACAGTCTGCCAAGAAACACTTTGTACAAGTAATAATTTAAGCAACCCCAAACTAGGAAGATTAACATTAGTGGAAGTGATTTGAAACTTAGTATAAGTTCCCCATTTTTTACCTCTGCCTCCTACTTGTTTTTTGAGGCCCCATACTTATCCCAAAGAGACATAAAGCTTTGCCACCCTTCAATGTCATTATTAAAGTCCACTTTAAAGTTTGATTGTATTTTTTGAGACAAGTTCCACTGACAAAAATGCCTTTTATACTCAGGGAAAGCTTTTTCTATGGCACAAATCAGAGCTTCCTCACAGTCCATCACAAAGAGTATGGGAAGTATCTCAGGATCATAAGCCAACTCCTTTAGTGCATTTCCAGACCAACTGTAGAACCCAAATGTTTCTCTTGTTATAAAAACAAGAGCTTTTTTGAATTTTCTTTTGTTTTCTGTAATTCCTACAAAATTAAAAAGGGGGATGTTGTAATTATTTGTTTTATAAGTAAAATCCAACATAGAAATATGATGGAATTTCTTGAAAATTTTTAATTACTTGGGGTGAGCCAAGAATGGGGCCTCCATGTGACCCTGTCAAATTCATTTTCTCAAGGAACCCAACCTGAATTACCAAGTTGTTCAAAGAGGACCTCCATAACACCTTTTCCCTTTAGTTCTGCAAGTGCTACCTTACGCTTAGTGTTACAGATGGTTTGGTCATCAACATATTTGCCACATGCTCAATTTTCTTTTCAGTTGAATAGTATTGAGCCCATCATTCATGCCTTCTTTTAAATTGAATATAGGCCATCCCAGAGATTCTCCACAGGTGAGGATTCACTCAGGGGTGTGGAGGTGGTTCAAGGTTATGTTGATCATTCCTTTAGGAGATTTGCCACAAGGGGTCTGCCTTTGTGCAACTTGCACGGATTAAAAAGTTTTACCCAACATTCCTTATGTGATTTTGCCTTGAACTTTTGGTGAGAAATTTCCCAGAGTAGGGAGCATATCTATCACAGGCTAATCCACATATTTATTCAGCTTTAATTTGAAAAAATTAAAAGCATAAACATGCTTCATTGCCCATGTTTGACCATATTTTTGCACCTCTTCCCTAGTAGGAAAAGCTCTGACAGGAGGTTTGTCAAGTGGATCTGTCATAATTAAATATTTATAGTTAAATAGTCTTAGTTCAGTTTCCATCAAATTAAATGATGCAAAGACCATATTAATATAAAATTTCCCTTGCCACCAGAGTTTATTTCAATTTGAATTTTTTTTTTCCACTATTGTCACCCTAGATGAGGATGCAATTGGGGCTTCCAATGATTCATTACCCAAATCCTTTCTTTCTGAAGCTTTTTACATGGAACTATAAATTTAGTCCTTCAATGAAGCCATTTTACAAAAAGGAGGGCTTGCCAATTCTACCATAAAGAAAAAAAAATGCAACGGTATTTTAATATTCCATCCAAAATTCAATTGAAAAACAACAAGTTTGCTTAATTTTGAGTTGAGAAAGATCAATTTATGTGTTATTTTGTTTGTAGTTTCACTTTAGTTTCACTTGAATTTCACTTCATTTTACTTGAGGTTCACTTTAGTTTCACTTGGGGATTGCTAGGTGTGGCTCAACAGTCCCACAGGGTATGTGTTGATGGAACCAAAATGATGTCCAGGGGGTCTAAAAAATCTTGGAACAACCCCCGGGGGGTCTTATACCCCCAAAAACGCCACAAAACAGCAGTTTAGGGGTGCACAAATCAAAAACGCTGTTTACAGGAGATACAAAACCCCCCAGGGGTTGCGGGTGTTAGAAACAACAGTTTTGTCGCGTGTTTTGTCCCGCACGTGGGCTTTGGACGCCTCCATTGGGATGTGTAGGGCCTCACACAACTCCCACAAAACTGGGAGTTTTCAATTTATCATTGCCCTTTTTTGAATTGAATTAATCAATTCATTTTATATTTATTTATATTTAGTTATATTTAGTTATATTTATTTATATTTATTTATATTTATTTATATTTATTTATATTTATTTATATTTATTTATATTTATTTATATTTATTTATATTTATTTATATTTATTTATATTTATTTATATTTATATTTGTTTATATTTATGAATATTTATTTATCTTTATTTATATTTATCTATATTTGCTTATATTTTTTTATATTTATATTTTGGGTGTTGGTTTTTTCACGCCCTCAAACCTGGAAATCACGCAATTTTGACATTGTCACAACGTCCCCCCAGGTCCCCAATGCACGCAGTAAACCTGGAAAAAACATGGTTTTTGGGGTTTTTCATAAAATAAAGAAATGAGGAGATGAGATGGCATCTCAAACCCCTTTATAATAAATATGACAAATTTTGGCCATTTTTCAGGACTTCAAAATTGCCCTCAAAAAACTAAATAAAAAAAACACTCCATGTCTCAAATATTTTCAAATTTTTGATATTTTTTCTTTAATGATTTTGAGAAATCTGAAGAGACAAAAAGTTTCCCAATATGGCATGTCATTCAGTTAAAATGTTTCCAGAATTTTAGTACTACATTTTCCTGCCATAAAATGGGATTTACATAAAAAATGAGACATTAATTGATTTTTTTTCATGAGATTTTACAAATTTTCAGTTTGAAGTATTTTAGTGGGCATTTTGAAGGGCCCAAAAAAATTATCCAGGGATTTTTAGGATCAATTTTACACCCCAAAAGAGTTGATGCATCTAAAACAATAATGGGAAGTGTCTGTTTTGGTGTGCATTTTGAAGCAATTTCTGATACTATTTTGATTATTTTTATGGACAAAATGAGTTTAAAGTTTTAAAATTCACTTCAAATGAAACACAAATTTCCTTTTTTCATATTTTTTGGACCTTGCTTTGGACCTCAAAGGTCTAACCTCAAAATACCATGTTTAAACCCCTTTTTGGGGTAGGTCCGCATTTTGGGGCTCTTCTATATGAATAATCTGACCTCCAATATGATTTTCAATGATTTCCTGCCTCCTCCTCACCTCTTGGGGTGGTCCAATCCTCTCCTCAACCACAAAATAAACTTTCAAGATCCAGAATGCCATTGACACCACACCAATAATCACCACCATCACCAATCATCACCACTCAACACCAATCAACCAATCACACATCATTACTCAACACAACTCAACCAATCAAATTGATAAAATTAAATTCAATTATCACCAGAAAAATTGAAATAAAAACCAGAAGACTGAACAATGAGGTCAGAAAATTGAGAACAATGACATAAAAGAGAATACACGAGTTGAAAGCATACCAAGCTAGTTTGAATGATAATAAACTAGGACACGGCGCAAATGAACAATGACTAATACTCCACAAGTAGTTCAACGGAAGAGATATAAGGCTTCAAGGAAAAACGTCTGAATTAAACACATTAGAAGATACTTGAGTGACCTAGAAAATTAGGACGTGGTCGCACCAAATTAAGCCAAGTCCTTAGCAATTACCAATGCTTTCTTTCTCTCAAGTTCTCACAGTTGCTAGAATGTTGTTGTTGTGTGATGTTGTTGTTGTGTGATGTTGTTGTTGTGTGATGACCATTCAATCATTCAATGACGTGAGTAGAGAGGGAAGAAGTAAGAAAGTTGGGCAAGGGAAAGAAAGTTCTACACAAGATGAGAAGGCTATTTAAGATGAGTGTAGAGCCGGTCACATTGAATATGCAATGTTAGATTGTTCCCGCGCGCCATAGTGAGTGAAATAGTAAGAGTAATAAAAAGAAAAGGATATATGACTAAAATAGTTAAATAGAAAAAGAGAAAATAAAATGAAATCAAAATAAGAGCAAAATAATAAAGAAAATAGAAAAATAGGTGATATCTCAACACCCCCCCATAATTCAGTGCAACCCACAATGAAAGCATCTGGAGGTTAGAAGTTCCAGATCCTGCCGACTGGATGATTAGGTGAGAGAATCAGCCACCATAGAATTTGTAGGAATGAGATTGACATTAATCTTCTTTGAATTAGATTGATCTTGCAGTCATTTCATTTTTGTATCAATTTATTTGGTTTTGGAGTTGGAACCAAAATGTAGAATTTCATCAACTAGTCCCTTATTTTCAACATAAAATTTTGACGGTTGAATAGCTGTCTTCCTCTACAAGTTGCAAATGATGGTTTCTATCCAGATTGTCTCTTGCGCACAGTTGGTCAAGGAATTCAGTTCCGCCTTTTTAGATGAGAGAGTGATATTGCTCTGTTTTCGACTTTTCCACGCGATTGGCAAAGACTTCCAGAAGATAACATATCCGGTTTGTGATTTTAGACTATGCGGATTGTCAGCCCTGCAGGTGGAGTCAGTATAAACATTCAAAAATTTGGACTGTTTTGAGGTTGAATCCGGTTTTAATTTCAAAGAAAGAGATAAAGTTCCCGCTAGGTACTTCCATATGTGAATTAACTCCTTCCAGTGAGAGAGACCCGGATTTTGATTGAATTGAGAAAGAATGGACGCGGCTGCAGAAATATCCGGTCGTTTCCAACAGGACAGGTAATTTAACAGCCCAGTAAATTTCCAGAAATTCAAGTTTAGTTTGTTGAACTTGAGTTGGTTGCTTTGAGAATCAGGAACCAATTGAATACCCAGGGAGAGAGGAGTTTGGACTGGCCAACATTCAGAAAGATTAAGTTCTTCCAAGGTTTTCTTGATTAATTGACTTTGATTAAGGGTGATCATGTTGCCTGTTTGAGAGAACTCCATTCCAAGAATTGTGTCAGGTTGGTGAGCAGACAAATGTGGAAATTTCTCTTAAAAATACTTCTCAAGCCATTCCAACTCTCCAGCAACTATGAGATCATCCACATGAAAGAAAAGAGATGAGCATAAGGAAGAGTGCGTGTACAAGCATGGATGAGCATTGTATTGAAAATAACCAATCTCTTCAAACCATCTTGTAAGCTTCTTATACCAATTTTAGGGGGCTTGACATAAACCGTACAGAGATTTCTTGAGCTTTAAGAATTTTTACAATTGTTGGCTTTCTTTTAGTTTCAGAACATAAATTTCTTCCTCTAGGCGAGCAAACAAGAATGCTTCTTTAACGTCAAACTGTAAAATCTCAATATTGAGGTCCAAGCTGCTTAATAGTAGGAGAATAAGAGTAGTAAATTTACCAGTGGGTGCATATGTATCACCAAAGTCAAGACTGGGTGTTTGAAGATTCCCCATGATTCACAGGCGTGACTTTTGCTTTTCCTGTGATAGAATAATGGCCTGTTTGATCTTGTCTACCCACATTGTTCTAAGAAATCAATTGGGTTCAACATTGGTGTCTTCCCAGACATCATGAGACTCAATTTCTTTGAGTTCAATTTGCCTTTCCTCCACATAGTCAGAGTTGCTCTTCTTAACAACGGTAGCATAGGAATATTTTGATGGTTTGGTGGAAGAGATCCTTTCATGTAAGTTGTAGCTTGAAACCAATTGAGCTGGAGATTTGTCTATCACTGGGTTCACTACTGTAGGGAGTACTCTATCAGCGGCATTTTTTTTAGATGGATCCACTACTGGTGAAACAGGTGGAGAAGTTGAGAGGTTCGCGTCCATTGATGTTGAATCAAATACTTCCAAACCCACCGTATTAGACTCTTCACACCAATCTCCTATCTTTATTCTGTTTTCAAATTTCTTTAGATTAGTGTTGAATCCTAGCAGAGTGATGTGTTTTGTGTCAATAAATTGTTTATCAGAGGTTACTATTTTATAAGAAAGCAGATTCTTGTTATAACCAATTAAATTTCCAAAAAATACCCGGGGCTCAAGCTTCAAAAAGGGTGGTCTGTCTTTTAGAATTTAAGTAACAGGATTTCCTATGGGATGGAAGTAGTCAATGCTCAAACTTTTCCCCTTGAAAATTTTGTATGGAGACTTCTTGGAAACATGTGAAGGAATCTGATTGAGTGCTAATTCACAAGACTTGATGATAGTGTTCAAGTGACGTTTTTGTAATTGAAAATCAAATAGAGCCGTACAAAGAGACTTGAGAATCAGCCAATTGAATTGTTCTGCCAGTACGTTTTGCTGAGGGCAAGAGGCATCAGAGAATGTTTTTTTGATATTATTAGTTCTGCAGTAGTTAGATAGCAACTGATTCTGGAATTCCGTTCCACGATCATAGTGGATAATCAAAGGTTGATAATTGAATCTTTTGTACTCATTTTAAATGAGTAATTCAAGAGTAAAAGCCACGTTTTTTTTGTTCTTGATTGGAATAGCTTTAAAGAATCTTGTACAACTGTCAACTACTGTTAATAAATAGGAATCAGCATTCATAATCAAGGGAAAGATTGGGCCGACTAGATCGCAATGAAGTTCTTGAAACAGTCTCTCTGCTCTAGGATGCTTGTTTTTGAAAGGAGTTTGACTAATCTTTCTGACTGCACAGGCTTCACAGGTGGACGGCTTTTTACTTTGAATGCCTAGCTTGTTGTGAATTCTCCCATAAACCGCATGACCCATAGACTTATGAATTAACTCATTGTGAGTGAGACAAGCTACTGCTTTCAAAATGTGATCATTTCCAAAAAAGATAGGTATATTGTAATCATATGTGCCTACCACCTTCCAGTTGCTCTTTTGAATTACAAAGTAATTGTGTTTGAACTCAACAATGAAAACGTCCTGAATGAGAGAGTACACAGACAGCAAATTTGCAGTAGAACTCAGGGAAAACAGGACATCCAAAAGAAACACCTCCTTCTTTTTGTCACCGACAAGCTTGATTGTACCCACTCCTTTGTAACCCAGAGAATTCTTCCCAGACGTTGGGGAAATTACACCGGTCAGAAATCAATCTAGGTGAGTGAAAAAATTGGGATCAGACATAATGTGTCTTGAAGAGCCTGAGTCCACCACAGGTCAATGAGAATTAAAAATAAAGCTTGTGTGAAAGGAGCTTGTAGAAGTGCCTTCCACAGAAGAATCCATTCCTTTTTTCTTCTTCTTTGGAAAGGATGGTCTGAGGTGAGGATAAAGTTTCCAACATCTACCTTCTGGATGAGCTGCTTTAGGGTTGTGCCACTTATTGTCACACGGTTTGATATTGGATGCAACAAAGGAAATCAAGTTGGGAATTTCTTCTTGTTTATCACCTGAGACCTCTTTACTCAGAAAATTATTATTGTTAAACATTCAAAGATGATCAAGAACATGATTGGGTGTGATTTCCTTGTTGGAATGAGTTATTTTCTGAATGACAGTTTCCATACTCAATAGTAGTTTTTCCAAAATTAGGTAGGCAATTATGTTGGTAGGTAGATTGATGCCAACTTTGTGTAACCGGGCCATGGGGTTTTTGGTGCCTGTGATGAATCCCGGGATGTTGGAGTGGGAAAAAGGAGTTTGTAAGAATTACTTGAAAATACAGGCCCTATTGGAGTCATGATTGGAGGCAAAGTATTATGTCAGCCCAAATCTGATGAGAATCCTTCTTGTTGACAGGTGTAATAATATTAGCCTGCACAGTAATATTGAGTTTGGATGTTAAAATTGTCTGTATTTGTACGTTTTTGGAGTGACTGCAACCAATTGGGTTTCCATTGCCATCTCTCTTCTCTCTGGTAAGTTTGGCGTAGAGGTCCTCTTGAATATTCATCATATTGACAACCCAATTCCCCCAAATTGAGAAGTTGGCCAAAGTGAGCAGAGGAATTGCCTCAATAGCTGTCTTGAGTATTGTCGCTGTGAAAGAGTCTGCCATGTTGCCTTCTGGTTGAACGCAATTGAGATATCTAGATATTTTCAAATGTTAAAAAATTAAATTCAATTATCACCGGAAAAATTGAAATAAAAACCAGAAGACTTAACAATGAGGTCAGAAAATTGAAAACAATCATATAAAAGAGAATACACCAGTTGAAAGCATACCAAGCTAGTTTGAATGATAATAAACTAGGACATGGCGAAAATGAACAATGACTAATCTTCCACAAGTAGCTCAATGGAAGAGACATAGGTCTTGAAGGAAACACGTCTGAATTAAACACTTTAGAAGATACTTGATTGATCTAGAAAATTAGGAAGAGGTTGCACCAAATTAAACCAAGTCCTTAGCAATGACCAATCCTTTCTTTCTCTTCAGTTTTCGCAGTTGCTAGAATTTTGTTGTTGTGTGATGTTGTTGTTGTGTGATGACCATTTAATAATTAAATGATGTGAGTAGAGAGGGAAGAAGTAAGAAAGTCCGGCAAGGGAAAGAAAGTTCCACACGAGATGAGAAGGCTATTTAAGATGAGTGTAGAGCCGCTCACATGAATATGCAATTTTAGATTGTTCCTGCGCGCCAAAGTGAGTGAAAGAGTAAGAGTAATAAAAAGAAAAGTATATACAAAAAAAATAGTCCAATAGAAAAAGAAAATAAAATGAAATCAAAATAAGAGAAAAGTAATAAAGACAATAGAAAAATAGGTGATATCTCAACACAAATTCAGCACTTCACCCCCACCAAATCAAACCCCCGGAATCCAAAAACTAAATTAAAAATAAAAAATCAAGTCTTCATAAAAAAAAGAACATCTCAAAATCAAAATCCCAAACAGAAAATGTCTGAACAACACATCAACCCACTTTTACTATCTGCCTCTGCTGTGTCTCCTTCTGCTCCACTATCTGCCTCTGCTGCTTCTCCTTCTACTTCTTCAACTGATTTATATCACCCCCATGATTCCACCCTTTTGGATCATCCACCTGAATTATCATATCATTCAAAGGGGGAACTTGTGGATGCTGTTCAAAAGCGGGCTAAATCCCATGGATATGCCATTTCAACCAAATTCTCCAATACTAAGGAGCAAAGATATACTTACCAATGTTAAAAATCTGGGGAATATAAGCCCAATTTGTATAGAAAAACACCTTCATCAACTAGAAAAAAAACTGACCCTTAAAATTCTCTGGAAGCTTTTACAAGAGGTCTGGTCTTTAGGAAATAAAAATCCAATTCCCTGATCACCATCATCCACCATCAACTGATCCATCCACCCATCCATTTCATAGAAGAATTCAGGGTTATCAAGAGGATATGTTCAATTATTTAACCAAAGCTGGGGTTCCTCCCCTGAAAATTCTTAATTACTTAATGCACTCCTTCAATTATCCTGTTAAAAAAACCCTTAGTAAAATCTATAAAAAAAATGTCAAAAATTAAACAAGAAAAACTGGAAGGAAAATCACCCATAGAAGGTTTAATAATCAAATTAAGAAACTCTTCTTTTACATATGAAATCAATAATGAAAATGTTCATATTAGTTCTTTATTCATTTCTCATCCAGATTATATCAAATTAATGAAACTCTTTCCATCAGTATTAATTATGGACTGTAGTAAAATCAAAATATTTTCCATGACTCTTCTTCAAATTGTTGGGGTCAACAATTTTCCTAGAATATACTCTGTTGGTTTCTTTTTCCTCTCCCAAGAAATAAAGTAAAACTATAAATGGGATCTCCATCAACTTCATCAACTATGAGAAAATGAAGCACCCAAACTCATTGTGACTGAAAAAGAGCAAGCCCTGATTCATTCCAGTGAAGCTGTATTTACCAACTCTAATCACTTACTCTATGTCTGGAATATCTTCAAAAAAATTCAAAAAAATTGTAGAAAAAATTTTAAATCTGAAAAAGAATGAATGATAATAATATTACCCAAATGGAATTGAGAGCTAAAAACAAAGAGAAAAAATTGAGGCCCATGGGGAGTGAGATGAAATAAACTAGAAATCCAACAGCTTCAATAAGGTAATGAGATGATTCAGAGACAGGAAGACAATACAGTGTTAGTTCAGAGCTGTAGACAAGAGACAACAGATTGGCAGAGGAGAGGTGCTAGTGAAGAGTTGAGAGCAAATTTTAAGGCTGGCTAGCCTTAAGGAAAAGTTGCAAGCCGTCTTACCAGGCAGAGATTGATGTAAGAGCCTTGAAGGAAATGAAGGGATGAGGCAATTATGATTGGTGGAATGACAAGATAGTCTGGAGAGACAATGACTAAGGAATGAAAGATGAAGGAAAAGGAGAGGAGGTTTTTGGAAAGAGGAAGAAAAGAAGGAAAGATTTGTAAGAAAGAAAAGGGGAAGGGAGGCAAACAAAACTGAGACCAACAGAACTCTGAATTAAAGAGAGTAAAAATATGGAGAAAACTGGAAGAGCACCCAGACCGGGGAGAGGTTCTCACAGAGGGGTAGAGATTCAGGAGGGGTTCATGGGGGCGGGAGGCTAGACTTCAAATTTGAGTGTCTGCATCAGAGGGTTGTTGCACAATTGTTGAAATAAGGGTGGAGACCAACAGGTCAAGATGGGGATAGATCTCAACAGATGATATTCAGAGAAAACCAGAATATGCTGGTAAAATCCAAATCTGAAAATTCTTATCAAGATAATTTGATCAAGTCTTGAATCCCCCTACTTCTCACTACCTTCTTCAAAACTGGCTTCCTCTAAAAATAAAATTTGTTTCATATGCTGCATACAAGCGCCTGCATTTTTGAAATACCAGCACACCAAGAATAGAAGGGCTTCACTCTTATGTCAAACAATTCATCACAGATTGTTCTGGTTCCTTTTCTGATTTATTTCACCATATATCTCATTCAGTTTTAATTCAAATCCATGAAACTTCCATTTAAAATTCTCAGCAAGAATTCAAGAAATTGATTGGTTTCCCATATTGTGTTGAACAAATCTCAGGAAAAAGAAGCCACTATGCTATCAAGATTGTGAATTCCTTTCACATTTCAGCAGAAAAATCAACCACCTGTTCTGATTGTGATTGTTCCTCCTTCATAGGTATTCCTTGTGTACACCAAGTGAAGAAGGCCAATCTCCAGAAGCAAAAACTTTTTCTTGATGATTTTCATCCCCATTGGCATGTCAAACCTCCTATTGCAGTATTTTTCTTTTCTTGGAGATAAAAATAATTCTAAAATTTATTTCTGGAGTTTTTTATCTTATTTTGGAATTATTCATAGATTTCTGAGAAGGATTCATGCCAACTTTCTCAATCATCTTATGAATCACCTTCCCAACAAACCAACTTATACCGGTTTCAGAATGAACTCTTTGAAGAATTCCTTAAATTGCGCCAGGAGAAAAGAATTTTTAACTTGGAAAAATGATGAAAATTTTTAAAGGGAAGTATCAATTGAATCCCATTCAAGAACCCCTATAAAAGGAAGAAAGGAAAATTTGTGGAAGACCCAAAGGAGCCCCAAATAAAAGCAAAAGATTTTCTCAGCATTCATCTAAGAGGGATCCATCTGAGTTTGAATATGATTAAGTACCTAAGAGAAGAGGAAGACGAAGGAAGCACCAAATGTTTAATTCAATGGTTAGTTTTTTTATTTTTTTATTTTTTTATCCCTTTCTGTTGAATTGATATTAACAGCATATGATTGGAAATTGGTTTTCTCTAATTTCAGACTATGAGAAAAAGGAAAGGAAAGGAAGACCATGAAAAGGCCAAGGGAAAAAGAAAAAGGAATAAGAGGAAGAGTTTTTTTATTTTTTGGTGTGATTAGGCTAAAATTGCATTTTGATCAGGATGAGTTTATAAAAAAAGAGGAATTGAGTGGAGAAGAACTCAAATATCTTGCAGAATTGGATATAATAAAGAAATATAGTAATTTTATTTTTGGTTGGGGGGGAAATAAGGATTGTTTTTCTAGTTTCCATTGATTTTCATATTTTCATTTGTTTCTCAGAGGTCAGGAACCATCCTTAATAAGAAGGTTGTTTCACAAATTTGATTGCTGGGACTTTGAAGAGGATCAAGAGAAGAAAAAAAACATGAAGATGAAGATCCTTATAGGCCTCCAGGGAATCCAATCTTTTCTCCTACAGCCACAGCCTCTGAAATAGAAAAGGTGAATAAATTTCTGAATTAATCTTGATTTATGGTTCCTTTTTAACCCCTAGTTTTTTGGGATGAATGTCACAACATTGTCTTGTTCATCTTCTGATAATTTTTAAGTGGTGGCTATTGATAAAGTCAGTATGAATTGGTTTTTTCTTCATTTCATCTTAATTAATACTCATCTTTTTTCCTTAGTATCAATACAAAAATTTCATTTTCCCAAAGACAGCCATGCCACAAATTTCACGTGCAAGATGTGATGGGTGATGGGAACTGTGGGTTTATATCAGTAGCAGTTAATTTGGGACATAAATCTGAATATTGGAGCTCAATACGTCAGGAAATGATTGAGAATGAAATCAAACTCTATCTTCAAGGATGAAAACTTCATGAATAAATTCTGGGATGAAAATTTTGAAAAAGAAAAAAAAATCTGAACCATACTTCTGGAACTGCCCCTCCAATTTACTGGATGAAATTCCCTTCCCATGGTTTCCTGTTTGCAGATACATACAAAAGGCCAGTGGTACTTTTATTTAAGTTGATGCCATCAACCTATTTGACCCTCAACTACCATCCAACTGCAATTTATCAAAAATCTCCCATATGTTTAATTATTTTGGAAGATTTTCAGGACAAAGCTTCTTTCCACTACAATTCTGAACTGTGGCCAGCTCCCCAATTATATCCCCTTTGGAAGGCTTTTGCTAGAAAGGACACAAAAATGGGAAGATTTTATTCAAAATAACTTTTAATTTGGTTTGAAAATTTTTTTTCCTGGTAGTAACAATAATAAATTAGTACGGATTGATCTTGATTAAATCATTTTTCTGGTTTTTTCTCTATATTTCATGATTTTTTCCTTATTTTTCATATTGTTTTTCTCTATTTTTCATAATTTTTTTAACCCTTGATTTAGATTAAAGAAGACCAATTTTTTTTCAATTATGAATTACATGGGAAAAATAAGCTAAAAAAAATCCTGGATAATTTTTTTTGGCCCTTTGCAATTCTCACTAAAATATTGCAAACTGAAACTTTGGAAAATCTCATGTAAAAATAACAAAAAAAAGGAATTAAAAATAATTTCTCATCTTTTATTTAAACCCCATTTTCTGGCAGCAAATTGAAGTAATAAAAGTCTGGAAAAACTTTAGTGAATTGCCTGCCATATTTGGAAACTTTTTGTCTCTTCAGATTTCTCAAAAAAATCAAAGAAAAAAGATCAAAAATGTGAAAAGATTTGAGGCGTGGAGCATTTCTTTTTCAGTTTTTTGAGGGAAATTTTGAAGGCCTTATAAATGGCCAAAATTCATCTGATTTATTCTACAGGGGTTTGAGATGCCCTCCTATCCCCTAGTGTTTTTTTTACAACCTCCAAAAAATGTGTGTTTTCAAGGTTTACCGCATGCATTGGGGACATTGGGGTAGGTTGTGGCAATGTCAAAAATTCATGGTTTCCAGGTTTGGGGGCGTGAAAAACTCAAAACCCTATCTTTTTAATTTAATCAATTAATTAATTATTTTTTATTTTTTTATTTATTTCATTTTATTTATTTATTGATACATTTTGTATATTTTTATTTTTAATTTAATTGATTAATTATATAATTGATTAATTTATTGTTCATTTTTTTTATTTTTTACTTTTTTATCAAAATAAAAAAATAAATAATAGATGAAAAAAAGTAAAAAAAATCTTAAAGAAATATATATATAATATAAAAAAAGGTTAAAAACAACCGTTGGCAACTCAGATGGGTTGAAAATGGTGTTTTGTGCCTGTTCGCAACCACAGGGTTGCCAATTTAAAATTTCCCTTTTGGGTGTTATTATTTTTATATTCTATGTGTTATTTTTTCTTTTTTTGAATTTTGTTTTTGATTGTGTTTTTGATTGAGTGTTTCTTATTCTTATTCTTATATTAAAAATTGATAAATTATAATTGAAAAATATTTTTTTTATTTCTAATTAATTGTATTGAAAAATAAATAAAAAATAACAAAAAACAAATAAAAATAAAATGGTAAATATTGATAAATAACTAATTTCTAATCATCAATGATTAACAATGAAAATTAAATAAAATATAACAAAAAATTATTTAGTATAATTTGTTTTTATTTAAAATTTTATCATCATAAATGATAAATTATATTCAAATTGAATCTAAAATATAAATATATACAATGATTCAACAATCTTTGTAAAAAATTCCCCACAATTGTATCAAATTTGTTATATTTTATTTCAAGTTTGGAATTTGGGGGTCATTAATGTCCACAAAATTGTTCTATTATCCTTTTAAAGGATATCTGAAATTATGCAGGAAAAAAATTTTGATAGTATTGAAAATACAACCCCTCAAAAAGTATTGTGAAATATGTTTTCTATTTTTTTGTTTTTGGATTGGTACCAATTCCTGAGTGAAAAAAACCAGTTTTCAAAATTCTGAAAAATGTTTTTTTTAATCTCCAATCAATTGAGAAATTTTTGACTAATCAAGAAATTGAAAAATGTTTAAGTAAAAAATCTGAAAAAAGAGGTGAATAATTATCATGTACAGCCTTTGAATTAATTTTTTAAAAACATTTGGATACATTCTTGAGGGTTTGAAAGCCCTTCAGAAAATATTCACAATATTTCTTTCAGGTTTGAAACACTACTCTACACAACTGCCACATTAGACTTTCAAAAAAAAATCAAAAACTGTGGGAATTCCAGGAAAACAGTGTGGATTGAGGATGTTGTGGGGATTTCAAAACAGTTTGAATTGAAGGATTGGTTCTGTGAAAAAAATGCCCTTCTGCAATATATCCATGCCTTTTGGGCTTCTTATTCCATTTCAAAAAGTGTGAACCCTTATATTAAATGTCTCATACAATTACCTGGTGTTTGCCCTTTCACCAGCCAAGCCCCCAGGCCACACAGTATCTGGCCATTGAAAACACACAACCGTGAATTTTTGAAATCCCCAGTCAAAAAAGCTGATGCACAGTTTTTTTATCCCAAGCCAAAAATGAATCTTCATGGTTTTGAATTTGCAGTCAAAACAACATGCCACAGTGCTTTTGAAAGCCAGGCCAAAACTGAAAATCCCCTGTGGTTTCAATGACCAGGCCAAAGCCAGCAGGTGGTTGCATGGGTTTTGAATGGCTTTCAAAATCACATGGTAGAGAGGGGAGGGGGGAAACCTTCAAAATGATTCTATGCCTTCAATTTAAGATTTGTCCCACATTTCCGACAGGAATTCTAGTATATAATCCTTCTTTCTCATTGTTGAAAATAATGTATGACTTGACTGCTTGAATTTGTTTTTTTATTTTTGATCAATTTTGCTTTTATGTTGATTGATTTCTTTTTGATTTTGATATACAAGCATTGAATTGTTCCCTCAAATAAATTTAGGGAAATAAAGCAACCAAAATTGACTAAAGAATTCTCCAAGGGCTCCCAGTATGATGATACGGATGCTGAAGGTGAAAATGATGATGTTTTTCAGGAAATCCCTTCTTTTTATAATAAACAAAATTGATAAGGCTTTTTAAATTTAGGAAAACTGCCATTTCAATGACAGGTTTTAACCCAGATCTGCCATTTCAAAAAATCCATCAAAAAAGTTAAAAAAACTACTTTTTTTGAATCAGGCATGTCAGAGCTAGCTGTTAATAAATGGGTTTTTTTCAATTTGGTATGATTTCAAATTAATCTGATTACCTATTTGTTGAGATTGTAGAGGTATTTTACCCCGCGTTCTCTACGTTATGAACTCTGAGACAAGTTCGCGTGACATGTCTGTACCACCCGGGTGAACTGACAACTCGGTCAAGAACCGCGGATTCTACTCCTCTCCTCCGGCGAGATCTCTTCCGTCTCTCGTCTCATTATTCTTTTTCTATTTACTCTTTTTATTCTTCCACATCTTTTCTCACTCGTATCTCCCTACTTCTCATCTACTCGCTCAATGAACTCCTCTCTACTCAAATCCATTTCAATCCAACTCTTCTATTCTACCTGTCTCTTCGTGAACTAACCTCTGCCTGGTAAGAATGCAATCCCCAAGAACGTCTTAGCACTTAACGTGATCTCTCTGACAATCTAACTTGATTCGTAGTCTTCCATCTTCTACGTCTAAACTCTTCCAACTTACACTCTGCCAAAACCTCATGCTGTCTCATCTTTCTCTTATTTACTAAATAATTCAAAGCTGTTGGTCCTCTCACTTTTTCCTTTCTTTCTCTCAATTCCTATTTGATCTATCAAGAGTCTAACTTGTTGTCCACAGTCTGCTGGTTTTCTGTTCAGAGGATTCTCATTCAAATCTTATCACGGTTAAAAGCCGAAATTCGACTCTACAACATCAAAAATGAACGAACCAGCGGGAGCAAACGATTATTTTCACCAGGTTGCTCTCAAAGCCTCCGTCGATGCTATTCCTCCATTAAACGAAGACAACTACTCTATCTGGCGTGATAAAATGCTAATGCTGTTCGATCTCAAAGATATCAAGGATACTATGACTAAGAATGCAGGACAACTACCGATAAGACAAGATCGGGAAATCCGGGCGATCATCCTATCCAAACTCGACGCTACTACCCATGCAAATGTTGTCAACGCCTCTAATATCACATCCTCAAAATTACTTTGGAATGAAATCACTTGTAGATTTGCTTCATCCGAGACAGCAAATCGAGCACGAATTTTTAACCAGTTTCTCCACGCTCCGTTCAACGAACTTGCCATCGAAGGTTTTATAACGGACATTCGAAAGTCTCTTACTCGTATGGCGGATGTCGGAATAGATCTACCGAGCGACATTGTGGCCTACTTAATACTATTCAAATTTCCTCCAACACTTGAGAATTTGAAACAACAAATCATGCACGGCGAGAAGTCGATAACCGTAGAAGTTATATTCAATCACTTAATCCAATACAATAACGAGCGTAAGGCACAACTTAAGACTGGAAAATCAACAACCGATGTCTCACTGGCCACGTTCAAAAACAAATCAGATAAAGAAGATAAGAAGATCCGCATTAGATGTAAAGAAGGCTTCCACGATCCAAATGCCCCCCATCCGGAATCTTCTTGTTTTCATCTCCACCCCCAAATCGCCCCTGAATGGTGGGTCGAACAGCAAAATGAATGGAAGAATAGGACGAAGAAGGCACCAACGATCAATTACCACGCACTACTAACTCTATGGATTAATGCAGACAGCACTCCAAATCTTCTCCTTGACTCTGGTGCGAACATACACACTTTTAACGATCTCAAGTACTTCACCTCCATAGATCTACAAGATGAAGCAGAGGAAATCAAAACAGGCAAGTTAGAAGCGAACCTTAAGGTACGAGGAACTGGTACCGTCCGACTCGAGTGGAAGGATTCCGTCATTACTCTCGAAGGATGTCTGTACGTTCCGGATATCGTAGTCAATTTAATTAGCCCAGGTCTTCTCGCAAAGAAGGGATGTAGTCTCTCTCAAAAGCATGACCGATTCTTCATTACACAAGACAACGAAATGGTTCTTAAAGGTTTAATTCGAGATGGTCTATTTGTAATAGGGAAGCCCCAAACTGCTGGAAGTAATTTGTCGGTTAATCTATCCAACCAATCATCCACCACTACTCTTACTCAATCTCAGTCACTGTCCGACCTCCATAAGACATATGGACACGCTTCAATTTCCACTCTTAAACCAATTCTCAAAGATAGATACTCAAAAGATGAATTAGATAAGTTTCAATGCGATGGTTGCGTAAGAAGTAAAATCACTCGAGCTCCGTTCTCATGCACCTCGACACCTGCATCGAAACCACTCGAGCGAATACATCTAGATTTGATCGGTCAGATTACTCCTCAATCCAAAGCTGGCCATAAATACGTCCTGACTCTGGTGGACAACTTCACGGGTTATCTAGCAGCTTTTCCTCTCCAATCTAAAGAAGAGACCCCCAGTGTCATCATCAATATTCTTGAAGCAGAGTACAAACGACTAAACTATTATCCCACTGAAATCTTTTCAGACAAAGGAACCGAGTTCACTAATGCTACCTTGAAAGAATTCGCCAAGAACAAACATATCAAACTCCTAACATCAGAACCATATCACTCTCAACATAACGGTCGAGCGGAGCGAGCCAATCGGACAATTATAGAATCAGCTCGCGCAACATTCTCTTCATCTCGATTGAATAAATGCTATTGGCACATAGTGGTTCGAAGCTGTTGCTTCATGCTTAACCAGGTCCCTAGGGAAGGTAATGACCTATCCCCTTGGGAACTTATGTTTAGCAAGAAGCTCCCTACTAATTACCTCAAACCTGTAGGATCTTCTGTCATTTACCTGGCGAATGGACTACAAAAAGGAAGAAAGTTCGATGAGAAAGGAGTGGAAGGGATTTTAGTTGGATTTAATCCCGTTTTTCATTCTTATTTGATCCTCAACTCATCCGGTGCGATTGTTGAAACCAAACATATACAGTTCCTTAAAAATCTGCTACACGATTTTCCTCTCTTAGAATCACCTGGTATCGATCTCTTCACTCAAACTAATCCGCAGGCAGAAGAATCCAACCCCTTATCATTCGAAAAAAAATTTACATTTCGTGAATCTCAAGAAATTGCTTCCGAATCAGACTCAGATCAGGACGATTCGGCATCTGTAGACTCTCCTCCCTCCGACCACTCTTCTCCAACGTCTCCAGTCCCTGAACCTCCTATCCAAGCTATTTCTCAAAGACCCAGAAGAGAGGTGAGAAAACCTCAACGATACGGTTTCCATCACTATTACGAGCCTCCTTCCTACAAAGCAGCTCAAAAATGCTCTGAATGGCCGAAGTGGAAGAGAGCCTCCAAAGATGAACTGAACTCTATAGAATTACAAGACGTGTGGGAGGAGTACTATGGCAATCCCGATAATATACTAAATACGACGTGGGTTTTCAAAGTGAAGGAAAACTGCCACGGTGATCCCGTCAAATACAAAGCTCGACTCTGTGTCCAAGGGTTTGATCAAGTCCTAGGAATCGATTACAATGAGACCTGGGCACCAACCGGGAACCTTGGTTCACTTAGAGTCGCTCTTACTTACGGATTGAAAAATAAAATGAAGCTTACTCAATTCGACGTAAAAGGTGCTTTTCTTCATGCCCCTATAGACGAAACTGTCATCATAAGGACCCCAGAAGGATCGACTCGGAAATCGCCATATCTAAAACTTAAGAAATCTCTTTACGGGTTGAAACAATCCCCCAAGAATTGGTACGAAACCTTAACTTTATGGATCAAGTCTCAAGGATACCACGAATCTACTAGTGATCCGTGCTTATATCTAAACTCCAAGACGGGTGAGATTCTCTACTTTCACGTGGATGATCTCATCCAGGTAGGTAACTCTAACCTCTTTGAGATTAACTTTCTCGAACGATTCAAAAATTCTTCTTGCCATCCACCCAATACTATTCTCGGGATGCTCATGGAAATCGAAAGCGATAAAATCCTCCTGAGTCAACCCAACCACATCGAGAGGGGCCTGGAAGAACTTGGCTTGACTTCTTGTAAAGACACCCATGTTCCTTTGACGCAGAATCTAAATCTCGAACCGGCCTCGGATGCCGACCACGCTGAATTTAGGCAACTCAACATTAACTATAGATCAGCAGTTGGCCTTCTGAATCACCTGGCTCATTACTCTCGACCCAACATCTCTTACGCCGTGTCTAGTCTGGCTAGGTTTAATACCAAACCAGGCATGACTCACTGGAGGGAAGTTAAGAAAGTATGGAAATATTTGAAGACGACTAAACATCTCAAGCTTGTAATTACGTACGATCCAAAACAAGAAATTCTCTCTAGTTTCAGCGATGCTACCTGGGGAGACGACCCAACCTTCCGGAAATCCCAAACTGGATATATTATTCTTCACTACGGTAGTCCAGTCGTCTGGAATTCTACTCGACAAAGAAATATCACTTACTCTTCGACCGAATCAGAATTAAACGCGTTGCTCGACTGCTACCTTGAAATCAAATGGATTAAACATCTCATTGATGAGGTCCATCAAATCTCTGAACCCAAGCCTATTCTACACATCGATAATAAAGGGCTGGATGATAAAATCAAGAGGTTTGGGTCGCACTCCAAGTCCAGGCATATAGACATTAAGACTAAAGGATTGCGCAAAGATTATGCGAGCAACAAGTTTAGTCTCACTCTAATTCAAAGTCAATCAATGATCGCGGATTCTCTCACGAAGGCCTCTTCTGTATCCTCTCTGCAACTTCTTCAAGATACAATCTTCGGAGTTACACATCAGTGAACTTTAGGATTACACTCTCACCAGTCACGGGGGGGTGTTGAGATTGTAGAGGTATTTTACCCCGCGTTCTCTACGTTATGAACTCTGAGACAAGTTCGCGTGACATGTCTGTACCACCCGGGTGAACTGACAACTCGGTCAAGAACCGCGGATTCTACTCCTCTCCTCCGGCGAGATCTCTTCCGTCTCTCGTCTCATTATTCTTTTTCTATTTACTCTTTTTATTCTTCCACATCTTTTCTCACTCGTATCTCCCTACTTCTCATCTACTCGCTCAATGAACTCCTCTCTACTCAAATCCATTTCAATCCAACTCTTCTATTCTACCTGTCTCTTCGTGAACTAACCTCTGCCTGGTAAGAATGCAATCCCCAAGAACGTCTTAGCACTTAACGTGATCTCTCTGACAATCTAACTTGATTCGTAGTCTTCCATCTTCTACGTCTAAACTCTTCCAACTTACACTCTGCCAAAACCTCATGCTGTCTCATCTTTCTCTTATTTACTAAATAATTCAAAGCTGTTGGTCCTCTCACTTTTTCCTTTCTTTCTCTCAATTCCTATTTGATCTATCAAGAGTCTAACTTGTTGTCCACAGTCTGCTGGTTTTCTGTTCAGAGGATTCTCATTCAAATCTTATCACTATTCAATCTGATTCCCCCTTCATCAAAACTGCCCAGAAATCTGTAATCTCAGAATAATATCTTGAAGCACTGATCATGGCAATGGCTTACAACTTGGTCTACAAGGATGCCCAAAAGTTCATTATACTTCATTTTTTACCCCTCATCTCAGTCCAAAAATGAATAAATTCACCAAATTAACACTATTCCTACTCACTTCTTCAAACTCAATAGGTTTCCATCAAGCTTAGGTTATCTATCTCTCAGAACATGCAATCTTCCATCTCCTCAATGATAAAAAATTCAAGAGGTTTTTTATGATAATTCTCAGATAAAAACCATTCAACCCAAAATAATCCCTCAATATCTTTCAAACCACTAATTGATATAACTCAAATTCAATCCTTATCTCAAAAAAAAAACAATCTCAATCCCTTAGAATCACCCTGTATGATGAACCAGAATGATCAGATGAGGACAATTTATTTGATTGAAAAACTCTCATTCAAGATGGTGGTCAATCTTACGTAGAACAGCTCAATCAACAAAAAGAAGAAATCAAAAAATAAAACCAAAAAAAAAAATGAGATATTTCAAATCTTTGATAGTTTCATAGTATCACATTCAATACCATCCAATCAATCAGCTGTTAAATTATACTAAATTTGTAAATATTTTACATCCATCCCACTTGAGCCTGCTTCTTAATTTGAAAAAATAAAAATAATACTGACATGTTGACAGCTTCTCCATACAAAAAGTACTGCACATAAGCCCTAGATCCTCAAAGCAAAATTTCTTTCTTTTTTCCTTGCCATTCATTGAATTCTTCTTTCATTTCAATGTTTTAAATTTCTTTTCTATTCTCAAATTTCATTGCCTTCTTCTTCTCTTGCTCCTTCTTTCACTTCCATTTGTGAATTTTTCACTCCTTGTGTGAAGGCTCCTCCACAACCTACTATTCATTACCATGCTTCTTTCCCAAAACATCCAGTTTAAGAAATTCTAAAATTTTAGGTTCCTGAAAAAACTTTTTATTGAAAAATATAATATTATTTGCTCCTTCTTTCTCTTCTATTCTTGATTTATCTCTCTCTCTCTTTCACTTGTAATTTATTTTCCTTTTTTTCTTTGTGTATTTCCTCTTTTTCAGTTCAATAATCACTCAAATTTATCCAGGTCATAATCATTTCACCATATTGTAACATAATCACCATTTGCAAGAATGAATCCAGAAATCACAGCCAAGGAATAAATGCATCTTGGCTCCCTCACTTTCAGGTAATCCACTCACCACTTTGTTCCGCCCACAATCCACATCAATAAAAATCTTTGTGCTCTAAAATGTACAAAAAAATATCATGAAACTTGTCTGTGATGGAATAAATACATTATGGCTCCCTCACTTTCAGGTAATCCACCCACCACTTTTTTCCGCCCACAATCCACATCAATAAAACTCTTTGTGCTCTAAAATGTACCAAAAATATCATGAAACTTGTCTGTGATGGAATAAATACATTATGGATCCCTCACTTTCAGGTAATCCACCCACCACTTTGTTCTACCCACAATCCACATCAATAAAACTCTTTGTGCTCTAAAATGTACAAAACAAATATCATGAAACTTGTCTGTGATGGCTGAATTTAAGTTAAATAATTAATTTGATGAATAATAGTTGGTCTCAAACCCCCCTAAATTGCATAAGTATAAGCATATAAATGCTTGAGTTAAATGTGGAATTGGGATTTGGGAATTTTGCCATGTTGATTTTGTGTGATCAGGGTACTGACCACTCTTAAGATTTAAATTTATATAGGTTTTATTGCTTGTGATGATGAATTGATAGAAAAATTGATTTGGTGCTTGACCATGAATTGATACAGAATCAACTAAAATGGATAGTGAACCAAGGTTTTCTTTCAAACAAACATTAATTTAAAGATCAACATATTTCAATAATCTGATCTGTTTTCCATCAATTGGTTTATTAATTTCATTTTCTTGCTTAAAAAATTCCCGCCCAGAAAGATAGTCTTGATTGTAAGAGCTCCATTGGAGAATGGGGTGGATCAAATTTCAGAAGGGCAGGTATAGGGTGAGTAGATGGTTTGATTCAGTTAATTGATTGGGGAGAGATCTAGATGGATACAATGAGGAAAAGAAACATATCCTTGATAAATTTTAAGGAAGATGAGAAAAGTGATGGAGGAGGATGAGGATGATAATAATGAGGATTATTCATGGAATTAAAATGTTTTTTTGAAATGATTGGATAATTTCAAAAGGTGCATGCTTCATTCACCATGAAAAAAATGGCAGCACCTGCCGGCAGGTGTAGCACCTGGGTTTGTGATTGAAACCTGTTTTGACTTTGTTGAGGTTTTGGAGTCGAACATCAAATTGATTTCTGGATGAACTCAGAAGATTCATGAAGAATATTTATGCAATGCATAGATTGAATTGAAATCCATTACATAAAAGGAAGGATTGAGAATTTTTCATTTAACTTTAAGACCATACTTTGATTGAACAACTTTTCAGCGGTTATGATTGGAATTGTAAATCATGGGCCACGATTTCCTATAGTAAAAAGTTCCAAAATGAGAAGAATCAAATTTTTAGATAATGATCATTTCAAATAAGTGTTGCAAACAGAGATTTCCAATTTTCTGTTAGGATTGAAGCTTCAGTTTTCTGAGATTAAATCTCATTCCTATTTTTGAATTCTGTACCTTATACATGTGTTTTAGATAGAAATGTGACACAATACCAATTCCTCTGATCTCATCTTCTACCAATATCTAGTACAATAAAAAATGAGTGCATGTATCTTTTTATATTTCCTCCTGTTTTGTAAGGAAATACCAGTCAGAAAAATCAATAATGACAGTTCTCCAGAAATTAGTATTTTTGATATCAACTTACCAAAGAGTCAATTGCCACAACACAATAAACATCCTTGGAAGTTTGTGCTTTTTTTGCTTCATAAGCCATGCTTGCCACAAAACCTAATATGTTATCTTGATGTATCACAGATATTGATCCATCTTCTTGATAAACCATTTGAGCATTGAGATACTTGAGGCCAAGGTAGGGATTTCTTGAAGTATCAATTTGTTCCAAAGGGGAAAAGGTTTCAACAATGAGGAAATATTGTGCACAGTTTTTTTCATGAAAGATGGACAATACCTTCCCCATCTCACAAGGGCCTTGATTTGATGGGGATGAAAAGGAAATCTGAGAATTACTTTTTTTGTAGCAATGGGGTGTTATGTGATGACCATGGAAGAGCATTGATTTGCAAGGCAACCACTACAGTTGGTCCCATGGCAAGACATTGTATGTTGAGTTATTTTCAATGAATTTTTTTAATTTTTCTTCTTCCAAAACATTCATCTCCTTTTTAGCCCTTGAAACATCACCTGTCTTGGAAGAGTAGAACAGACTTTCCAGATCTGGCAGTTGGTCAGAATTGATCCCCAAAACATTCCAGTTGGATCCAATTTGTTCAACCAAGCCTTGAATTTTGGCCCTTTCAAGGAATCCATTCAAGAGGGACTTATCAAGGAAACCTTAAAATTAAAAAAACAATCAGTTCAAAGTGTGCCATCAAGAATCTACTTTTGAGAAATCTGTGTTACCTACGTGTATTTTTATTTTTTTTAAACAATGTCAAGATGTGATTTAGCCTTTCTCCTGACCAACATGAAAATATTGAGGGAGGAACATAGAGCTTGATCATCTTAGTCATATGCTAAGAGAAATGAATTGTTGGCTTGGGTTTAATTTCAGTTCCCCAATGTAGCAATAATTCCTCCCGGTAAGCCGAAATTAATTCATCCAATTGGGCCAACTGGGCATCTGTAAGTTGATGTGACATGACCAAGTTGATAATACCAACTATTTTGGAGGTAGTTGAGATAAGATTTTCCTCCCGTGAGCCATTGGTTGTGATCCACTTCCACCTTGGGATCAAAACAATAACTACATGAATGGTGTACAAAACCAACCATTCAGCAGCCTTAGGAGTACCAGCTGCAGGTAAACCTATGTTTCGCGGCAACCTAGTAATCCAAGAAGTAAATTTAATTGAAGTGGTACCATCTTGAAGACTTTTGAGTTCATCAGGAGTAATGCAAAATTGATTTGATGTAATACTTTTTTCTTCTATTAATGAACCTGCAAGATGTGGATTGCTTTGATCTTCAGCAGAGAGGTAGGAGCTTTCTTGCATGGAACTTTGAATGCTCTTCCCAGATTTATTTTGACTTCCTGATTTACTTTCAATAGATCTAAATGTATTTCTTTCTGGTGAGATATATTTTTTCTTTCCTTTCTCCTTGAATTTGGCCAGGGATTCATGTGAGCTGTTTGTTGATGTATTCCCAAGAAGCCTTGGAGACCGGCAAACAGTTGGTTGAAGGAGTTGAGATTCAGAATATTCCCAACTGTTTGAGGAGCTGGGAGGATAAAGCCCTGGGATTTTCTGGACTACAACAATTGGTACTGAAGTTCTTTGTTGCATACTTGACGGGCCTTCTTGCTGCTTATTTTCCCAATTCTGAACCTTTTCAATTGGATTGGGAGGAGAATCTTCCAGGTGTGCTTGAGAACTATCTAAAAATGTTTGAATTCTTTTTCGGGTTACTCTTTGGGAATTTTCTGGTGACAAAGTGCGCTTTTGTTTGGATCCAGATTTGAGGCTGCCAACATGAGTGATTGTTAAACTTCTTGGGTGAGCAGTTTGCCTTCTTTCCAATTTTTGAATAATTTTTCCAGCCTGGATTATTCCAAGGTAGGTAATGCTGTAATCCCGTAGCATTCCCAAGATAAATTTATGCATTGAGTCAATTGTTGTCATATTTGTTGGTTCCCAGTAAGGCAGAGTTTGGAAAATTGTGTAGCGGTCACCATGTAGCTTGAGAATTTTGGTTTTGTCATTCAATGATTGAGCATTATTCCAATTCTCTGCCCATTTGATGTGATCTTGATTATCTTTCACTGGCCAGGTCTCCTTTTTGGTATTCTGGATGTCATTCAGCTTGAGGTTGCAGTGGGAGCACAAGATTGTTGCTGAATGCAAAGCAAATCCACCCATTTTACGCAAGGCAGGTGTATCACCAATCAGAGGCAATATCACAGCATGTATTACTCTTCCATTAGGGTATTGATTGGTTTTTGTGTAGTATACTCCTTTCCAAAGATCCAGTAGTTCACAAAAAAGAGGCTGGAGTAGATTGTTCAGTTGGAATGAAGTACATTCCTTGGGTTTTGGTGTGAATCCATACACAAAAAGATTGTGTGGCTTGTAGCGGACACTGGGTGGAAGGTTGAAACATATTAAGAATATTACACCAAGAGAGATGCTTTTTCCACTGGTCTTTATTCCATGGGGATTCATCCAATCAATGTAAATTCCAAAGACCAGGTTACCTGCTTCAGCTGTATAAATATGATTGTTTTGATCCTTGAATTCTTTCCACATAATTCCATCCCAAATATCAGAAAGTTTAGTGGGATTACTGCCTTGATGCTTTTGCGGTGCCTGTAGTAATTCTTCAAACCAGGGGAGCATTAATTGCCTAGCAATCCACTTCTTGAGCAATTGGTGTCCAAACTGCCTCAGAGGATAAAATTTATATTTGTTCCTGTCTTGATGCCAGATTTTGGATCCACATGCAACAGGCTCTCCAGCTATTGAGTTAACAATATTGTGGCATTTTGGATGATGCCTGGTTTCTTGATTTTCTTCACTAGAATGGTTTTCTGAAGGTGCAGGTGCTTCATCCAAGGGATAGAGTTTGTAACAATTTTCACAAAAGACATTTTCAACTAGATCATTTGTAATTGAAAATCTTTTTTTCAATGTTGCAAGACTTTTAGGTATTTCACCTGAATAGTTGGGCTGGCCAGTGATAATTGAGTTAAGGCAAATTTTCTCATGCTCCATCTTGATTTATTTCTGACATACATGATCACCAATGTTTTCCTCAATACTTTGGTGAAGGATTTGTAGTGATGAGATGAGGGAACTGGGAGTGTGATAGAGAAATTGAGGAGGTGTCATTCCAGATGTATTGTAAGTTTCCATATTTTCTGGTGGAGACTGTTGTATTTCATGACAGGGAGAATCTCTTCCAGGGTTTGACTGTGCATGGCCATCTTCAATTGATGGCTTTGTTGTAAAAATTCATAGGAAAAATGAGAAAATGTACACTAATTCAAGTAAAAATGAAGGAATATATTTTGAAGAAGATTTTCACTCACAGTCCTGATGTTTGCTTGTAGTGGTTCCCTTGTTGGAATTATTGTGGTAGTGAATTGGGTAATTTTTTCTTTCTTTTGTGTTTAAGTTGGGAATCCATGAGACCTTATCAGTTATTCTTCTCATATTGATAAATGCATGAGAAAATCAGTCACATACATTGTTACAATCATTTGATTGCAATATATGAGTTTGATGTGCTCTTCTAGACCTCCCAACACCATGGTATAGATTCCTTCCATGTTCAAATGTCCTTTCAGAACATCTGGGACATTGGCATATCCAAAGGTTTCCAACTCTGGTAGTGTGCGCCATTGCTCTAATAATTTTTGTATTTTGGGATAAGTCAGGTCTTAGAGGATGTCTGAAATTTATTAATTCAAAGGGAAATGAATATGAATCTTGATAAAATTTTTGAATCAATCCTATACCTCCTGGTTAGTTTAAGTATTCAAAAATGACAAATTTTCTACTGCATCCATTTTGAATATTCATATTCTGAGCAGGGGGAAGGACTTTAAGGGAAGATTTTCTATTTTGGAGAAGATTTTGAATCAATGTACCATATTAACTGCTCATGGTTTGCCCATGTAAAATAAATGGGCCGTCCTTGAGTGTTTGACTCTTAATTCAAAGTAAAATCTCTTTATGGAACATCCTGAATCTCATCTTAAAATTGATTATATTCATACAAACCCATGATTTGAATTCAAATTGGGGTATTGAAGGATGATAATTTTGCAATTTTTGATGAGGGAATTTCTAAAGCCTAGAGTTAGTGTGGTTTTCCAAATTATAGAATTCACATGAAACAATATGTATTTTGGATAAATTTTCTTCTTAAAAAGATATTTGAGCATGTTGAACCAATGATTTATTTCAACATGACAGCAGTTCATTGAGAAAATGCTTTTTGGGTGTTATGATTCCAAAAAATGTTTATGTAGCTGTCCCAAAGAAGGTGTATCAAATGCCAAGTATTCAGAGTTTTTCAATGGGATTTGTCATGCTGTACACACTTGGATTTTGGTTTTTCCCACTCTTAATTTAATTTCTGTCTGCATTTGAAAAGTTGCTACAAATTGATTTATTTGGAAATTTCAAGTGGTTAAATGTGGCATTCATTTTTATTACTCAAGAAACTTAGGCAGAACCCACATCATTTATTCTCCTAGATCCAGTTAATCTAGCAATACATATGATTACTAGTTTCAAGTTAAAAATACAAGGATTTAATGGGCAGAGACACATTCACTACTGAATAAAACTATCAAATAGGCTAATTTCTAATCCAAATATTTTCCTCAATTTTGTTTAGAGCAGACATACAGACAATACACTTTTCTAAATACTCTCAAGATGTTTGGGTGGTTTCCATTAATCTTGAGGGCTTCGAAACTTGAGTTCTAAGAAAAGAAACTGCCTCTGTGAGATCAACTTCTTGAAGTAAACTCAAGGCTCTTTTTTCAACTGGAGTTATATCCTGCAGGGCTTCCTCACTAATCCAATTTTGAGGTATTGAGGTAGGAAAGGAAGGTGGGTCCTCACCTCCTGTTGAATTGTTGGGTTTGGTAAGACTACTAATTTTTGATCTTCTTTCCCTCTTGATGCGTGGGTTTTTGCCTAGTTGGATGTATGCTTCATCAAGGTAGTAATAAATTTGGGATATATTTTGAGCCCTCCAAACATGGGCATAGTTGAATAATTCTTCATCTTCACCCTCAACATCAGAGATGAAACCACTATCCAAAAACAGAGCAGAATTCTTGGGGAAAGAGTTCATCATTTCCAACTCTACAGCAGTTGTCTTCCTGATTTCCTTCTTGGTATTCTGTATTTGAAAAGATCATGAGCAGTTAGTCATTGTACAAAGAGAAAAAATTCCTAATAATTGATTTGGCCCACTTTCTTCTTGTTTAAGCTTTGAGATGCAGAAAACTGTGATTTCCTGCTCCTGGAGCCCCCTTCTGCCTTGTTTTCCTTCTTCCAAAGAGCCTTCTTTGATACAAGCCAACGATTGATTATGGCAACCCTGTTGGCTGGGGTGTTTTCATTTTATTTTATTGAATAAGAAGCAGTGCCCCCACGTTCATGGCACATCTCCCATTCTCTGATGATTATCGCAGTCAGGGAGGAGTTCCAGCTAGATGATGGATTCTGTTCCCAGTGGTAGGTACATCTAGAAATGTCAGAATTAAGGATTAGGGCACAGGCATGGGCTATCCATGTCTCATCATGAGAGTGAATTTGGCTCATTGAAGTGGTTTCTAAGGGTTGAGGGGTTGAAGAAATCTTTTGTTTTAATTGGCGCAACGCATCCTTCTTGAAAAGTTTGAGCTCCTTTTCCCGTAGTTCTGGATTGGAGTTGTATTGATTTGGTTGACCAGTGTTTGATGATATAGCATCATTAATGGATGCCTTCTTCCTTGCCATATGATTTTTCAGAGATGCCAGTTCGCCACCAGTTGGAGGATTCGGAAGCTTGTTGTTGTTGGAATCCATTCCAATAATTGCTTTTGTCCAATCAAGTAAGGATTTGGAAATACCACTTGAAGATGGGGGGATCCCAAGATTACGTGCATGTCGAGATATTGAATATTGTTCTTGAGCCAAACGTTTTTTATTCTTCTGGTGTTGATGGGATTGGGAAATTTGTTGTGCAATCGTAAAGTAGGATGGAGCGGCAGAGTTTTCAAATTCATCCTCTTCCTCAACAGCTGCCATGTTGAATTCGTCATCTGGAAGAGGGACATTTGATGCCTCAGCATATGATGGTTCTGGGTTGACTGGGATTTCTTTATTTTTTTCATATGAAATGTAAACCAGGATTCAGTCTTGGTTTTGTATCATTGTGAGGTAGATCATAGACTTCAGGGATAGTTCTTACCAGGTTCCATGTCTAATTTTCCAATTTGGTACCAAGATTAAAATTTTTCTGATTTGGTGGTTTTGTATTGATTTTCAACAAACTGATAAATAGGAAGTCAGAATTTCTTTCTTTGACCGTCTGAAAATTTTCAGAAATTGAGGTATTATATATTGTGATTCCCCTTTGTTCCCAAATTTTTCTTCCCAGTGGGCAAAGGGTATGGACATAAGTATGTGGGTAGATGGAAGGAAGGCTTTAACCAGGGAAAAGCTCAATGATTAATCACAATTCATCATGAAATAGGAAAAGAGAGCCTGTGGCTTCCATCTGGCTCAAAAGGTTTTGTTGTTTTTTCTTGCATTCATGCATGATGAACACAAAAATACTGGTATAATGCAGTAAAATTTGAGTTATTTAATTTTTTGGATTGCTGAGGATATATATGAAGGTAACACTATTGATTTTCATGTTCTGAACTTCCAAAATTTAAGTCCATAAAAAAAATCCTTGAGAATTATGTGGCTCAGAAAAGATTTTCATTCCCGTATCCATGGAATTGACCAAAAATATTTGAATGAGAATCAACAAACAAGAAAAAAACTCAATTGGAGAATAGCTGCAGTTAGAATATATTGAGATGCATTTTTTTGTATTATAGACTCAAAATTACTCCCTTCCAGTTTCATTTATTTGGATGGATTAAAAACTGAATGTTATCTCAAGTCAAGATGGATGGGACAGGAACAACTTGAAAACGTTCATATATTCTTGCCTTTGTTTTGTAGGATGATTTGAATTGTATTGTACTCAGAAAGATGACTCTGGAAACCACACTTAGCCAATTTTAGAACCGGAATTCACATTGGTCTGGATTCCTTTTTTGGAAGGTAGATTTTGGGAATCTGAATGATGAGTTAATGTAATGATCAAGCTTCCATGCCAGATTCTGAATGTTTAAAATTCTTGTGCATAAGAAATTTCAATTTTCCCCTCATATTCAGAACTGATCAAAACTACATATGCTCAGATCATATGACACCATTGAAAACAGCCATGGAAGGAAATGCATTTATTTCAATTTCAAATTAGTGAAAATGCATGAGTTGAATTCTGGAGATTTATAGGAAAGAAGCAATGGGACTTCTTGCTTACTGATTGGTTGTACCCTATTACTAGAAATAAAATAAATAACTCGGATTTTTCAATCATTTTCCCAAACAGTTATATTGGCACTTTAACCACAGGATTCCTTATCTCATAGTTTACAAAATTGCAGATTTGTGAAATTTCTATGCATCAGAGTAAAATGTGGGTAAGCTGTATAAACTTTGATATATTGGGAAAAGTCTTGAACAACCAAAGGTGAAGGATCATGATAAAGCTACCCAGATTCTGGGATTCAAATTACAAGAAAATCATTGCAGAAAGTCATAAAAGATTTGTATTTCTTGTATTTCTCAAGATAAGATTAACACACAATGTTTATTTTATATAAATACTTTCCAGTCTCAATGATTGAATCTGTCATAGAAATCAAGAAAGATCCAATGCCCTTGCTATCACTAGACCAAAATTCCTACATTTTCTCTTTGGAAATTAGGAATTTGGATTTTTAGGAATCAGCAAGTTATAATTTTCAGTCAATTGCTGTATAAGATATGTGATAAGAGCCTTTGATGGTTATAAAAATAATATTTTACTTTCTGGCCAAATCATGTCAAGAACTTGATATATTCCTAGGACTCACATACCTCCATACAGTGACTTTTGAATCAATCAGTCAAAGCCTTTTGGTGCATAAGGATCACTCAGCCCTTGATGCATTATGAAATTTTCTGTATGCATGATTTTCAACTAGAAAATTTTGTCTTTGATGTGTATAATTCAAGAATCCCCTGTATCATTCACCTTAGCATGAATCAATTTCTTTTCTATTTTTCCAAATAAAAGGGCCTTTCTAAAACATTATATCTTTGATTGATTTCCTTCAAATTAGTCAATGATCACAAGATGAAATATTTATTGCCAGTCAATTGTTGAATTGCAGATGATTATACATGATTTTAACATTGTGTGTTGAGAATATGCACACATATATCCAAATGAAAATTACAGTGATTAGAATCAGTTGCATCAAACATTTTCTTGGATCTTGAATGGCCCGTTGCTTTTTCCTGGTAGGATGGTGCACTTGCCTTAAGTGCACCATCCCCCCAGAAATTGCATGAAGGGATTTTTTATTAATTTCTTTAATTTTTGTATTTCTTTCCTAGTCCTGGTGAAAATATTTCTAAAGAAACCACATGGAGGTTGGTGCATGCAAGATAGTGCTTAGTGCCCCCCACCCCTCAATCAATATTACAAAATTTGGGGTAGGATGGTGCACTTATGCTAACTGCACTATTGTCCCACAAGAGTTACATTTATTTCTTAATTCAAAGAAATATATTCATTCAAAATTATGCTTCATCAAAAATGAAAGTGTTTGAACTTCCTAGAAATTTGGTATTAAGCACAATCAAATGAAACTTGAGTACACATACATGATTTGGTTGGATGTTTTCTGATACTTACTCAAAGAATAAACAATATTTTCTGATTAATTAAAATGATTCAAAATTATAATACCACATTTTGGTTATTCTTAAAAATTTTGAAATAATTCATAATGTTAATGATTTTTGGCAGAGCCATATCCTCTGCATTTTTTCCTCCAAAAACAATTACCAGTATTGAAACAGAGGGTTTTTGCCCCCAAAAAACTCTTGTTTTCTACCTCTTGTTTGAAGAAAAAAAAAAGTTGCCTTGTCCACCCAAAGATCACAAAAAACCATCTGATATATTCACATTGTCATTATCAATCTAATTAGGCACACATTTGTTTCAATGATTCCCACACCATTGAGATGTCAATCCTGTTCTCATAAATCATCTATGTGAGATCAGTTTAATGTCCATTGTTTCAATATTATCTTCACTTTTCCCCCTCATCCTGTTGTGGGATGAATTATCTTTCAATTCTCCTGGCTCAATTTGTGCTTTCTTCAAGAAATTGGGCTTGGGATGTTCCAGTTACTTCATTCAGGGCTCAACTGTCATCAAGTCCAAAAATACTTGCATTATAATGTACTCTGAGTTATCAATGCAAGTAGATGTACATGAATGTGCATTTTTAACAATCATGGATAATAATTTGGACAATAAGTCTCATAGTGCTTGCATATACAATGAATTTACATCTTTTTCTAAATTAATTGCTACAAATGATGAATTTATTACAGGAAGGTGGAAGGACTAAACCACTCTAAATAAATTGCCAAATAACCATATGGCTTGACAAAAAAAAAAAAGCTTGTTTATGAAGTTGTTTAAAGATTCTGGGTCCTTGAGCTTTCTTTTGTTTGTCCTGAAAGCCATCAAGAGGGAATTTATACTAGTAGGAAACTTGAAAATAAAGTTGCCTACGAGGGGGGTGATTAAACTTGTTTAAAAAGATGATTCCTTTGTGTGGTTGTTTGTGGAAAATATGATTATTTTAACATGCACATTTTGAATTAAATGAACTTGTAATGATAGAATTAATTTTATACTAAAAAACCAATTAGATTAATCCTTTTTTGAGGCATGAACTTGATTTGAAACACATCAGTGATGTCCCAATCAACAGCATCAAACATTGCACCAAAGGTGAGCCCTCTGCACAGAATATTAATGTACCTCTGATCAATTAGAAATGGAGGGACAAATTCAGATTAGATTTTTCCAATTTAACTTGAGGTGTTCCCTCTGGGCTAAGAGGAAAATTGCTGGGGGGGTTCTGAAAAGCTTGGGTATCCATAATAAACACAAGGCCTTGATCATGTTTGGATTGGCTTTTTTTTGGAAAAAAATCCTTGACTGAAGAGGATAAGGAGAATTTTGAGAGGGATGGTAGGGCTTTGGTATGGTCCACATCTTTCAGCTTCTTCCAGATAGATATCATTATAATCCAATTTCCAGGGAGATGAGCAATTTGAAGATTTTTGAGGAAGGCTGGTTCACAGAGTGGAAGATATCAATATCCTGGGTTTTGGTTGCCATTTGATGGAGTGGCGTTGTTCAAAAATTGAACCCATGAACAGGTATACATGATTATGATTATTTCTAAATTGGTTTGATACCTGAAAAAAATTGACAATGTCCACAAACAGAGATTTTCTCTTGGGAAAATTGTGCTGGAGTGTTGGGGAGGTGGACGACTTAGCCTAAGTTGTCCACCTCCCCAACCCCCCTGCATGATTTCCTCATGGGGAGTTTTTTGGACATTCCCATGGTCTGGGTAGGTGGACGACTTATTGTAAGTCGTCCACCTCCCTATAGATGGTGTATTGTGATGATTTACACCAGGCTAAAAAGTTTGGTGATACACTGGCTGATTCCCTCAAATTGAGTATTCCATTCCAACTCAATGTACATCTGTCAGAATCTTGTGATCCTTGACTGGCATTGATGAAAATCATTTGAGCTGAATTAATTAGTGAAACCTCACACCTTTGGGATATTGGGAAAAATTGTCAAAAAATTTGATGAGAAGAATACTTTTCATTTGGAAGAGTGTGACCTAGTTTAGGTTCAATCCTATTATAGTTATTACAAGTGAATATGCACCCTTCTTAAATATAAGTAAATGCATTGTTTCTGTAATGGTTCAACATTTCTTCTGAATGCTGAACCTATTGACTATTTGAATTGAAAACTTCTCCTTCCTTAAAAATTTTGATTTCAAGCTGGAAGTTATTAGCAGTTTCCAAATAAGTCAATTTGAAATTTTGTGAAGTCTGATGGAAGAGCATAACATCCATGTTTTGGTTGATTTTAGGTGGAATTTAATTTTTCATTGAAACCATTAATAAGTATATGTGATCATTGTTATTTCTCACTTTGTTCAATACCTTGAAAACTTTGACAATATCTACAAAAAGGGATTTGCTCTTACAAAAATCAATCTGAAGGGTTGGGGAGGTGGACGACTTAGGCTAAGTTGACCACCTCCCTAAACCCTCCCCCGGCCTGATGTCCTTTGGGGGAGGTTTCTTTACCCATTCCTAAAGTCTGGGGAGGTGGACAACTTAGCCTAAGTCGTCCACCTCCCTATACATGGTGTATTTTGATATTATGCACAAGGCTGGAAACTTCATATTAAATGGGATGAATATTAACATGTAAGCAAGTCTGTAGATTCCAAATGCAATCACCAAATATTCTGTGACACAAGATATGCCCATTCTATCATTGCCAAATGTTGCAATGAACATTGCTCATTGTTAACAAATTATGTTAACCTTGTCCCATTTCTATAATTTAACATGGATTTTTTCAGCAAGAGTCCAAAGGTGGTTAAATCTGGCCACAATTTGAAGGTGGTTTCAGGTCAGCCACACCCAACACCAAATCACGGTCCCCAGGGACATGGTGCACTTAGGCTAAATGCACCATGCCCCCACAGATCTATGGGATTAATTCACCATCATGAAATAGTGGAAAACAAGACAATATCTCACCAAATGTAAACTATAACAGCAATTCTGGACAGATAAAGTTTGATCCCCAATATTAAAGCCTTTTATTTTCAAGAAATATGATATCATGGTCTTATGAATCCCCACCACGCTTAGATCTAGTGAAATCCTGGCCAATTTGCATTCACAATCCAGGCAATGTCTCTTTCTTTTTTGGATATCCTTGTGATCCAATATTTTCCCACAGATCAACAACATTCATAATTTTGATGTTCCTCTTTGTCTCAATTTTGAGGATCAACATATTTCAGGTTTCCAGGTATATTTGAAAATTCCATTCTCAAAATTTTGAAAAACAGTCCCAGGTTTTTATGGTAAGTTTGCAATTGGTGAAGGAAATTTTGCAAAAATGATTTTGCCATTGCAAGTTATAATCCACTTTTATTGAAGTGCAACAAAAATCACCCTGACACATTGATTTGGCAAGGTATGCAACCAAATATAATACTTATTCATTAATGGGACCATTACTCTTTCAGCCACAGGAATAGTTATTTTGATCATTTATCTAATTCAAATTTGAAAATATCATTTGGAACCTTTGCAGAAGTGAGATTGCAATAGGATTTTACCTAGATACTATTCAATTTTCAAACCTCAAACTCATTTCCCAATTCATTTATTATGCCTTGAAACTATACCATAATTTGCATCAAATATTCTTAAGGACATACTCAAAAAGTTATTATTTAATTTTCTTAATGTGTACTGCAATTGCCAATCACAATTCACATTTTCAATGTGATTCATTAATTTCAACCAAACTGAATTTATGACTAATCATCAGACAAATAATATGTATGTTCAAATTTGATTGAACCATGGTATGTATTGATTGTTCTTGCATGGTCTAGTCATGCCAAATTAGGTATGTAATGGGTCATTGATAATGACCCAACCCACTCCCCTCAAACAAGCCTTATTATCATTCCACCATGCTCCACAAATGGAACTGAACATTGATGGAAAACCTTGCAACTTTTGGCGGTGCAGGCCCAACGCCTTTGTTGCAACGATGGTGCCAACGCGACTCGAATCGCGTTCGCACCTTCGCTGCCGCAGCGAAAGGCGCCATTCGCTGCCGAGCTCATCACCAGAGCTTGGTCGCCGACGTGGCCATCTGCCAGGACCCTTCCAAAGGTCTGTGCGCGACCGGGGTCCTGGCTGTATTGCACACAGCCTCCGCAATTGGCGGACCAATTCCAAGGCAAGTCCTGGGCATTGCAAGTGCTTCGCTTCCTTTGCAAAATTGCTCGCTTGTCCCCAGGAACAACCAACAAAGCAACGGCCCCTCAAGCGAGCGACATAGGCTGTTTTTTGGCCATGACCCCATTGGAACCCAATGCCTTCCAGGTGGTAAGTCCTTTCCTTTTTTTCATTCGTTTTGATCATTCGGCTTGTTTTAACGCTTGCAAAGTGTTGCTTTGAGGCTAACTCTGTTTCTTCATCTCTACCTATCCCACTCGCACCGCATCCTTTAGAACATTTCCCCAATCCTCCCCAGTCATCACCAACAACCTTCCACTCCAGATTCAACCAACTCCAACACTACATCACATTTTAACCCTCTTCCAGTCATCATCATCCCAGTAAGAACCCATCAACCTCTCATGTCCATCGTTACCATGTTTTTTTCATCTCCAACTGATGTTTGATTGATCATTTACTGAATTGAATCTGTCTCTTCCTTACCATTTATGTTTGCCTTCTTCCATTACAGCCAAATCTTGCAACAAAACGTGGAAAGATTCATCATTGTCCTTATTGCCATTGAACCTTGGCTTGTCATTCTTGTATCCATCTTGATTGTAGGCTGAATCATCCACCATCCAAACACCTTGCATTCTCCTATCCCGGTGAAGATCATTGGTTAACAAATCCATGTACAATCATGAAACATTTCTTTTTCAAACTTTTTAAGGTTAACAATGGATCAAGCTAATGTTAAAGCTTCCACTACATCTAATCCTCACACATCCATAACCCTGAAGAGAAACTACAAGTTGCAATCCTTGGAAACAGTTGGAGGCTCTAGAATGTATGAATTTCATTGAATATAAACACATTATAGCGCCTCATTTGACTAACTTTAACCATTTGATTTTCTTACCATGTTTGAAACTTGAAAACCTGGTGTTGTTTCTGAAACACCGTTCGTAGTGATGATGAGCTTGTGAATCAGAAGCAGCATCAGGATTCAAAAACAGACCCAACTGTTCCTAGAGGACCAGCATCACGTATGATCCAAACCAAGCCATCTGCATCCAGAGCTTATAAGAAGCATAATAAAGCAAAACGTGATTATTCATTTAAGGAATCAACTTCCAAATCAATTTATTTTGTTACTTTGAAGAAAAACCTCAGTCCCTGTCAGGTAGTGGTACCAAACATGAGCCTACCAATCAATCTACATGTTTTCTCTGATCAAAAATATCAACCATATGTTGTCCTTAAGTATCATTCTCTTACTCAACAACCATACACATTCCTTGCAAGTCAGTTCTCTGAAATGATCCAAGATCTTTACATCATGGCAAACAATTGGCAAAACCTAAATAAAACCAATTGTAATACCAAAACTGGATCTATGTTTGGAATTGGATATTGTCAAGGCACTGAACGGAGATATTCTGCAGGTATTTGTTCCTCAATTCCAAATTGATGATCATGGTTTTGTTTAGTGATTTATGTTACAAATGATGGATGATAGGAATATATGCTAGAAGGTTGGATTTAAACCAAGAAGAAATTGATATTGATGATCTCTTGTGGAGTAAGCTTTCAGTCCATGATGAATTGGTCTTTAATCAAATCAAAGCTCTCTCCAACACGGCTCATTCAAAGAACAGAACAGTATCAGAAGACTTCAAAATTTCAAACTGGACATCTCCAGAGTGGACCAATCAAAGAGACTCATTTCTTCATGCATCCAATGTCATTGTGACATGTGATGACTTTTTGAATGTTGTTCATACTGATCAGGATGACCTCAATGGTTATACTTATGGATTGTTCTCTTATATTGAAAAGCCAACAGGAACACCAATCCCCCCACCCTCCACAGAAACAGGTCACGGTCTCTCATTCCCCACCCTTGGATTCATTGTGGATTATGCAAAAGTTGGTGGTATTGTAGAAATTTTATGGCAAACATCTGTTTTTCCACATCATACCACTTTTCCTCCACCAAGTCTCCAATCAACAGAACATCATACCCATTTTGGTTGCTCATTTCAAATAAAAAAAAAGCTAGCAAATGCCTCCCTGAAACTTCATGGTTGTTCTCCCAAAAAAATTGTTTCTAAAGTATATGGAAAAAAACGTAGATATGGGTAAAAAATTTATTTGTATGAAATGAAAAAATCACTTGTTGCTCTTGAATTAACTTGATTTTTCCCAAAAGTCCATGGAGAGTGTGCATGCATGGTAAAATAGACGTACAAATTGGATTGAATGATAACAGATCAAATGAGTGATGGACAACTTATGCTAAGTCTTCCACCTCGAAAACATCTCTAAAAGATTTGAACTAGTCATGCTTCCCCGCATGTCAATTGTCTGGGGAGGTGGACGACTTGTTGTAAGTTGTCCACCTCCCCAGAAGAAGACCACTATCAATATTATGCACATAGATGGAAAATCTGTTGATACACAATTCTATCTTGAGAAATAACCTCTGTACCACAGGGAGTCAACAATCTTTCAAATTCCCGGAAATCCCCCCATGGGGGTTCGGGGAGGTGGATGACTTGTGCTAAGTCATCCACCTCCAAAAGGTTCCAACAAGATTTGAACCAGTCATGCTTTCACGCATGTCAAATTTCTGGGGAGGTGGACGACTTACGACAAGTTGTCCACCTCCCCAGCACAAGACACATATTCATATTATGCACTTAGACCAAAAATTTGCCAATACACCACTCTATCTCCAGAAATAAGCTATGTAGATTCCACACGTGATACATCTGTCCAACATATTACACACACCTGTTACATGTTATTGTTTGTTTGTATGGTATATAAGCCAGTCATCCTTCACTGAGAATTCCTGCTGCATTCTAGTCTCAACCACATTATACCCAACAATTTTGACCAATCAATCTTGAATCATTCTTGACCTGACTACCTACCTTGAGTAAAAAATGGCTGATTTTCCCGGTAAGAGTTTACAAGTCCTTGGTCCTGTGTGGTGTACTAAAGATTTGCAATCATCCATGGATTCCTTAGAACAATTTACTCTCAATCAACTCAATGCCCTCCTGGGTGATGAGTATGTTGAAAAAACGCATAAGAAAGTTCTCCAGGCAATGCACGATTTCTATCAGAAGAAATATGATGCAAAAGTGGAGCAGTTGAGGTCACAATCTTCCATAGCTCTTGGTCTTGTTGAATATTCAACTGACAAAGAGGAAGAGTCAACGGAACCTGTGAATAAAATTGTACCCCTATTGAATCAGGAACCTTCAAATCCTGGTTTGACAGCAACTAATTTGGATAAATCGGTTACCCAGACCACTGTATCCCTTGTGGATGGCCAGGCTCAGCAAACCAGTGAGTTGAATTTATAATTTGATACACCAAAGTTTACATTGGAATTCATCCCAATAACCAAAACTAATACAGTCCCAATGTACTCAGTTGAATCCAAAATACCAGCTGAAACTGGTGTAGCCAAAAACCACGTTCAAGACACTGAAATTGTTCCGGTTCATCCTGCAATTGTTGAGGCACCTGAGAATCCCTCATTGCAACCACAAGTTGATGCCAATGTTGCCCCAGTGATTGTTCCAGAAACTAGGGCATCTGCTAGGATTGCAGCCCAAGCTGCTCGGCATGCTGCCAGAAGATCTTTGCACAGGCCACCCTCAAGCTCTCAAGCTTCATCTGACTCCTCTGATTCTATTACCAATCTTAGCAGCGAAAGTGAGGTGCAACAAGAGCCCCAGGAAGTATTTGTGATTGAACCATCACCCAGGAGTCCCACCCCTGCACCAACCCTAGTTCCAACATTGCCTGATCAGGTCAGTTTCCCCTCTTCCATGCTTTCCCTCATATCAAACCAAATATTAACTTCCAAATTTACAATTTTTATCTGGATCAGAATGTCTGTATCACCATTCCTCAAAAAAGGAATGCTTCTGATGCTGGAATAAGCACTGAGGATGTGGCACAAAGAAACTCAAGGCCAAGGATTGTGCAGAAACCAGTCAATCAGCAGCCCCAGCCTAGGGATGATGCTACTAGCCAAGGCACAACCAAGGCCCAAAACACAGGGCCAACATCAATTGCTGGTTCACATCCACAAGGTCAGTTGAAAGATTATCTGATACAATGAAAATCACGCAAACTAACTTGATTTCAATCCACAGGACTTTTCATCGGCTTAAAAAAGGAAGATCTCTTGAGGTTGTCATACTGGGAAGAAATAAAGGACCTTGCAACCCCATCAACCTATTGCAAAATGATAAGCAGTACCCAGTTGCTAATATCAAACACTCTCAACCTTCTTGGTCAAAGAATCATGTTGAACCCTCCAGAGACATCTAATATCCTGAAGTCTTTGGAACTTTGTTTGACACGGTGCAGAGATGGTAAATCATGAGAATTCTGTATTCCACTATAATGCAAATCAGCTGATTCCCACTTTTTGAATTAACAGAAAAGATTTTACTAGGAAAGGATGATGATGTCTTTGTCGGAAACACCTTCATAAATACAAACTCTCTCTCCCGCTCTGGGAAGACAGTCCAGAACAATGTCCATCCCCTCTCTGAAATCCTGACTTATACAAGAGAGCCAATACGTGGAGCCTATGCAAAGTTGAAGCACACATTGAACAACATCATAGGAGTTGTCTCCCATAAAATCTCAAGAAACGTGCTCCTCTCTATGGAAGGGATTGATGGAACTTCTGATGAAGCTTTGCTGCAAGCACAAAGCTACTTTTCCAACCTTCAAGCAGCTGTAATTGATGATTCAACCTTTTCTCCACACAAGAAGGAAAGTTCCCAGCAGGAGGCTGAGCTAAATGCTGGGAGAGGTGGTCTGAATATGGTTTTTGAATACGTTGTCTCTCTAGTCACCGGGCTGATCAACTTAAGACTCAATTCAAGGGAAGATAATCGACAGCCTTTTATGTCTAAGGACTCAGCTGAGAAGAAGAATCAATGGGGGATCAATTCTCTAGCATGTGTTTCACACATGTTGGTTTTTGGTCCTGCGGCAATATGGATATGTCCTGGAAATCAAAGAGTGATGCCCAAGTGGAAGTCCGGCATGCTTCTTGAGTTTGGTAGTCTTGTACTTGAATCAAAGTTGAAGGCTGGCTTATCTCCTGATCCAATCTGGGGTCAATTTGGTAACACAAGGGTATATATCCTGACTGCCTTGAGTGATATGGGATTTGATAAATATAAACAAATTAATTGGAGAGATGTAATTAGAATTTTTACTGAAAGACTTTCTTATGAAAAATTGGCTGAGGTCCTTCTGGAGGATATTGTGCTGGTTACTGACTATGATATGGGTAGCCACTTTAATACTGTCTGGGCTGTTGAAAAAACTACCTCTTCTAATTTAGTTGAAATTACCTCAGAACCCCAAGCTTCCCACAGTTAATTCCATTGACTTTTTAGGAAATTAGACTGTTAGTTTTTCCCACTGGATAATTCTTGTTTTCAATTTTTTTTCTGATCTTGGGATAATCAAATTCTTTACTTGGAAACATGGTTCTTTTGGATGATTTAATGCTTCATGATCGTACTGCCCTTGAAACTTATTGACTAAGTTGCTGATTTTAAATTGAAAAAAGAATAAGTGTAGCCCTTTAATTTCAAACCAAACGCTACATTTTTGGAAAATAATGAGATTATTTGTTCATTACATAATTCTTTCCATCATCTGCTGCAAAGCATAACAATTGTGAAAAAGTCTTTAAATCAAGAATAGCTGAGTTTTTGTTTACAAATTAATTTGATATTGTGATTTTATGGGAGTCAACAACAACTCAATGAAGAATTGCATTATGTTGCATATTAAAAAACCATCAATGGAACATTGAATTGATCCAATATTTTGGGCCTTCCATATTAAAATATCATGTTTGGTTTGCCCCAAAAGCATTGATGCTGTGTGTTGCTCAAACACTCATACAAAGGTGATGGAAGGCAACTCAAAGCAAGTAGTCATGGCACCCTGCTTAAAAATTACTGGATATCTCCAAAAACTGCTGTTCAATATTATTATTGGTTTCTTAAATGAAATAAAACAAAGCAAGGGATCATATCATGGCTGGTTTGAGTGTACATAATATTAATCAAATAAATAAATATATCCAGATCCATGCAAATATCTCTCTTTCCTAATTTTAAGTTTAGCTGTGATTTTTGTTTGGTTATCAACATCAGTGATTCACAATACCTTCATTTATCAACCAATCATTCATTTCTTAAGAAATGAATCAACCAAGGAAACTTCATTCCAATTTCCATATGATCTCCAAACCTATAGATCCAATAATATTCAACATTTCTGCTTCAAAATGCCACAGGAATTTCTTAAAATCTGTCAAATCATTACCAAAGTAATACAGTATGTAATACTCTTCAATTACTGTATTTAATGCATATAATGCTAAGAACCAATGAAGATCTCCATACAATCTATGCATAGGTTTTTTATACATGCAATATTCAATTTGAAGGCATGCAATAGTATACTTCCTTTTCATTTCCTATAAATATCAAACCAAAATTGATTTGTACCCAACTTATCAAACCAACTCATACCTCACAGAAAACACATATCAAATCCACCAATTTCTCCCAATACCCCTGAAACCTCAAGCAAAGAAAATGGTTCTATTATCCCATGAACAAAAAGAATGGTTGGAAGAAACACACCAACATATTGATCATGAGCTCAAGGAAAAAATTGAGCCATGTCCTGAAATTTGGGCACCAAGTGAAATCTGGATGCATGAAGAGAAGAATGAAAGAGTTTGGGTTTGCAGACTTCAAAGAATAATTGACAGGGAAGCCTTAGAATTGCATATTCCAGAACAATTAATACCAAATGTCTGGCACCTTTGGATGGAGAGGCGTGAATTCCTCGGAAGGTGTAAGTACTTATGCTTCAAAAATCACATCAGATTTATCATTAATTTCTATTTCTTTTACAGCTGTTCCATTGGTGGTCAATAGAAGTACAATTCCAATGGACTTTTAGATGTTTCTCATCAATGATTACAAGTAATTTTCACAATTATTGGATTCTCTACTTGATCTTTCATGAAAATTCCACCTCTTTTCAATTATAAAACAAGGTTTGACAAGAACAGAGAATAATAAGTGCCTTATCTCAAAGTCAATGCTAGAAAAAGCCTTTTTATGCAATGAGAAAAGAAAAACTCATCTTTTTTTCATGAAAAAATCAATAATACATGGAAGTTTGTCAACTATGGAGTGTCTTACCTTTTGATAATCTTTAAATTTTCAAGTCCAATGCATTTATTTTTTTGATATGTGGCAAAATCCAATCAGATTTATTGTCCATTGGTTTCCTTATAAAATGAATTATTTCATCCTATGAAAATCCATGGATTTTTCCAATGAATGGGTTTTGCTCCCTCAAAGGTATCAAATCAAAGTATTTTTGGATGAGATCACCTGATTTTAATCTCAAAAGAATCTTCAAAAATTCACTATGACTTTAAATGAAAGAACCAATTTTTCATAAGCAGCTCTCTTTGTAAATAAATTCAATCATATTTGGCTTAAAACAAAAATAAAAGTTGAAAAATAAAGCTTGATGTGTGTTGCAAGGAACTTGAACTCTTTTTGTGAAATATTGTCCTCTCATGAACTCCAACCCACCCATGAAGGTAAACACCAGTGGAAAGGTGGTAAGATTTGTGTTTATTTATGCAGTCAGGTTTGATACATCTCAAGAGATTTCAGTTTAATCTTCCAAAGTCATGTTTAACCAAATAAGATGAAATGGTTTCAATGCATGAAAGGAAGTAAGAACATGATTTTTATCAAAAAATTAAATTCTATCTACTTTCAATTGCAAACATTTTATTTAAAATGTGGTAAATGATCAAGAAATGAAGTTTTCATACTATTTTTGATTTAAGAATATTACCTTGGCCCTCTTTTCAATTAGGGATAATTTAAGCACTCAAAATTTCAGATGAATCCTTGTAAATTTGCATTCAAAACCAGAAATATTCAGTTATTAAGAAAACTTTTAATATTTTCTTTAACTGTAGCAGATATCAAAACAGATTCACAATCAAATTTTACTGCAAGTTGGACCAAAATTGCACCTCTCAATTGCATTAGAGGAAGCATTTTTTTTTCAAGCATTTTCATACCAATTCACAATTGAAATTTGACTCCCCATGTAAAAAATGATAAAAGCATTTCATCAATTTCAATACTAAACCTGGGTAAAATGGATCCTCTTGATCATACCATGGATTTAAAAAATGGAGGTGAAATTTGCCACAACTTAAGTGCTCATCCCAGTAATTTGAGAAAAATTCTATTTTTAATAATAGGTTTCTTCTTGATTTTAAATAAATTTACCAAGGAAATACTTGGTTTGCAACAGCAAGCTTTTGAATTTCATTGTAAAATCTATAAAATTATTTCAACTGTAAAACTTAATAATAAGTCTCAATCTATTTTTGGATTAATTCTTTTCCCCTGTTAAGGGAACTGAATGATTATTATTCCTGACATCATTTAAAATGATAAAAATAATCATCTCAATCAAGATCCATGGTAAAGCAAAACATGAATAAAAAATATGGTCATTTTTATCAAAATCCAAGTTGTAGTTCCCAAACATTTCTTCCTTCTGACAATATTTTTTTTTTCATTGCACAATGTAGAATTTGCCTCACATGCTTGAAATGAATTATAGAGTAGATGCATATCCAATTTGAGATATTCAATTTGTACATGAACCCTTTATAATCTCTCAAAATTCATCATATTCAATAGCCAATAACTTCAGATTCAATTGCCTGCAAATTCTCTCCCTCCATAAAATCTACACTTCAAACAACCCCACAACCTTTTCAAGTGCTAGTTGAAGACTTCCCTATATTATAACATGGATTATAGACCTCCTCATAGTTCAAAATCCATCAAAACTCGCACATTAAACAAGGAAGTAGCAGAACATTTGCCAAATTCCAATGACCCCATAAGTCTATGCCTACGTGACTATGTAAAGACTATTTTAAACATAAAATCTCAAGGAGACAGGGTTCCGCCCCCGCCCACTGAAGATCAAGTACAAGTTTTAAACTCAAAAAGCATCAATACAATTGACCCAAACAAAAACTTTTTCAACATGGAAACAACCAATGAAAACCTCTATGGAGGGAAGAAGAGCATTCCTGGAAAGTTCAAAGAGCAATGCCAGAAAGAATTAGAAAGCTATGGCATAAATGTTCCAACTTTCCAATGGGACCATCATAATTCAACAAAGTGGGACCAAATATTGTCAGAAGTGATAATAAAACATTGGTTAAATGCTAAGGACAATGATGCATTTACAAATTATCCACTTGATATTGAGTTTTGCAAGAAGGACATACTCTTTGGCCTACTGGAATGTTGGCTAAATGGGCAGAAGAATAACTATATGAAGCCTAGGACACGTAACAAGAAGCCTAGGTCTAGAGTTAAACACAGAGTAAGCTTAAGATTTCTCTCCATTTTCTAAATCCTCTTAGCTAAAATTTTGGTCTTGAATCTGCAAGATATACAGAAACCGCTTGGCCACTGCAGAGCGCCATATGGGAAAGGATTTGGCAAAATGCCTTCTCCCTAGTAAGGAATGCTGCTCAGATACAGAAGAAGACAATGAGGGGAAATATCACTCTGTCCAAGTGTATTGGAGAAGCAAAATTTATTCACAATTTCTTCATAATCTTGATAACAACACTCTCAACTATTTATCTGAGATGAAAGGTGAACTTCAAGCTAAAAAACAAGTAGAATATGGAAGAACTTATGATGAAATAGTCCCAAATTATCAGATGAAACCATGTGAATCCCTCCCTTCTAATTGTTACTGCCCTCTATTTCTTGCCACATTAAATTGGACAGAGAAATTGGTTTTGGAGATGAAGCCAGTAGAGGATAAACTAGAAAGATTAGCAAAATCACTTGAAACCCCACGTTGGTTTGAATAAATTTAATTCCAAGTAGTTCTATATTTCCTCTGTTGTCACCCAGAAAACAATATCAAAAGCTCTAAATTTTAGAACATTTTTATTTATTAATTAATTCCTGCTAAATAAAACAAATAAATATCACTAGATTAATTCTTTTGAGCTTCCAATATTATAAGAAATATTTAAAACAAAGTTTCTGCAAAAAGACATTAGAGAAATAAAATCATTCAAGGCAATGGTTTTCTTTTTGTAAATTCATTCTTTTTGTAAAATAAAATGTGAAACTCCTCAATTATTTCAATTTCAAATTGATTTATTTGAAATGTATAACTGAACTCAATATCTATGCGGTACAATATTTCCAACATGTCTGAGTAGATTTTTGAATCTTCAGTTAAAATTTAGAGTGACATTTCAATTTCCTACATCAAATTGAGATTTATTACATTTCGCAAGAAGAAAAAGAAGATATTAAAAACTGAATTTAATCCGTTCAAAAAATACAATTTTTTTCAACCACAAAGTAACAAAAAAAAAAGGACCCTCAAACCTCTTGTAATGATCTAATAGGAAATAGAAAGAAAAAAAGCATTGAAATCTTGACTTATCCAACCCAGGTAGTAACTTTTATGTGTCAGGTGTGAAACCGCACTGCTTCACTCCTCTATCACTTTACATAAAATTGAATTTCCCCATAATTCCAAATCTTCTGTATTCCATGCATGCACTAGAATTACTTGGAATCCTCAAGAACTGATACAAACAACTTTTCTCAGGTTCCAACTCAAGTTAGAAACAGAGTTTTCTCAGAGTCAAAACCAAGTCAAAACAAGTTTCAGGTGCTACACCTTCCAGCAGCTGCAGCCTTTTTTTTCATGGTGATTGTCTGACCTGACATAGGCTGGGACCTTCCCTAGAGTGTTCCTGAGGTGTTTGATCCACCCAATGATCTTTTGAGGAACTTTGCTACAAGACTTCAATGCGGCACCGAATGTATACGTGGTTGTGTGATCTCTGAAAGTCAACCAAAATCTTGCTCCGTTGATGTTCTTCTCAAACGGGCCAGCCATGTCGGTTACACACAATTGGAGAGGGTCATGCCGCCAAATTTTGGATGATACACCAAGTGACGGTTTATCAATCAATTTGGAAAGAGCACACCGCTCACAGAAATAAGGCTTCCACGTGCCTTTGGGTTGTTTAGGGAAGTGTGAGTTGAGAAATTGGCGCACAATCAACTCCAATGCGTGGCCAAGTCTTTGGTGCCAACTGTACGCGTCAAGGAGTGGTTTTTGTGTGATGGCGCAGCATATTTCTTGTTCAAGAGGCTTTATTACCCAGCAAAAATTTCTAAAGGTAGTTTCAAATCTTTTACCATTGCAATCATACAAGAACAAATTGGTACCCTTGTGGTCTAGTCTCCACCCATCAGCAGCCAGTCGCCCCGTCGAGAGAATAGTACCTCTGACACCCTTGCAATAGTAGACATTATGGAGCACAAGCATCCCCGTCCTTGTTGGGATCTTGAGGCTGCCAATTGAGTAAACAGTTGCCAAGCTATAAGGCACCGCCATTGTAAGTGAGATTGGTACTTCAAGCCGCCTGACGGTAGTGAAAAACTTGGATTTTCCACTTAAGTGAGCGGTGGCTCCGGAGTCTATCAGGACTTCACCTTCATTGACATCTTCAACGTCAATTTGACAAATGCGTGGGCCAGCATGCAATGGAAAGGTGGGTTTCTTTGGCGGTAGGTATCTGGAACCGCAAGTGTTGTGGTCCCCAGGGGGTGGTGGGATGACCCCGAAGCGTACATGTTCCCAGAAGTCATCACAGTCGGCATACCAATGACCCAACCGTTTGCAATAGTGGCACACATACCCAAATTTCTTCAGGAGTGTTTTTTTACGATCTCTTCCTTTAAATTGACTTGCTTTATCAATCGACAGGTTCGCTGGACGACCATTTGCGGGAGCGCGGTTTTCGTGCTGGGGTTGTCTTGCCGGCGGGATATAACGCTGGACAGGTTTTTTGGTTAACGCCTGGATATTCATTTTGACATCCAATGGTATAGTACCAACTGAGGTGGAGGACCTAGACTTGAGTTTGTTCAAACACAACTGTATTATTGTAGAGACCTCAGTGAAGCTTGGTGGTGCCAGACAGTCGTTGAGGTGCTGTCCTATGGCATACTCAAAATTTTGTTGATCAACTCCGGGCGGGGCCGACGCACTCCCTTGAAGACAGAGGCCGTAAAATTCATCTAAGGTGGTATTGACTCTGTTGAGATTGGCCACCACTTTGTGCCAGTTTGCGATCCACACATTGTCTGAGCCGCTTTGGTTGTTCACCGCCGTAAAGAATCTGTTGACAACTGCCAGCTTATGTCAACGGTCAGTCTTGATACACTTCTTCTTGATCAACTCGAGAAGGAACTGCGCATCTTTGGTACCCAATCCTTTGACAACGTTGAGGAGAGTGTTGTCAATTGTGTTCCTAATGAGGATGGTGATAGTTTCTCTGTGGTTGCGATTGAGGCGAATGAAGGCATCAGGGTTGCCAAGGAAAGTTGATTCACGTTGTAGCGCCCTGCGTAGTGTTTGGTCAATTGCTGACTCCCACTGGGAGTAATTTGAGCCATCAAAAGTTAAGGTGACTCTCTTTGGGTTGATAGTGTTATGAAAGGAAACAGGGTCCTCTATAAATTTCTTGGTGATTGTGTTGGTAAAATTGTTACCCTCATGGGTAGAGGTTTGTAAGTGGGGTGCCTGGTTCCTTTCAGACCGCTCGATTCTGGATTGGAGCCCGTTGATGACCTCTAGAAGGGACTCAATTGATACATTTGGGGGATTGCTCATATTTCGGGGTTTGGGAACAAACCTACCGTCTGTTGCCGAATATAACAAGGATTTGTTTGATGGTTCTTGTTGAATTGTGTCTGATTGGTCGCTGTCCAAAAGGATATCGCAAAAAAATTCCATGCACCTACCGGCGCCTAGGATGACAACCTACCGGTGTTTGACTTGATCAAGGAAGGTAAGGAGGTGACAACGGCTAGTTGGCCGGCTTTTAACCTGTAATGATAATTATAATTTGGGATCTGCACGATAGTCCATCGCCACAATATTAGCTCAACCCGCTGTCAGATCTCACCTTCAACTTTGATGATTATATTACTAACCTGCACAATAGTCCATCGCCACGATATTAGCTCAACCCGCTGTCAGATCTCACCTTCAACTCTGATGAGGAAAAGGGTTATCTGGCTAGCGGGTTGGGTAAGTCTTTATATACATGATGTTCTTTTAGTATCTACACATGCATATATTATGCTTATGGCATATTGGTCTATTGACTTGTGGTTGTAATCTTATAATTTATAATCCGTGTATAACCTAATCTTTACACTCCTCATCCGACGGACTGCAAGCTGTGAATGCCATGATTCTATTTCATCTTCCAATGGAAGTAGATATTTAAAGGTATGTATATAGGTACTACGTGACAAGGTTTGGTGAGAGTATGTATATAGCACTGCTATGTCATAACCCCCCCCCACCTCACCAAGCCGTCGTATGCTGTCTGTATTTACAAATGACTGTGGTTTGGATGTCGGAACAAGGTGGGGAAAAAATGAGAGAATTGTCCAAAAAAAAAAATCATTGCGCGTTCAGCACCTTGGCAGACAGTCGCCGGAAAACGTCAAGGGTGAGATTCTTCGTAAGGATATCGGCAGTTTGCTCCTGTTGGGACTTGGGTGTCCCATGGTTACTTGGCTGCGTCGCTGTCACCCACAGGTTGACAGTGACCTGGAGCAGGGTACTTATACCTGCTCCGTGTCCCACAGTAATAGATCTGTACCAACGTCCAATACCGTGTCACTACAGGTTATGAGCCCAGCGTTACCAGCTCCGCTGAAGATTTCTCAATTTTTTTTCAACGCTCCATTCCGAAAGATCTTTCTTCTACTAGGGGATTGGCGGCTGCGCCGCCCCGACTTATCTTGAGAACAGACGCCTGAGAGAGAAATAAAGATTCATTTCAAATAGCCTGATATTTGTCGTGTTGTAAATAGGAAAAGTTCAATCTAATAAGAGAGATCTATTAACAATGTTTAAAGTATTGTTGACATTTTGAGGAGACAAAAGTCCAACAACAAGATTCCTAAACGTCTTCGCACGTGAGAGTGCGACATAAAACTGGCCATGAGCAAACACAGCTCTCGGCAACATAACGCCAATGGTTTGCAAAGACTGGCCTTGAGCTTTGTTAATAGTCATGGAAAAGGCAAGGTTGATTGGGAATTGATATTGGTAAAATTGGGCTAGCACGCCTTCTTTGCCATCGTAAAGTAATCGAATCTTGGGTATGATGACCTTGGAACCAACTTTTGAGCCGTTTAAAATGACGCAATTGAGGGTGTGAGGTTGAATGTCGGTAATGATTAGTCGAGTGCCATTACAAAGCCCTCCTTTCACGTTCAAGTTTCTGAGGAGTATGATTGGACATCCAACCTTTAATTTTATATGATGGTCAGGGAAATTGGGCATAGATAATGAATTGAGAACTTCTTTGGGTAAAGGTTCTTCCCCTTGATCGGCGTTGTGATTAAGACTGTAAGAATGGACTAACTCTTTGGGGAAGATTTGCAAAGTATATTCATTGATCATTTTGACATTGACATTGAGAGGCGACAATACACATCGAGATGTGAAATAATCTTGCCTTGCCGTTGGGTTCATTTGAGGAAGAAATTGCCTGAGATTTTTGTATACACGCGTAACAATGTTCCGTAACAATGTCCGATCATCAGTTGAATTTATAACTTGGCAATGCACAAGCTTGACGTTAGCAATATCTGCTTGTTGCAATCAACCTTCTCCAATGTTCAAGAGCCATTGAGCTTGGTTGGATAATTCTACATTGTTCGGATTGTCAAGCATCAATCTCATTTTATCGCGTAAGTAAAATTTTGAAACATGAGGCCAAATTGTAGACATTTTCATACATGCTCGACTTTGATCGTACATGTTACCTTTAGGGACTATTGGAAGAGTCTGTCGAAAATCACCAGCAAAAATAACGGAAACGCCTCCAAAGAGTGATTCGTTATTGCGCAAGTTTTGAAGACTCCGTTCAACTGCTTCAACAGCAAATCAATTTTGAACAGATATTTCATCCCATATGATTATTTCAATATTAAGAAGTTGTCTGCCCAGCTTAGTGAAGGGGGTCCAAGAACAAGTTGTAGATGAATCAACGTCAAGAGGTATCCCAAGACCCGAATGCGCAGTCTCGCCTCCCTCCAACAGTAGGGCAGCGACCCCAGTTGATGCAACGACCATCGCCTTCTTGGATTGACTACGTAAATATTGAATGACGGCGTTCAAGAGGAAAGTTTTTCCAGTTCCTCCTGGGCCATCAAAGTATATCATAAAGTGATTGGATTGAGAGACTGCGTTGGTAATATGATTAAGGACCGCTGCTTGACAAGGATTCATTAAAGGCTTGAGTGCAAGGAACCTTTCAGAGGATATTGAAGGGAGGTTGTTATTGGTTTCTGCGGAATCAAATAAGTGCCAAATTTCTGGCCTCACAGGATCCAGCCCAACATCATTGAGGGTTCTGTTGCTTGAACTCAACTCGTTGGACAACAAATAGCTGCAAAGACTCTTTGCGTTTTCTGGAGACGGATCAACGTTAATATAATTGTGAGTGATTTTGTATAAACAGTCATCTGAGAGATCATTTTCAAAAATATTGTATAAGTGTTGAGGAGAGGATGGCGGGCTGAGGGTAAGAATCACAGCAAACATTAAGCGAAGGGAATGCCCAGTCATCCATATTGTAGCTTCTCGTAATGTGTCTTCGTAATGTGAATCGGACATTAGGAGTCCGGCGGCGTAAGCGGCGTCGCGGAATGTTTCGTGTTCAACGCCATTGATTGTCCGGAGACTTGCAAAAGAAGTAGCTCCGCGAATATGCAATAGTAACAATCGCAAAAAATAACGTTCGCCCTCAACAGGCGAAGAGAAATAGATCCGGCCAATAGCTTGATTAAGAATACGGCGCCCTTTCCACCCTTTCTTTCCGTCCCACCAGAAGTAGGTGGGGAGTTCTTGATAAAGCAAATCTCTTGAGGGTCGTCCATATCCAATAGCATTGATTGAATTAAGTCGGAAGTAATCTGTTAGTTGAGTCTGACGTAGGGTGCCATTCTGGATTTGGGTTTGAACTGTGCTCAAATCATGGTAATAAACTATTTGCTTGTCTGGAAGATGAAGAGCAAGACGTTGAACAGATGGATTACGACCATGCATGTCAAACTGGAATAGTCGCCATGCAGCTAAAACATCGCGTCAGCATTGAATAAATAAAGAAATAAAGTTAGGGGCTCACCTTCGCAAGGTCCTATGTATCAGCCATCAACATATGCCTTGACTTCATCACCTTCACAAAGCTTTAGGAGCGATTGATCAGAACCTTTACAAATGTATTTATAAAGATACTTTAGAGCGGAAATTCCAAAAGGAATCTCAACATTAATATGGCATTCGAAACGCAGAAGGAGGTATTTGTTATAGGGGATTATAGAACCGTTTGAAATTTTTTTTGAATTTTTGATAACAATCCGACCATCATTGGGCCTTCGGTAAGAAGGATAAACATTTTCAACAAAGAAAGTTTCATCGCAAAATGGCTTTGGGAAACCTAATTTACATTTTTCATCCTTCCAACAGGGTTGATCTGAGGAACAGGGACCATGAATCATGAAGGATTTAACGATTTGGTAAAGCCGTGGTTCTGAGACAGGATCTGGAATTGTTGCGGAAACAAGACAGTCAACAGCTTCAGGTGTTCGGGGGATGTCCTGTCGAGCAAGCGTGAACATTAGATGAGCATGTGGTAGTCCTCGTTTCTGGAATTCAACTGTATAGACATATGACACAACAGCGCCCAATTGCTTTTCTTGCACAATGTCTTTGATGAGTTCTTTTAGCTTTAAATTGAACACACGCGCAACAATATCGGGCCTGTTGGTTGACTTCTGAGAACCTTTAAGTTGACTTGTGATCTCGGGCCATCTAGGATTAGCAGTCATGGTAACAAAAAGAGAGGGTTTGCCATGGACTCTCATGAGAGCCATGGCATCCTGGTACAGTTGCGACATTGCTCTGGGACCACAGGAAAACGATGAGGGCAACACAACTTTCCGGCCAACAACTTCGGCTTCCTGGTGTAATGATTCCTGGATTCCAGCATAAACTTCTGCTCTCAAAGTTTCTTGGTTGCGGCGGATAAAATTCAGTCGATCTCTTTCGACACAGACATACATGTCAACGATCAACTCTTGAAATAGATTGCGCGAGTTTAGTATTAGTGAAAAGTGGTTGTCTCGATTAAACAAATAATATGAATACCACTCAAGTCGTGATACATTTGTTCCTGTGAAAAAATAGTTAACAGTTAATGCAAGAGGACATTTAGACAGTAAAGGGGAATCTTACGTCTGCCATTAGAAGCTTGATAGTTTTGAACCCAGCCTTGCTCACCCCAAGGAAACAAAATTGGATAACGTAACGGGAAATATGCTGAGTGGGTATTGGTTATATGAATGAAACCTCCTCCAACTTTATGTAAGACAATATCCCGTGGGTTAATAGTGTCATCATGGTCATCAATAACGTAAGCAATTTTGTTACATTGGGGACAATTATATGTATTAGGATTTCGTGTGCCGATTCGTACTGAGCGAAGGACCATTGAGCGCGTTCCAGTCTGAGTAATAACATCTTTTGCAAGGCGATATGCTTGTGCATAAGGGTTGTTATCAGTTAAAAATGATTGAAGAAAAAGAAGAATTGATGGATTGAGTTGTATGCGACATGCACAAATTCGACCATTGACCTCTTCAAGATCGTTTGAACCGACCAGAAAGATTTGAGAAAACGAAGGATTTTCACCCGGGTTTGGCCAGAGTGCTCCAATGTCATGAGTCAATCCACCAGAGATGCGAAATGTGTGAACACCCCGCTGACCTTGGACAGATCTGTCAATATTTGCACCTAAGGAAGTAAAAGATAAAGCGTTGTTGAAGTGGTGAATATGTTTTTGGAAGTGTATAGCGTCTAACAATTGGATTTTCATTGTAAGCAAAACTGGTATTCATGATGACATATGAAGGGTTTCAAGCTTGGTTTTACCTGGTGTATCTGCTTCAAATAGGGATTGTAATTCGGACGGGTATGGCCTGTGATTATGAGCTGAAGGAGGAAAAATATAACCCTTCTGACAACATGCACTATACAATGCCTGGTTTCTGTCTAAGTTATCAACGGTACGCTCTTGAATCCAATGCAAAGCTAGGCAAGAGATGCATTTATCAGTACAAGATCCAATTGATTGGGGAAAGGAGTTTGGGTATTTTGAGAGAAGCGCGCTTTCATTATTGTTAATGGACCTTGAGACAGCCACGGAGGGTGGCATGATATGATATATAGAGAAACAGGTTTGATTTCAATGAAACGTAGAGAGGTTACGTGGTTTTTCATGTGTGGAAGAGATAGCAGGTGCTGAAAACAAGAGTGGGGGAAGGGAACAGGCGGCTTTATAAGTTGTGACTGCAAAGAAAATAACATCATGCTGTTAGATGACAATCCAACGCCGGTGGGGATAATCGGACATGCCAAGAACTACTTTGAATCCAATTTGACGTGTATAATTATATAGGATTCATTCCATGCTTGGTGACAAACATACAGGTTTGGCCTACTGACAAAGAACAATTTAAAAGTATGGCATGAACCGAATTCCAGAAAAAAGATCAAGGCTTTCTCAAGCGCTTGCCAGCGTCGCGGAGAATATCTTGATGAGTCCTTTTCTTTGTGAAGGTGTTCTCGAAGATTTGGCCTTCTTTGGGAATGGTGATTGCTTCCTGATTGTGGATTGAATTGTCTTCAGTATTCATGACAATGTCCTCATGAGGCCCTGGAACAATGTTGCTTGAAGAAGTTGATGAACCTATGGTATGACCAGCGCTAGGTGACGAGGATAGTGAATTGGAGTCGGAGATACTTTTGGAACGATGCGACTCAAGAACAAGTCTAAAATATTTTGCGTTAGTTACTCACATTGTAGAATGAGAGAAAGGAGACCTTACCGATTTCTTGTGCCTGCAGTTTTCATAGGACTAATAACTGCTGAATTTCTAGGGACTGACCCGGAAGTGACACTGACAGAATGAACCTAAAAATAAAAGAGTTAGTATATAATAGGTAGATTGGTTAAATAGAACGTTGCTTACGTTGACAATCCACATTAGGTTATCCAGATCAAAACTGTGAATGATTCCTGATAACATCATTTCACGACCAAGATAAAACAAGGGCAAGGTCTTCGAGAGGTGGCCTCTCCCAGCAACTTTATAAGCAACATCAAATTTTAAGATTGTTCTAGCCTGGAAATACAAAGGACTAAGTATGTCAAATTTGAATTTTGACTCTGGTAGATACTGACGTTACTTTCCCAATCAGAATGAGTTATAACCACAACCAGTTCTTTGAAAGTATTACCGTTACTGGATTCACAATTGGACTCTTTAACTCTTTTAACAACTCCAAGGCCATAACAAGAAACCACATTGGAGTGAGTAGCAGCGGATTCAGGAGTTGGACCAATGGGGAGGATTGAATCGGAATTAAAGAAATAACTCTGGGTAACATTATTGTTAATGGCAAGCAATCTCCCCATTAGGACATAACTTTGCCCAAGAGACAATGCTTGATTGATCGAAGCATATGAAGAAGCCTTTACTACGATTTCTTGTGGTAAGCCGTCTTCATTAATATAACTGATAGCTGATTCGTAATTGAAAAGACCATAGTTTGACCCAGGAGTTATGTTACTATCGAGCTAAAAGATTATAAAATGAAAAATGAATAGATCCGATAAGTATTGAGGTCACAAAATTTGAACAATGGTAAGGCAAATAGATCAGGAATGGAATGAAAATTCGAAAAATGTTAAATATGAATGATAGACTTTTTCAAAAATTGCAAACGGGCCCAAGATGTGAAAAGGGTGGCTTGGCGATCGACTTGAAGACATTTATCGTTGAGAATTGTTTTGTGAAGGTTAATAAAACTGGAAATTGAGTAGTTCAATGAATTGACGGAACTGTTTGCAACTGCTAGCGTTTCTTATACGTGCCTGTAGAAAATTCAAAACGCTTCATCATAATATCTTATAACTATTTTATGATCAATCTGAGATTTGCTTTCATACCTAGTATAACAATTGTATGACTTGTGCAATCTGAAGCCAAGAACCAAGGATGAGATTCGGGAGTGTCTGGAGAATGTTGAATCAACATATTGAAAAGATTGGGCGGGCCTTCAAATATTCTCAAGAGGAGCAAATATTAGTTGCTGAATCAAGACATGAGAGAGCAAAAAAGTGATACAAACATACATCAAGAGGTCATTGTGAGATTTGGTGCAAGTAGGCAACGGTAACCGGAAGATGTGGTGTAATTACGGAGGAGGTAGTAACATGATCTGTAAAACGATGTGGATGATTGTGTTGTTTATTGTATCGACAAACACAAGAGATTTTGATGTATCAAGTGCACGGTGTGGAATAAGAGAGATGTTAGTAATATGCAATCATAATTGATAAGCTCAACAACGGATAATCGGGTGATTGAAAGCCAGGCAACGTACCAGCATGTTGAAATGATACGAATAATGCAATACAACAATTCTGAAAGTTTTGTTGACAATGAGGATATGATGACTGTAACAGAAGATTAATACCTGAACGGAAATTTGTAGCCCCTGTCATAGACAAAGGGGATAGAAAGGCGGTAAGAGTCTTGTTGAACACAAAAAAAAAGCGACAAGCTAAAGAGAAAGGGAAGGAGATTGAAGAATTGGTGGACTCACCATAAACATGAAAGTGAGAGCGCGAGAATATGTACTGTCAGCATATTGGTGTGGAGCGGTTTGGGAAGTGTTAGGGAATCAACGGGTAGCTCCTGCGGACAAAAAAAGAAACATCACGTAAGGAGTGGACCCGTAAGCAACAGAATGCTGAAATTTGTATAAAAAGGAAAACGCAATTATAGATATAACAAATGAACAGTTAAATCATAAGCAAATGAAGCCGGCTACTTACAAAGTGGGGGAGGAAGAAAGGAGGGTATAAGACAAGGCAAGAGGGAGCAATTGACAAACTGCTAAGCGAATCAATAGCAAAACCAAGGCTTCTGTACACCATGTCCGGCGAATAAACAAAGACCTTATTAAGTTAGAAGAAGAAGAAGAATAAGTTAGGGATTGGCCAACGCACAAGTAGCTGAAAGAGTGGAGACGCGAAAATGGAGGAGAGAACGTTTTGATGTTGAGAGGTGGCGGCAGTTGAAGTGGATGAACGTTGACATAGAGCGGTGTAACTCCTGTAGACAAAAAAAGGATGCAAACAATAAGCCCGCATGCGGCAAGCGCAGATATTTGTAAGAGAGAGAGCATAGATAGACTACAAAAAGAATCTATTAACAGTTGAGTAATTAGCGAACGAACAAACAGCTTGGGAGATGCAAGCAAAAAACTGAGCGGTAATCACATGGAAGTAGTGGGTAATTCAAGAACCGGCATAGGTCCTGTAGGTGGAGAGAAGAATAGTCCATCAACACAAAACCCGTTGACAAGTTAACGCGCGGTGTTAATAGTTAAACAAATTACGTATGGTAATACAACTAAGGAGGATTTGAGCATAAGCGATGATATAGAGTGAACAATTCACGCTTAAGTGAAAGAGACCGTTGAAGTTGGACTTAAACAAAAAAGGAATTGTGCAAGTTGGATGGGTACCGGTAGAGATGAGTGATTGATGTAGGACAAAAACCAAGCAAACAACAGCGCAATGACAAAAGGACTCTACTAACAGTTGAGTAATTAGCAAACAAACAAATGGCTTGGGAGATGCAAGCAAAAAACTGAGCGGTAATCACATGGAAGTAGTGGGTAATTCAAGAAACGGCGTAGGTCCTGTAGGTGGAGAGAAGAATAGTCCATCAAGACAAAACCCGTTGACAAGTTAACGCGCGGTGTTAATAGTTAAAGGAATTACGTATGCTCATACGACTAAGGAGGATTTGAGCATAAGCGATGATATAGAGTGAACGATTCACGCTTAGGTGAAAGAGACCGTTGAACTTGGACTTAAACAAAAAAAGAATTGTGCGAGTTGGATGGGTACCGGTAGAGATAAGTGATTGATGTAGGGAAAAAACCAAACAAACAACGGCGCAATGATGAATTGAAAGGGATTGTTCTGTTAGGTAAAGAAAAATGAAGGACGCCAGGAACAGTTGAAAGAACAGAATACGAAGGATTGGCTCAGCGAAAGACAGATGGTAGGGGAGGGGTTTGATGAGACGGACCTACGTGTTGCAAGTTTATAAATAGTGACCTCAAAACAACGAAAAGAGACTTGCTAGACATAGCCCCCGTGCTGTTTGAATATAGAAAGGCTCTGATCCTTGCTTCAAACAGTGCCAGAACGTAGGGAAATAATGAAAAAATGAAACGAAAAAGTGACAATTCTTTTTTGTAAATTTCTTCCCTCCCGCCCACTTCCCTTGCTTGCTTGGTCATATCACAATGCCTAACGATCACCATGCTGCCGTGGATCGTGTCCTTACTTTTCTTGGTGATCTAGAAATTTTTCTCAAACTTAACAGACCTCATGCCCCCCCAATGGATCGACCGACCCATCCCAAGGGTTACAGAGAAAGTTGTGGATCGTTCAACTTTGCCTCTGCACATTTGCACCGATCTTGCCGATGGGGCCCCACTGCTCGCTCTCAGGCTTGGAAGAGGCAGCATGTTGCATCAACAGCAGGTCCGATTCCAAAGCTTCAGGAGACCCAACCAAGTGTTCCTAGTCATACACAGGACACTTGTGGCTTTATTAACAAGCATGCCGGTCACATTTCAATCCCTCCCATAATTGTCCCCTCCCTTACCGATTGTGCTGCACCAGATGATAAGTACACATCTGATTACTCTCAAGATCTTGAAGAACATGGGTCATCTGTAGAATTCATCCTTGAGGACAACGTGAACAAGTCCCCAGACTATCCTGACCAAGATTGTGATATTGCCCAACCGGATGGTGAGGCTCAGAATGACCTTCAGTCTCTCCAACCAACACCTCCCTGCTCACCTGGAGAACAAATGCAACAGTCAATCACTCCTCTTCGGTTGCGGTCTCCCTGCTACGACACTCCACCAGTGTCACCGCCCTGTCTCCAGCGATCCCCTTACTTTGATGAGCCTCGGCTGCAACCCCTCCGACAACCATCCTTCTACTTGGATGACGAGCGAGAGCCACAGCCCCTCCGACCGCCATACCTCTACTTGGATGAAGAGGAAGAGCCCGTACCACCTCTCAGACCTTGGAGTTGCTACTCCAATGATCCGCCAGTGTCACCGCCACCTCTGCAACGTCAAGGCTGGTACTCGACCCTCTACTCCAACAGTCCACCAGCATCACCGCCTGCTCTCCGGGCCGCGTCACCCTACTGCAACAGCCTACCATCACCACTCCCAACTCTTAGGCCCCGGTCCCCATACCTAGGCACACTACATAACCGGTCACCCTCTCCCATCATGGACCAAATTGAATCCTACAATGATGGGATGGATAACTATAGCGCTGCTGGGGGGTATGAACATGATGGTGGTGGGGGCTATGAATATGATGGTGGGGGTGGGTATGATGATGGGGGAGGTGGATACGACTATAGCGATAACTATGGCGGCTATGATCATGGCGGCAACTTAGATTATGCCTACTACTAGTCCTCTTGTTCTGACTCTTTCTCCTGCCATACCAATTTTCTTTGGCCTCTTGTCTCTCAACTGTCCAACCCATTACCGGTATATGGCCGACGGGGTGGGTTCTCCTCATATCTCCTTTCCCTTCACCGGTGTATGGTGACGGGTGGGTCTTTTGTCCCCATCGGTTGTTTTTCTCTATTTGTTGTAGGGGTGCCAGCGTCTTGCCGAGGGGTGGGTGTTGGGACTTGGGTGTCCCATGGTTACTCGGCTGCGTCGCTGTCACCCACAGGTTGACAGTGACCCGGAGCAGGGTACTTATACCTGCTCCGTGTCCCACAGTAATAGATCTGTACCGACGTCCGATACCGTGTCACTACAGCTCCGAGGACGGCACCCATTCGATCGTGGCGTGTTTGCGATGAATGGCATCATTGACTGAGAAAAATTCACGCTCAACGTGTCGACAGCGTTTGTTCGAGCTGTCGTCCGTGCTCACGTGAACGGCGGACTGATTGTCGCACTTCAGATGGATCAAGACTTCCTGTTTGCATATGTCGTGGAGAAGATTGCGGATCCAGAGAGCCTGGCGCGTACCAACACCGAGCGCCATGAACTCGGCCTGACAAGTAGAGGTGACAACAGTCCAAAAACGTTCGCTGGACCATAAGACGGGGCAGCCTAAAAATGTGATAAACAGGCCATAAGTAGAACGGCCGTAAGCTCCCCCCCATGACGCGTCCACGTAACATTCCAGGTCCCCGGCGTTCTTCCTTGGGTGTAGACGGAGTTGAATGTTCCTCGTAGCCATGACAAAATTCACAAGGTGGTAGGCCGCTTTCCAATGACTTACACTAAGGGAAGCAGAGAAACGCGCCAGGCAATTGACTGAGTAAGATATGTCGGGGCGAGTACCCACTGCCAGATAGCTAAGAGTCATGATAATCTGCAGAAAATCGCGACTCGTGCCGGGATCACCAACGCCATCGGCGGAAGCGTCGAAAGATAGAGGCAAAGGCGTTTTGGCGACAGAAATACCATCCCAGAACTTCTCCGCGATCTTCCGGAGAAGTTTCTCTTGATGCAGTTGGAAACTCTCATCGGTACGGGTAACATTCACACCGACAACAGAGGTAAGGGTATGCTCCCACTTTATTTCCAAACGGCCCATGAGGTCCTTCTCTAGCTTACGTAGCACTCCTGCTGATGATCCTGTCACGACTCCGTCATCAACATGTATCCAGATAAGACCAGTGGAGCCCGGATCCCGGAGCAGATAGAGACTAGTGTCATAAAGACTGGCTTCATACCCAAGATTGGAAAGAATCCCCTTCAGGTATTGCCACCAGCACCGCCCGGCCTGCTTGGTACCATACAGCGCTTTCAGAAGACGCAGACCGTAACCCTTGGGGATGGTGATGCCTGGAGGGGGGCCAACCCAGATTTCTTCGTCGATGGGCGAATTGAGATAGGCAGCCACAAAGTCGAATGAATGTACCGGCCATGAGTTCTTAGCCGCCAGGGTCAGGAGGATGCGTAGTGAGGCAAAAGTCGCTGTAGGAGCAAAGGTCTTGTCATAGTCCGTACCTTCCTCTTGTCGATTACCCAGAGCAACACATCTAGCCTTCCTAAGCGGGGAGGATCCATCCGCCCGATCCTTGACAGTGATGACCCAGCGTGTGGGCATCAACTTTCGACCTGCAGGCAGCGGTTCCAAAACCCACACGTTCTTTCGATAGAGATTGTCAATCTCTTTGTCAAAGACCGGCGTCCATGCAGGCCCCTTGTCGCCATTCAAAGCCTCCCAATACGTCTTGGGCACTGTGGAGGAGGTGACAACCGCCTTAACTGCCCGTTCTTCGGCGGCAAAAGCAGCCTCACTGGTGAAATCACCGAGTTGCAGCAAACTTGCCCGTGCTTCCCGGACCCCGGTATGGGAGGGCGTTCGTGTTAACTCTGCCAACGCTGAAGAGATGAATGCACCTGTAGTAGGTATGAAAAATAACCACCCCTTACTATCAGGCAGGTGAGCGACAACAACAGCCACCACAGCACAAGGGTCAAGCTTCGACCTCTTTTCAACAGGGATGTGCACAAAAGCCCGATCACCAAAAACACGCATACGCCCAAAATCCGGTGTAATACCGTAAACAGCTTTGTAAGGGGTCTTCGCTCCCAATCTCTCGTTAGGGAGACAGTTGATACAGTATGAAGCCCAAATGAAAGTCAAACCCCAGAAACGTTTGCCAAGGTGGCTATCGGCGAGTAACGTTCTAGCCATGTCGGCAAGAGAACGATTATGTCGCTCAGCCACACTGTTCTGAAAGTGGTGGTATGGTAGGCTACGTTCCATAACAATACCCCTCACAGATGCGAATTCAGACAGCAGTTTTGAGTTAAACTCGCCGCCATTGTCGCTACAAATGATGCGGACAGTTCGTTTGGACTGTGTCTCAAGTCGCTTCACCGTGTTCATTAGAAAAGTAGCAGCCTCACTCTTTAGCTTAATAGGCACAGCCTGACTGAAACCGGTGGTCACATCACAGATGGTGAGGAGGTAGCAAGAGCCGTCTATGGCAGCCTCCTCAAAAGGACCCATCAAGTCCATGGCAAGGACCTCCAGCGGTTCAAACACCCTGGCAGAACTCCCCAACCTCACGGTCTGCGTGCTCTTTGCAATTTTGCAAGCGCTACAGCAGACTATCCCTTGGGGCAATGAGTCCGGGAGACCGGGAGCCCAACCCTTAGTCATCAAACGTCTTAAACGACGGATACCACAGTGACCAAAAAGACGATGCCAGTATAGTAAGGTTTTCTCATTACTAGACAAGCAAGACTCGGGCATCGCATTTCCAAGGCCCTCAAGATTTGGTGCGGGACTGCAATCCTCTTCAGGCAGTCTTTTAGTTGGACACTCGACATTCATAGCAGAGACAGGACTTCCGGGTGAAAATCTGTAAGGACACGGCATGACCCATTGCCGGAGATCGGAGGACAACGGGCATTTAAAAAGTAGAATGTCCGCCGCGTTAAAGATACGAAAAGATTCATTTGTCTGGTGGTAAGAAAAGAAAGCATTAGCCCTCCGAAAAGCGGCCAACAATATGAGAGTATTGCGAGCGTGCTCACAATATAACACATTCAGGATTCAACATCACCGCCATCAGGGGAAGGGAAAAACATAGTCCCAATGCCTGTTACGGAAGCACTGCAACCATCAGTTGCCACTATTGAAATATATCAGCACGAGTGATGCGAGGTGAGTGGACAGGTCTTGGGACCAGAGAGCAGACACGAGTGATGAGGAAGAAATGAATACCTATTGAAATATATCAGCACGAGTGATGCAAGGTGAGTGGACAGGTCTTGGGACCAGAGAGCAGACACAAGTGATGAGGAAGAAATGAATACCTGTTGGGCAGGTAAGAAAGAAGGAGACAAACAAGAGTGAGATGGATTGCAAACATGAAGAAGAAAGACAGTAGACAAAAAAGGATGAGAGGAAAGAAAGAGTAAGAAAAGTTGAGAGGCGCAGACCTATTGAAATATATCAGCACAAGTGATTCAAGGTGAGTGGACAGGTCTTGGGACCAGAGAGCAGACATGAGTGATGAAGAAGAAATGAATACCTGTTGGGCAGGTAAGAAAGAAGGAGACAAACAAGATTCAGGAAACATGAAGAGAGCTAGTTACAACAAGTAGTTATAGTAGTTACAGGCTCTTGCTTAGACCAAGAATGGTGAGATACACAAGGTTGGTGTGTGTTGTTAGGTCCATCAGTTTGATCTCCTGTTAGTCCTTGTTTGGTCCCTGCCTGGTTACGTTGAGTCTACATCTCTATAACAACACCCCCCCTTGCTTGGTAAACCATTCAAAGGGAAGTGAGTCAAAGATTACTGGAAAATTTGCGAGTGAGTTGTGGCAAGAGAACTTTTGTGAGTCTGTTGGCAACGTTCTCACCAGTGGGGAGGTATTTCAGCTCAAAGAATCCATCCGCTGTGGTGTCAATTTATAGACACAGATTGGGAACTGCGTCGCGGCTGCACGCTAAGCATTGGAGGCAGCGGGCTCAGCATTAGGGTATGCGGAGTGCTCAGCAGCGGCAGCTGCTGGATCAGCAGCAGCCGCTGTTTGGCTCCGCACCTAGTGGACGGGTTGGGCTCAGCATTGAATGCGGCGTGGGCGGCAATCCGCCCTGGAGATTGGATTTGGAAGGTAGTGCACTCGACTAGGTTCGCGGGCGCGCCGGTTTGGATACATAGGGGCGGAGCAATCCGCAGGCTGTAAAGAAACGGATGGAGCGCGCGTGCAAGCGTGCGGATCATGCCATATATTACCGGACACCCACGACGGGCGCAGACAAACGGATACAAACAGGCGCGGGGGGCTCCAAGTAGGGCGCGGTGCAAGGACCGCGTCATGAGAAGGACAAACTGGATGGACGCAATGGCGTACGGACGTCGGGGGGAGTTTGGTACGGAGGTAGGGAGAGGAGGCTAGGGTTTCTGTCTTGGGATTGTTTTCTGTTTTGTTGTCATACTGTTGTTTGCGCGTGTACTTAGGTTAGGGTTGAGAGGGGGGACTTATCCTCTCTCTCAACTCCGGGTTAGGATGGCATGGATGCATGGAATCAGACCATCACATCACTGGATTGGATCAATAATCTCACCAAGAGATTAAAGGAACTCATACCAGATACACATCCAGGTGGAAAGTTCTTAGGATTGAAGGATTGGCAATTTCACTCTCTCTCTACTTTTCTTTATCTTTTTATCTCCTTATTTCTATCTCTCATTTCAAGTGCGACTCCAGGAATCCTCATCTCCTTTCAAACGCAGGGAACGGTTAACTTCCAAACCTTGGGAAAATTATAGGGGGATAAACTTTATTCTTTCCACACTGCCAGATGTTGTCAAATCCAGTGAAGCCAAACATTGATGTGGCAAGTGCAATGCTGATAGAGTGGATTTTCCAGGAGCGCAATAGCCCCCTGGTTGTTGCAGAAAAGGGTGGGTGGTTTGAGGGTACACCTGAATAGGGGAGCTAAGACTGACAGTAGTTGAGTTGAACACAGGAGGTCTTGTCCAGATTCCAAGCAAGACCTATGTTTGGTCTTGGTGGTGGATAAGGCAGTGACAGACTGCTTAGAGCAGCACCACAGCACAGGGACATGAAGAAGGAGAATCCTTCCTGTGAATGAGAATTGATCACTGCTGGAGGCATGATTGGCGTTGCAGTAGGCAGTGAGAGTTAGGGCTGATTCAATTGGTCCTCCTAGATTTATCCCAAGGTTTTTTGTGTGCTTCAGGTAGTGCAGTACGTGGGTGAATTGTTGCTGATGTGTGATGGTGGAGGAATTGAGAAATCGCAAAAGATAGCTCCAGCAGAAAGCAAGATTGGGTTGAGTGCATTGCATAAGGTAGTTCAACAGTCCCACCGCTCTGCGGTAGTTGAATGAGGGATCAGCTGGGCAAGAGGAAATGGGAACTTTGGATACTCCCTGTGGTACCGGGGTTGAGGGAGGATTGCAGTTAGTCATTTCAAATTCATGGAGCATGTTGTTGATTTATTTGTCTTGATGAAGTTGTATGGTTTGAGCTTTTTGGTTGCAAGTAACCCTCATACCAAGCACCCACTTGCATTGACCAAGATCTTCCATTTTGAAATGTTTTTTAATTTTATTCTTAAACTCAGAGACACCAAGTTCAGTTCCTCCAATGATGAGATTGTCCACGTGTACGTAGACTATGCAGAGTTTTTCCGGATTGGAATGGATGAAGAGGCAAGGATCAACGTTGGTCAATTGAAAGTTTAAGGAGGCAAAGAAAGAAAATAGTGCAGAATACCAACATTGGGGACTTTGTTTCAGTCCGTATAATGATTTGAATAATTTTAGACCATGACCAGGAGGGATTTTGATGCCAAGGCCTTTGGGGACTTTGATGAAAATTTCTTCCTTTGGCTCCCCATTGAGAAAAGCGCACTTTACTTCCATTTGATGAATTTGGAGGTTGAAGGAGGCTATGAGACTTAAGACAATATGTAGGGATGCAAGTTGTCCGGTGGGTGCTGTTAAAATACATATGCACTTACGCATGTGCTACATATAAGTGTAATCCAAATGGGATGCACATATGTGCCTCTCTGGCCCATTGAACACTCACACAGACAATACGGGCCTGTGTGGATGTCACTGATTTGGGGAAACTGGCCTCAAAATGCATGAAACAGGCTCATTGGTACATGGGCCCTAACGGGCCCGGTGGGGGATATGGGAAAGTACAGCCAGATGGGCTTTTATGGGCGTAATTGGACCCAAGGTTTATTTTGGACATACTTGGCCAGACGGGCTGGCCCGCCAAAGTATGTTTTACTTAGTTTTTGGGCTTGGGGTGGCCCATTGGGGCCGCCGCCCGGTTGGGGCTGCTGCCCACATCGCAGCCCCCTTGGGGCCACTGCCCATGTTGTGGCCCACTTGGGGCCACTGCCCACTCAAGGCCACTGCCGGTGTTGCGGCCCACTTGGGGCCCCTGCCCATGTTGCAGCCCGCTCAGAGCCTCTGTCCGTGTTGCGACCCGCTTGGGGCCCCTGTTTTTGCCTTTGGCCCGTCTATGTGGCCCGATGGCCCGTGCAGGGCCTTTTTTGAGGCTGCCGCGCTGGGTGGGGGCCATGGGGCTGGTGGTCCCGGCTCCTCCCCCTCCCCTTGCTTGCCATTGCAAGGGGGAGTGGGAGGGCTGGCTGGTTGTAACCAGCCAGCAACCGGTCATGGTGGGGGGGACTTGATCACCCCCCCACCAAAAGAGGTGGCCAGGCCCGTTGCATTGAGGCAACTGGTGGTGGGGGGGAATTGACCACCCCCCACCATCAAAGGGGTGCTCTCCCCCCCCCTTTACCAAGGGAGAGGAGCAACAGGCTGGATGGGACCTGACCATCCCCCAGCCCACTTACCGTAGCAACGCCCTGGGGGTATCAACCCCCAGGGCCCCTGGTAGGGGGATTTGACCGCCCCCTCCAGGGATTCAAGAGAAAGAGGGGGGGCGGCATGTCCGCCGGTTACACCCCCCCCCAGGTGAGATTTTGGTTGGACTCAGGTGAGTGCTGGGTCCCACCTGGCCCATATGAGGGGCCAGGGCTGTACAAGTGCTAATATAAATAACAGGGCTGGTTGGAATGGACAAACAGCCAGGGATTGAACAACACAGGGGCTGGTTCAGCCCCATTGAGGTGGAAATACCAGAAAAAACTGGAATAGGCTGGTTGTAAGGGTACAGGGACTGATGCCATGTGGGCTGATGTAGCCCAAACCAAGTAACAAGGCCTGTAGAGCCTGTAGAGCTCTTTTGGGGCGGAAAATTTTTCTTTTGGCTTGTGGTATCATGGGCTCACAAGAGGCCAATCTTTTGTACTTAAGGAGCTCTTCTCCCTGCTGTTTTCCATCATCCATTCATCATCCAATCAAATTCATCAACAATATCATCCAACCTATTGCCCCATTTGTGAGAGCCCATCAAGCAATTATTGAAACAAGGTGTCCAGCATTTCTTTTGCTTTAAATACTGCTCATTTTCCTAAGCTAATTGCTGGCCATAATTAAAACAGGTGCATAGGTCTTTTTATAGTCAATCCCTTCAACTTGTCAAAATCTGTGGCAACATAGGTGGGCCTTCTTTTTGACAAATTCCCCATTGGCTCCATATTTTGACTTGAGGACCCAGGTTGTGTCTAGCTTGCAACAGTGAGCTGGTTTGGGGAAAATTTTCCATACTTGGTGACGTTCACAGTTGTTTTTTTCAGTTTCCAGGGCGGCTTTCCATCCTTCCCAGTAATCCAAGTTTTGAGCCTCTGAGATGTTCTTTGGATCCAAGGAGAATAAAGGTTCACAGCAGATCAGATTGGCTCTAGGGCGGCGACTGGTCAGGAGGATTTGATCAGTGGAAATATCTGCTCCAACCTCTTGTGGAGCCTTATTGTACCAAGGCACAAGGGCGTAGTGAGAGTTTGTTAAGGGTGATGGGGGGGGGGGAAGGAGATTATTGTTGGTAAGGGGAGGTGTGTTCATGGAGGGTTGAAGCAAGGGAGAAGTGGCAAGAATTGATTGATCATTTGTTGATACACTGTCATTGGGGGCAATTTCAATACCGTTATCTCCAGCGGTATCTGAGAGCATGGTGGAGAGTTCCTCAATGGAGAAAGAGGGAGGAATTGAAGCATGAATGGAGGGATTGGATTTGAAAGGAAAACAGTTAGAAAAGAATCTTGCATGGTTGGTCATACAGATCTTGTCTGTAGCGGGAATCCAGACTTTGTAAGAGTGATGATGGGGGTCAAAACCAAGAAGCACACCTTCAGTTCCTGAAGGGGAGGATTTGGAGTTTCTCCATTTCTTCTTGATGAAGACAACAGCCTTGCAGCCAAAGGGATAGATGTGTTCAAGGTTGGGAGGTTTCTTTGCCCACATTTCAAATGGATTTTTGAGCTTGAGAGACAAGTGAGGGGTTTGATTTTCAGGGAAAACGGCGGTGCAAACAGCTTTGCCCCACCATTTGAGAGGAAGACTGCTTGTGGAAAAGAGGGTTTTAGCTTTCTTATTGTAGTTAAGTTCCCATGTTCAGCAAATGGGTTTTGTTGCGGGGTGGAGGGAGCAGTTGTTAGATGTTTGATGCCATGTTAATGGAAGAGGTGCTTGAAAGATTAATTCACAAACTCTCCCCCATTATCCAAGACTACCAATTTGACTTTGTGCTCTGAGGCTCTTTCAGATTTGTTCATGAAGAGAGTGAATTGCTTGTAAGCATTGGAATTATGACAAATGGGATAAATGAAGGCATATTGGGAATACCCATTGATGATTTTGAGGAATTAGTTATTGTCTCCTTTTGATGCCCGAGATATGGGACCACAAAGGTCCATGTGAATGCATTTTAGGGGAGCAGATGGAAGGGGAAATTGCCCTTGAAAAGGAGCTTTTGTAATCTTGGCTGTTTGGCAATTGGGGCAGTTGATGTTGTCAAGGTTTCAAGAAGGAAAGAGATGTTGGGGGAAAACATGATTTGGGTGTCCAAGTGCTTGGTGAAGGTCCAAGGAAGATATTACAGTTTTTGCTTGATTGGTGGAGTTTTCCAGGGCTAGTATGTTGTCAACAAATCTTCCAGACATGGTGCACTTGTTTTCTTTTTTACACACAAACCCATTGTTGGAGGGAGAGATGGAATAGCCTGATTGAAGGTAAGGTGTCATAGAAATGAGGGAATTGGAAATGTCAGGAAAATACTGGGAAAATGGTATGTCCAGCAGCCCAGTGACAAGGGGAATAATGGCTCTTCCGTGGCCTTCAACACAAAGAGGATTACCGTTAGAAGCAAAAAGGGTAGAAGAAGAAGGAATTAAATTGAAAAAGTATTCTCTGTTTTTGAGGAAGTGACCAGAGGCGCCACTGTCCAAGATTAAAACATTGGGATTGGATAGATTAAGGCTCAGCATGGCTTTGCCTGGGTTGTTTTTCCCTTGTGGGTTCTGGAATTGTTGAAGAGCATCTTGGTGATAAGATATGGAAAGTTTGGGATGTAACTGGTGGCATTGTTTGGGATTATGGGTGGTATTTGGATTGTGAGTACCATTTCACAGAAGTTCCGGTTTTTAATTGTTTTTGGCTGACTGGGTTGAGCTTGTTTTAATTATGGCCAGGAATTAGCTTAAGAAAATGAGCAGTATTTAAAGCAAAAGAAATGCTGGACACCTTGTGTCAATAATTCCTGATGGGATCTCACAATGGGGCAATACATTGGATGATATTGGTGATGAATTCAATTGGATGATGAATGGATGATGAAGACAGCAGGGAGAAGATCTCCTTAAGTACAAAAGATTGGCCTCTTGTGAGCCCATGATACAACAAGCCAAAAGGCAAATTTTCCGCTCCAAAAGTGCTCTACAGGCTCTAAAGGCCTTGTTACTTGGTTTGGACTACATCAGCCCGCATGGCATCAGTCCCTGTACCCTTACAACCAGCCTATTCTGGTCCTTTCTGGTGTTTCCACCGTTATGGTACTGAACCAGCCCCTGTGCTGTTCAATCCCTGACCTCACATACTGGCTGGTTTCCTCATGCAACCAGCCCCTGGCCATACAAATGGCAAGGTGGGACCCAGGACAAACCTGGGTCTGGTCTCAGACCCACATGGGGGGGGGGGGTGACCAGCGGAAATGCTTTCCCCCCACCTCTTTCTCACAGATCCCTGGAGGGGGTGGTCAAATCCCCCTACCAAGGGCCCTGGGAGTCAATACCCCGAGGGAGTTGTCATAGAATGTTGTTCTGGGGGGTGGTCAGATCCCCTCAGCCCAGTTGCTCCTCCCCCTTGGTAAAGGGGGGGGGGGGGGAGAGCACCCCTTTGCTTTGATGGTGGAGGGGTGGTCAGGTCCCCCTTACCACTGGTTGCTTTGTTTCAACCAGCTACCTTGTCATTTCCCTAACCACCTAGGACTGGTGGGGGGGTGGTCAATTCCCCCCCACCCCCAGTTGCCTCAATGCAACCGGCCTGGGTGGCAAGAGGGCCATTGGGCCCCATAAACAGGCCAAAGGCAAAAACAGCGGCCCAAAGTGGGCTGCAACATGGGGGTCAGCCCCAACTGGGTCACAAAACGGGCGACAGCCCCAACCGGGCTGCAACATGGGTGGCGGCCCCAATAGGCCTCCCCATGCCCAAAAACTAAGTAAACCATACTTGGGCAGGCCAGCCCGTCTGGCCAAGTATGTCCAAAATAAACGTTGGGCCCAATTATGCCCATACAAGCCCATCTGGCTGTATTTGCCCATATATCTTGTCATGCCCTAATGGGCCCGTGTACCAATAGGCCTGTTTCACGCGTTTTGAGGCCAGTTTGACCAAATCTGTGACATCCACACAGGCCCATATGGTCCGTGTGAGTGTCCAATAGGCCGGAGAGGCCCATATGTGCATCCCATTTGGATTACACTTATAGGTAGCACACGCGCAAGTGCATACATATTTTAAAACACCCCCTTAATCCAAAAGGGGTGACATCCGCATGTTAGTCACAAAGCCTTGATGCTTGTTCCTTTTTAAAGCCTTAGTCAAGATATCCGCAATCATGGCTCCAGTGGGCATGTACCTCAACACAATCTCCTTGCAGTTAACTGCATTGCAAATATAGTTATAGTGAACATCAATATGTTTTGTTCTTGAATGGAAAAATTGGTTTTGCGCCAATGCAATGGCACTCTGGTTATGAGAATAAAACAACGCAAAACCTTGTGGCTTATGTGTATCCTCTAAGAATTGTCTCAACAATTTTGCTTCCTGTGAAGCTGCTAAGTAAGCTCTATACTCAGCCTCCATCGATGAAAGACTTATTGCCAATACCTTCTTGGACATCCATGAAACCAGATTCTTACCTAAGAAGAATACAAAATCACTTGTTGATTCCCTAGTGTTACCATCTGCCCAAATTGCATTGGAATAACCAACCAAATCAAAATTTGCTTACTTTTTAAACAACAGTCCCAGACTGTGTGTTCCTTTAAGATAGCTCATAAATCTCTGAAAAGCTGACCAATGTATCATGCTTGGCTTCTCTAAGTGTTGAGACAAGACACCAATTGCAAAAGCAATATTGGGCCTTGTACACTGCCCCAAAAATTAAGCAATCCAATAGCTGACCTGTAGTTGTTCCCAGATTGAACAAACTCCAGATACTCCCCATCTGTAGACTTCTCTAAACAAATGTTTGACTGCATGAGAGTACCAAAATCCTTTGCATCCTGTAAACCATATTGCTTAAGAAGTGCTGCCACTTAATGGCTCTGGTCTAAATTAATACCATTCTTGCTCTTACTGACTTTCATTTCTAGCACCTGTTGTGCCAGACTAAGATCTTTTATCTTGAATTCCTTTTTGAGTGTCTCCATGACTCTCTCTTTACCATTTCCAATAATGATAATTTCATTGACCCATACAAACAAAATTGCATCCTTTCTTATAAAAAGACAAGGGTTGGCCTCAGACTTCTTGAAACCAATCTGTATCAGTTTCTCACTCATGGTATTATACCACAACCTAGCTGCTTGCTTCAATCCATAAAGGGATCTACACAGCTTGAGGACATATTTCCCTTTATCTGCTGAAAGAAAACTTCTAACACAAATTTTCTTCATGGTTTCTGGTTTAGTCTCTACTAACCATTCACAAAAACCATCAGGGATTGACATATAAACAGTCTCCTCCTCTCCTAGTTTTGCATTCAAGTATGCTGTCAAAAAATCAGCTTGTCTGATTTCTTCACCCAACTCCAATGCCAGAGAAATGATGTACCTGAAGGTGGACAGCCTTTCAGTTGATCAGAAATTTTCTTGGTAATCAATAACCTCTCTCTTCTTGAAGCCCTGTGCAACACATCTAGCTTTCAATCTTTTTAAAAATCCATTTGTGTCAAACTTCTTGTTTAACACCAATATAGACCCCACAATGGTCTTTCCTTTTGGAAAAGAATCCTGCTTAACCACTTCAAAGAAACTATTATTTTCTAGAGAATCAAATTCCTCAAAAATAGCACTCTTGAAGTTGGCTCTCTCATCAGAATTCATAGCTTGGCCAAAGCTATTTGGGTTAACCCTGTTACCCATTTCTGAACTCAACTCCAGGACTTCATTGAGCATACACTGTTCCTGAAATGTATCTTCCTCATATCCTGCAGCAGCATAATGGGATTTCCATTCCGTGTACCTATCACCTGGTACTCCAACCCTACCACTCCTTCTAACTGGAGGTGGAGGCTCATCAGGTTCCAAATTTGCAGACTCCCCTGAAGCGGGCACTGAACCCTCTGGTGGCATGTCTGCCATCTCTTCATTTTCTGGAACCACATGTCCTGCAGCCATTGCTGGTGAAATAGGTTCTAATTCTATTTCTTGCTGTGACCTATTCACAACAACATCTTCACTCCTTTTGAGTGGAAAGTTACTTTCATCAAATTTTACATCCCTACTACGGATAACCTTTCTTGTCCCTGGACAATAGATCCTATACAATTTACTTATTAAATCATAGACTACAAGTGCCCCTGTTCTGGCTCTAGGGTCTAATTTTCTGACCATCTTGTTATGGTGGACACTATAATACACCAACCAACCAATTGTTCTTAGGTGTGATGTTTTGGGGTACAACTTCCAAAACTGATAATGAGGACTCTTCCCATTAACACTTACAATTTTATGCAACAGACAGACTGTACACATCAACTCAGCCCATAAGAACTTTGGTAGACCATATTGAGACATAATAGTTCTGACCTTCTCCAGTAAAGTCCTATTCATTGTCTGAACTATTCCATTATTTTGTGGAGTACTTGCAGTAGTGAATATATGAATGATACCATAATCTTTCAATAACCTCTCAAAATCTTTACTCAAAAATTCACCACCTCCATCAGTGATAAACCTCTTGATCTCCTTCATTAGACCATTCTGTTTCCAGAATTTGAAGATTACAGATACCTCCTCTGTGGTCTGATCCTTAGATCAAATTGGTTTAACCCAAACAAAATTAGTTGCAGTATCAACTAAATTGATGAAATATCTTGCCCCACCAAGGGACTCCAGTGTGAATGGCCCTGCCGAATCAATGGAAAATTCCTCTCTAGGAACATCAGTGCAATCTCTACTCTTTGAGAACACATTTCTATTCTTAGCCCCCAAGGTACAACTCTCACAGTTGCTGTCCTTTACCTTATGGCCACTTCTATTGTGAGCAACAGTGCTTAAAGCTGAGATTTTGAACAAGCTTGCACGCAAAAGCTTGTTCCAAACCTGTCCACTAATAACATTTCTCCCATTCATAACAATAACAAACCTATATTCTTTAAGATAACAAATCTGGAAACCTTTTTCCACAACACTCCAAGGGACAAAAGGTTATAAGGCAACTCTGGTAGATAGAACACTTTCTCAAAATAAATTTTGAAACCCAAGTGATTTGCAAGAATAAATTTTACAATTCCTTTAATCTGAATTGTTCTGCCTTTCTGACCAATATTTAAAACTCCATCATAATCACTAAGATTTGAAAATAAATTTGTTTTAAATAAAATGTGATCTGTACAGCCAGAATCAATCAAAACAAGAACATCCTCCTTCAATCCTCCTAATAGGAAAGAATCTATATCAGTCACTGATGAGTTCTCATCTTTGAGGTTAAGATTACTCACTTCATAATCAATCAAATCCATTTCTTGATCCTCATCAATTTTGGCCTTTTTGTTGGGACCTTCTTCCCCAACAACCATTTCCATTGGACCATCAAAAGCCACCATTGCAACCTTTTCAGTAGTGAGATTGACCTCGTTGTCATTCTCTTTGGACTTCTTCCTCTTCTTGGCCTCCTTGAAATTTTTAGCATAATGCCCCTTATTCTGACAATTATAGCATAAGACCTTGGACAAATCCTTTTTTGCCTTCTTGCAAGATTTTCCAGTCTTTCCAACAAAGGCTGTTCCAGAACCCCCCTTCATTTTGAACTGAAGATCATCCTTTTCAATCCTTTGCAGCCCATCCTCCTCCGCAGGAAGAGGATCCAATTGAGAAATAATTCTGAATAAAGAATCAAACTCCTTTGGTAGCTTCTGAAGGATTAAGAGTGACAAACACTCAGGATCAATTTCAAGTCCTGATGACTTAAACTTGGCTATGCTAGACCTAGCCTCTGCACCAAACTGTTTACAATTCAAATATTGTAAATTGAACAGTTTATTGAAAGCTATACCCTTCTGGTTAACAGAATCACCAGCATACTTGGACTTAAGCAACTTCCAAAGGATGCTGCCCTTCCTTCTCTCATCTTCCCTAAGAGTATTGGCAACCCATGTTACATGATTCTCATCAAGATGCCTAAGGATGAGATGATAAGACTTTTTCTCCACTTCTGAAATGATAAAAGTGTCATCTGCATCCATTATCTCCCCACAACAAATTTTATCCAGCTCACTATCCAAAAGGACAGCCCAAGAATTATAATTCTGAATGTTCAGAACTATCTTGGTGAAGCTAACATCAGGGATATAGGACATCTTCTTGGAAAAATTGAGGTCTTTGAGGTTCTCCAGAGTAAGGTACAAGGGTCAATTAGCTTAGTTGGTAGAGCTTGGTACTGATAATGTGTTATAATTATGGCCAGAAATTAGCTTAGGAAAATGAGAAGTATTTAAAGCAAAAGAAATGCTGGACATCTTGTGTCAATAATTTCTGATGGGCTCTCACAATGGGGCAATATTTTGGATGATATTGGTGATGAATTTGATTGGATGATGAATGGATGATGAAAACAGCAGGGAGAAGATCTCCTTAAGTACAAAAGATTGGCCTCTTGTGAGCCCATGATAAAACAAGCCAAAAGGCAAATTTTCCGCTCCAAAAGAGCTCTACAGGCTCTACAGGCCTTGTTACTTGGTTTGGACTACATCAGCCCGCATGGCATCAGTCCCTGTACCCTTACAACCAGCCTATTCTGGTCATTTCTGGTATTCCACCATTATGGAACTGAAGCAGCCCCTGTGCCCCTGTGCTGTTCAATCCCTGAACTCACATACTGGCTGGTTGCCTCATGCAACCAGCCCCTGGCCATAAAAATGGCCAGGTGGGACCAAGGACAAACCTGGGTCCAGTCTCAGACCCACATGGGGGGGGGGGGGTGACCAGCCAACATGCTATCCCCCCCCCCTCTTTCTCACAGATCCCTGGAGGGGGTGGTCAAATCCCCCTACCAAGGGCCCTTGGGGTTGATACCCCCAGGGCGTCGTCATAGAATGGTGGGCTGGGGGGTGGTCAGATCCCCTCAGCCCAGTCGCTCCTCCCCCTTGGTAAAGGGGGGGGGGGAGAGCGCCCCTTTGCTTTGATTGCGGAGGGGTGGTCAGGTCTCCCTCACCGCTGGTTGCTTTGTTGCGACCAGCTACCTTGTCATTGCCCTAACCACCTAGGACTGGTGGGGGGGTGGTCAATTGCCCCCCACCGCCAGTTGCCTTGATGCAACCGGCCTGGGTGGCAAGCTGGTCCCTACCAGCTGCCCCCACCTTCCCCTTGCAATGGCGGGCAAGGGGAGGCAAGGGAGCCAGGGCCATTGGCCCCAGCCCTTGTGGCACCAACAGCCGGCCACCACCCAGGGCAGCAGCTGCAATTGGCTCAACAGCTGCAATGACGGCCCTGCCCGGGCTGTTGGGCTCCATCAACAGCCTGAAGGCAAAAACAGCGGCCCCAAGCGGGCCGCAACAAGGGGGGCAGCCCCAACCCGGCTGCAACACGGGCGGAGGCCCCAATGGGCCGCCCCATTCCCAAAAACTAAGTAAACCATACTTTGGCGGGCCAGCCTGTCTGGCCAAGTATGTCCAAAATAAACCTTGTGCCCAATTATGCCCATACAAGCCCATCTGACTGTATTTGCCCATATACCTCATTGGACCCTTTAGGGCCTGTGTAACAATAGGCCTGTTTCATGGGTTTTGATGCCAGTTGTCCCAAATCTGTGAAATCCACACAGGCCCCTATGGTCCGTGTGAGTGTCCAATGGGCCAGAGAGGCCCATATGTGCATCCCATTTGGATTACACTTATACATAGCACACGCGTAAGTGCATACGTATTTTAACAGGGCTGATTTAGTGAGTTGAAAAGCAGAGCATTGAGGTTGCTTATGAGAGTTTTCCTGTCGCTGGATTTCCATTTCAAGATTGCTTAAGAAGGTTTTGAGGGGAACTTTTGCTTTCTTGCCTTTGTATTGAGCAAATTGTAATGATTGCATGACAGAGAAGGAGGGAGGAAGTCGCTTGAGGATTATGATAGCCCACAACATTTTGATGGTGGTGGAATCAAGGCTTCCGTTCAATACTTCAAGAAGGAGTCTGAAGGTTTTCTGAAATTTATTAATGGAATCTTGGAGGTTTCCTTCTGAGAATTGAATGTCATAGAGAAGATTCATTTGATTGACTATGTTTTCAATAGATTTGGTGGCATAGTGATTGCAAATGGAGTCCCAAAGAATCTTGGGTTCATACAAGGTAGGATCTTTGACAAACCGGGGAAAGTTCTGTTGATCTAAGTGCAGTTGAATGAAGGTGGTTGTGTACTCCTTTTTGAGTTTTATCTTGGGTGTGACGGCATCAACTTGTTCCAGTACCACAGTTTCCAGGTCCTTTTATCCCAAACTGGTGAGGATGTTGTTTCTCCAGCTTGCAAAATTTTTGGCTCCCACAAGTTTATCTCCATTAGGGATTTGTGATTCATTACTTTCCCCCATGACGATTGGAGTGGAGTGATAAGAGAGTTGCTGTAAAATGGTGTGTCCCAAAAATGACGGGGATGATGAATTGGAGTATGATGGGTATTTGCTAGTGGAGATGGTGGGTGAGGTTACTGGAGTGGGTGGCAAACCATTGTCAAGGTGAGGATGTTGGGCCACAATGGCGGTATTGAATATTTTTTAAGCTCAAGGCAAACTCCCTGTCCTATTGTCTTCACAGCTGGAGGTTTAAACCTGGGCTCATAACCTATTTAAATATATCAGCACGAGTGATGCGAGGTGAGTGGACAGGTCTTGGGACCAGAGACCAGACACAAGTGATGAGGAAGAAATGAATACCTATTGAAATATATCAGCACAAGTGATGCAAGGTGAGTCAACAGGTCTTGGCACCAGAGAGCAGACACAAGTGATGAGGAAGAAATGAATACCTGTTGGGCAGGTAAGAAAGAAGGAGACAAACAAGAGTGAGATGGATTGCAAACATGAAGAAGAAAGACAGTAGACAAAAAAGGATGAGAGGAAAGAAAGAGTAAGAAAAGTTGAGAGGCGCAGACCTATTGAAATATATCAGCACAAGTGATTCAAGGTGAGTGGACAGGTCTTGGGACCAGAGAGCAGACATGAGTGATGAGGAAGAAATGAATACCTGTTGGGCAGGTAAGAAAGAAGGAGAAAAACAAGAGTCAGGAAACATGAAGAGAGCTAGTTACAACAAGTAGTTATAATAGTTAAAGGCTCTTTCTTAGACCAAGAATGGTGAGATAAACAAGGTTGGTGTGTGTTGTTAGGTCTATCAGTTTGATCTCCTGTTAGTACTTGTTTGGTCCCTGGCTGGTTACGTTGAGTCTACGTCTCTATCACAACAGCCACTCTGAGAGGGATAGCATTAATGAGTCTGAAATTAAAAAGAAGCGCATGGTCTCCAGTGAGATGATGGGAGGCACCGCTGTCCACCACGGGGCCCTCCTTGCAATCACCAACGCAAATGGAGTTGAAATGGATGTCATCAGGCTCCAGATCCTCTTCTGGGAGGGAGACCACTCAAGCTGATGGCATACTGGAATTCACAGATTGAATGGATGATTGAGAACCAGAGGATCCATTTGTACCAGCAAGGTATTTTGGGAAATATAAATTGGGGGGATGCAATGCAGTGTGATAGACAGGACCACCGGCAGGCCTGGTGGCATTGGAAGCGCTTTGGTTGCCCACTTTGAGATAGATAGCACCTAGCCCAAAAGGAGCAATGATTGGGTAGAATGGTTGGAAGGCCGTGCCAGCGTGGTGGGGCACAGAAAAACAAGGATAGCCCTAAGAATGATAGGGGAAACCTCCGCGGAAAGGGAGATGGATCCTGTCCACAAATGGGTAGGGGCACCAATTCCTCACATGGTCAAGCGAACCACAGCTCCAGCATGATGGAACTCCAGTATAACACGCCTCTACGTCTGTACAGTCATATAGGTACATTGGGGTACCTGGCGCTGGAGATACACGCAGGGCTATGGAAGGGACTTGCAAAGAAGCTTGATTAATAGTTATAGGCTGCAAGGATGCAAAAGGATACTGAGAGGAATGTATAGGAGTTGTTGAGGTGTGTTGCTTGGAAATTTCATATAGTTCCAGGACCTTTTTAAATGCAGGAGCCAATGCAATAATTCTCTTCTGCGTCTCCCAATCAAGAATGTTCTCAAGGTCCCAATACATATCACTAGATGGATCAAGCCTGGCCTGCAGCACAAACCCAAACAGGGCCTTGCCGTTCAGGTTGACACCCAAAGATTCAAGCTTGTCAAAATTGTTATAATTATGACCAGCAATTAGCTTAGGAAAATGAGCAGTATTTGAAGCAAAAGAAATGCTGGACACCTTGTGTCAATAATTGCTTGATGGTCTCTCACAATGGGGTAATACATTGGATGATGTTGTTGATGAATTTGATTGGATGATGAATGGATGAATGAAGACAGCAGGGAGAAGATCTCCTTAAGTACAAAAGATTGGCCTCTTGTGAGCCCATGATACAACAAGCCAAAAGGCAAATTTTCAGCCCCAAAAGAGCTTTACAGGCTCTACAGGCCTTGTTACTTGGTTTGGGCTACATCAGCCCACATGGCATCAGTCCCTGTACCCTTACAACCATCCTATTCCGGTTATTTCTGGCGTTTCCATCTCAATGGGGCTGAAACAGCCCCTTAACTGTTCAAAACCCTGGCCGGTGTGGAGACCAAATCTGGACACCCTGGACCAGATGAGGAAAATTCAAAACATTTTTTTATGATTCTTTTATTTAGGTGTCATTCAAAAAAAGAAAATATATATATATATATATTTCTGCTCTATTTGTAGAATCACTTGTAAATAGTCTAACAGGGCCTCCTGCCCATATAAGGAGGGGCTCTCCCCTGCCCTTTGGGGGGGTATCATATGGAATCTTATCTGAGGAGAGAAACATCATCACTACCATCTTGAAATATATTATCTTTGGGGTCTCATTCCCCTTTATCTGAGACTGAATTCTGGGTATATCCATGATTGCCCCTGGATCCTTGAGCCTCCATACTCAAACTCTGATCGTTGATCTTCATCACCAACCAATAGCTTTGCTGGTTGAAGAAGAATTTGACTAATTGAATTCTTGAGTGTGTTACACTACTCCTGATCCCTTTATCTGACCATACTGGTCCTGATCATCCTTTAATTATCTTTCTGGAACCAGTCACGTTTGACTGAAGAGGTTTTATTAAGCTTAAAACCTGGAGTGTTAAACCTCCCTTCACTTCTTTTGAAGTTGAATTCCACCAAGCTATTCTTGAGTCCCTTGATAAGTGTTGGGTTATTCTTTTTTGAATCAGTTATTGTTTTGCTTCTAGAGCGTCATCAAAACAATTAGCTTTGTCTTGTGCAGCCACCTACAGTTATCTGGTACCCTTCAAGCGCTTGACTTCCAAGAGTTGGGCAGGTTCATTGAGAACCTGGAGGTTGTTTGGGATTAAGTTGATCTTTCCTAAGCTTCTGCTGACAACCAGAGCTATTAGCTTGTGGGTGTTGTCACTTACAATTGCCTTGTCTTGTTGAACTCTGAACAATCCTTGACTTCTTCTATTCAAGTTTTCCCCGGCATCATCTTGCCTCAGATAGGGTTGTTTCCGCAGCTACCAACTACTATCATCCTTATCCTCTTACATTTTGGTCCCTTGTTTACCAGGTTCTGGACTTTGATCTTGGTTACATTTAAATATTTTTGTAACACTCAGGAGGGCAGCCTAAACAGCACCTTTCCCCTCCACAGAACTGCCACGGTGTGGTGCCTAATCCTGGACACCCTGGCCAGTGCGGAGAATTCAATTTTTCTTATGATTTTTCCTTATCATCATTCATAGGCACCATTATCAAAAAAAAAAAAAAAAAAAGAAAAAAGAAATTTTGATCCAGAGCCACCACCAATCAATCATCCTCCTCACCATCCTCTCTCCAACTCACCTTGGTTTCTGATCATTATGTGTTTGATCCCTCAATTGACCGGTGAGAAAAGACTTGTTACAGCCTTGAAACCTTCCTCCAACTCCAATAACCCAGTCCGTGGTCCTCCTGCTCATGAAGAACTCAATGATGAGATCAAACGGTTGAAACACAGGATTCACTCAATTGGTATGAGCCAGGAGGCCTTTGAGATCTGTACCAAGGAATTCAAACAACTGACCTCGATCCCTGTGAGTTCCGTCTATCATAGTCTCATCCAGAACTACTTGGAGATCATGTTGGAGTTACCCTGGTCCAAGGGGACTATTGACTCCAACCGTTGGCTGATCCTATCCAAATCATTCCTATCCAACGCTTGTCATCAGTTGGACCTCGATCATTACGGTATGCTCAAATTCAAACAACGCTTGATTGAATTCTTAGCCGTCATCAAACTTGGCGCTCATCTCCAATCTCATTTGATCCAACCGGTATCCCATCCGCCCTTGGATCCCAACCAATGCCGTCTACCTCACTTGGCAATCTCAAGCGCCTGTCTACCTCATCCGGTTGTCTCAAGAGCCTGTCTAAATCATCCTTTCAACCTTGACCTCACCGGTCTCCCACCCAGCTTGTCCGTTACCTGCGCGGGTCTCAACTGTCTCCCGGGCCCATCAGCATGTCCGCGGGCCCCTCAATGGCTACTCTCCTGCCCGTGCCCACCATTGGCATGGGCCAGGGTCTTGATTCAACTCTTCTGTTTTTTTTCTGAGTGTTTGTTTGTTTATTTTTTTTCTTTTGTTTTCTCATGAAAATCATCCTCAATAAAAAAAAAAAAAAAAAAAAAAATTCTGCTCTATTTGTAAATCCCTCTAGTAAATAGCCTACAGACCTCTTTTCTATAAAAGGAGGGGCTCTTCCCTTCCTTTTCCAGAAAATCATCCATGGGAGTGTGTGCTTATGTCCCCCCCATCATTGTGAAATTAGATCCTGATCCTTATCCTGGGTATATCTCTGATTGCCCCCTGATCCATTTTTGACCCTTAGTCTTTGCCCCTCTGTGGCCTGATCCTTATCACCAACCAATAGCCTTTCTGGTTGAAGAAAATTCTGTCTGTTGGAATTTTTGATTGTGTTATACCACTCCTTGATCCCTTTCTCTGACCATACTGGTCCTGACCCCTGATCATCTTTCTGGAGCCAATCACAATTGATTGAAGAGGTCTTATTAAGCTTAAGACCCAAAGTGTTATACCTCCCTTTATATTCTTTGGAGTTGCATTCTGCCAGCCTACTCTTGAGTCCCTTGAGAAGTGTTGAGGTTATCCTTGCTTCAAATCAGTTACTGTTTGCTTTTAGAGCTTCTTAAACATTGTGCTTTGTCTTGTACAGCCACCCTCAGTTATCTGGTACCCTTCAAGCGCCTGATTGTGGAGAGTTGGGCAGGTTCATTGAGAACCTGGAGGTTTGTGGGGTTTGGTTTGATCATCCCCAATCTTCTGCTTACAACCAGAGTTATTAGCTTGTGGGCGTTGTTTACATAAAACAGCTTTTGTTCTTTGAACTCTAAGCAGACTTTAACTTCTTTTTTTCACGTTTTTCCCTGCATAATCTTGTCTCAGAAAGTGCTGTTCCATTGCTACTGAATTATTATCATCTTTATCCTCTACTCCTTGATTCCTTATTTACCAGGCTCTGGACCTTGATCTTGGTTACATCTAAATATTTTTGTAACACTCAGGAGGGCAGCCTAAACAGCACCTTTCCCCTCCACAGAACTGCCACGGCCTAGCACCGTTTGGAGTCTTACATTTGGTCCCCCGGGCCGGGATCAAACCAGCAACCTTGGGATTTACAGTCCCAAGGTCTTGAAGAATCAACTCTGAAATCCAATCCAATTTTTGTTCTTTTCTTTCTTTTTTTTGTTTGTTCTTTTTTCAGATCTGATCTGTGGAGGCAACTTGGTCCAGAAGTAAGTCCTCCCAATTGTGCACAATCTGGCCAAGATCTTTGTCAATTTTATGAAACTCTACTCTTGCCACACTTGTGAGCCACCTTGGAACTCTGCTCGTTTGGATCTCTTAGGAACCCTTCAACATGGAATCTGCTGGGTCCTCCTCATCTGTTTGGGCCAAGATGGTCAAAATCAAACCTCAGAACAAAAACTTAGGCTTCAATGGGACCAATGTCAAACAATTCCTGGACTCCTATGAGATGGCTGCTGAAGTGGATGGTGCCAGTGAACATGATATGGCTTATCAGTTAAATTTTTTCATCTCTTCTGACAAATTTATGGAGGTTATCAAATTGTTTGATGGATTCAAAACTCATAACTGGAGGCTCCTGAAGGAGGCTATGTTGCCCTATTGGGGGAAAATAGATGTAGTCAGATTTACTTTGCAAGACTTGGATGCCCTGGTTTCTCAATGGATCTCCAATGGTGGTGTCTCTTCAGCTTCAAATTATCAGTCTTTCAAAAAATCTTGGGATCCTATACAATCTTACCTCATCAGAAACAATCACATTTACACTGTGGAAAACATTTGAGTCCAATTTTTCCAATCCTTTTCACCAGGAGTCCAGGAAATAATAAGGGATGAACTGGTCAAATCTGGATCCATGATCACTACTAGGGATAATCCATTCAAACTTCCTGCTTTTCTGGTTTTGAGGGGAGCAGTGGACAAGGTCATGAAAGGTCAAACTGCCCTCACTTTTGAACAGACCAGAATTGCTGAACCAGTCCATGCTCCCTCCTTCCAAGAATCCAACAAAATCATGACAAGATGGAAGCAAATCGTAGACCCAAATTGAATCCCCAGGCCAATAAGGAATCTGCTACTATAGATGAGATCACTAAATTATTTTGGCATTTGAGAATAAAATAGATCAGAAAATATCCTCTTTAGCCACTCCTAAACCTGCTAATTCTTTTCCTAAATCTACTCTAGTCTGTTATTATTGCCATAGGGAAGGCCATGGTACTGGTAGATGTCCTGAACTCCAGAAGGACAAGGAGGAGAGGTTAGTAGAGCAGGAGGGAAAGAATTTCTTCCTTCCTAATGGTGCTTTGATCCCTTTCAATTCATCTTGTCCAATCCGTCATGTGGTGGCCTCATACCCACTACCAACTCCCAAGAAGGCATCCTTGGTCTCTGTGGATTTTCAATCATCCTGTGGAACTCTGCAACCTTGGTATCCTCCAGCTATCACTGCTTCCAGCTTCCCTGGCCCCTATCAATCTGATCCAGCTAGGAAACGCCATGAGGAACCAAAACCTCGTAAGTCTCCTCCTTTTCCATCCTCAATCCTGCAAAAACCCGTTAAACGTTGATCTTCACCTGAGCCTCCTTCTTCTGATGTGGAAGAAATGGAAGTAGAAAGGGAACCACTCATGGAAAGGTTCCAGGACAACTCTGATCTTCCCCCTCTTCAACCTGTCCAACCCTCAGATCCTCTTCCGGCACCTATTTCACCTGATCTTCCTCCCTCCACCCAGCCCAAAGTTTGATTTGAGAGGGGCATCTCCAAAGACTATCCTAATGCTGTGGAAGGAGTATTAAAGATAATTTCTGATCTTAAAATCCCTGATCTATCTGTGGCTGAACTCCTGTTGATCTCTCCATTGGTGGCTGAAGGGATGAAGAAATGGGCTTTTTGTTGACGTGTGGAGATTGTTCCAGACAAATTAAAGGTCTCCTCTGGTACTCTGATGGAGGATTCTGGTGGAACAGATCCCTCTTCAGATGAAAACCTGTATTCCTGTCCTCTTGGCTTTCTCCCATGTTATCTTGGTGATTCAACTAAAACGGTTTCTCTCCTTGTGGATTTGGGTTCGCAGCTCAACTTGATTTTGGACTGCATGGCCTGCAAGCTTAAACTTAGCCCAAGGGTCAGTTTCAATTCTGCTGTGTATGAAATAGGGAACCAGTCCTGTGAGCTGGTTGGTATTGCTAAGGATATCCCTGTTTGAATTGGTCAAAATATTGTTGGCACCTGCCACTTCTGGATCACTTGTCTGGATGGTCCCATGATCTTGGGAAGGCCTTTCTTAATGGACTTTGGTGCTACCCTGATGTTTTCTGATCAAGTTGGGGAGAGAATTCTCCTCCCTGATGCTGATGGCAGAAAGATTGAAGTTCCTCTTTGTTCTCTGGATTCTGGTTGTTGGGAAAGAGACTTCCCTGGTCATCCTCCCAAATCTTTCCTGAAGGGAAAGCAGAAAGAAAACTCTCATTCCTCTCATCATCATTTTTTAGTGGAATAGTTGGCCCTACTGATAGTTGTAGTTCTTCTCAGCCTCGGAATTTAACTCATGGACCAACTCCCACCTCAGAGGCATATCTTCCTTTTTTCTCATAATTTCCTTCTCATCCAAATAAGATCAAAAATCAAACACATGAAAAATCTGAAAAATCCACAAATTTTTCTTCTCTGTCTGGATCTGTGGTATCTTCTTTTTCTTTTTATTTTCAGCCTGATCACTCATCCTCTATTTCAGTTTCAAATATCTGCAATGAGTCTAAACTAGATCTTGATCTTGATTATTTTCTTGGTGGCTTTGGTATGAAGGAGTATGGTCTTAGGTGGAGGCAATTTGGGGTAGAATTAAGTCCTCCCAATTGTGCACCACCAGGGGCTTCTACTACTGTCATTTTCAAAACTCTACCCTGTGTCACACATGTGAGCAATGTGTTATCTTTTGGATCCTCTGTTATGGAGAAGGCACCTTTCAAGGATGCAGCAGAAAATCAACCTTTAAAGATGTTGGAACATGGCCTCAGTTTTTGTAGTCAGGTCTCACTGATCAATGCTTGGAGGAAGCAGGGATTCCTCTCCTTTGCCGCCAAGTACAAACCAGTTGCAAAGAAGGTCCAGCCAGTCAACCAACCAATGCCTCTCAACCTCAATCCTCCTCTTATGCGTCCTCCACTATCCCGCAATCCTTACTGTGGTCTATCCAAATCCCTCACTGCTCCATTTATTCCCTCTGGTTGGGTCACTGAAGAACGTCTGAAAGTGGTCAAATTTGGTTCAGATGGATGGCTTCTTCCTGATGAGTTAAATTTGATCAAAAATGTCCTTGCTCTTAGGGAAAAATCCATTGCTTTCTGTGAAGAAGAGAGAGGTCTCTTGAAAGAGTCCTATGGCCTAACCTATATCATCCCTGTAGTAGAAAATGATCCCTGTCAAAAGAAAAAGATCCCGATCCCTGCTGCTAAAGTCAACAAATTCATCAAGTTGGTCCGCAAACAAGTCCGAACCAGTTTATACAAACAATTGACTTCTAGCTATTCCAGTCCTGTTTTCTGTGTCCTGAAAAGTAATGGTAAACTTAGAAAAGTTCATGATCTCCAGCCTTTAAATAAGGTTACTATTAAAGACTCTGGTATCCCTCCTGCTACTGAAGAATTTGTCAAATCCTTCTCTGGGAGAGCTTGCTATGGTCTAGGTGACATTATGGGTGGCTATGAAGAACAATCCTTGCATCCTATTTCATGGCCCCTAACTACTTTCAATACTCCCCTTAGTCAATTTCAACTGACTCAATTGCCTCAAGGTGCCACCAACTTGGTTGCAGTCTATCAGGCTCAGATGATGTGGATCCTCCAGGACAAAATACCGGATCATGCGGGTATCTTTATTGATGATGGTGGGATTAAAGGTCCAGTTTCTGACTATGATAATGAGCTCTTACCTTGGCACCCAGGAATCCAACAATTTATCTGGGAGTATGCTACTATCTTGGAAAGAATTTTGTTTTGAATCAAGGAATCTGGTCTAACTGTCTCTGGATCAAAAATTGCCGCCTGTGTCCCTGCCTTTGAAATTATTGGTCATGTGGTCTGCAAGGAAGGAAGAAGAATGGCTCCATCCAAAGTCAACAAGATTCTCTCTTGGCCTACTCCCATTAATCCAACAGAAGTTAGAGGCTTCCTAGGTGTTGTGATCTATCTCCAAATTTATATCCCTTCTCTATCCAAAATCTGTATTGCCTTGTGTTGCTTAACCAGGAAGGATGCTGAATGGCTTTGGACGCAAGCTTGCAAACAATCATTCCAGATACTCAAAACAATTGTTGGGAAAGACATTGTTTTGAAAAAGATCACTTATGGACCTGGAGCTGGAAAGATCAAGCTGGCAGCGGACTCTAGTTATCAATCTTTTGGGGCTGTCCTTACTCAGGAAGATGAAAATCATTTGGATCATCCTGCTCTGGATGAATGTCTTCTTTTCCCAGATGTGGAATCCAGGTACTCCCAGCCCAAACTGGAACTTTGCGGTGTGGCCCAAATGTTGAAGAAGATCCAGACTGTCCTTTGGGGTCAACACTGCAAGTTACAAGTCAATTCACAATCCATTATTGAAATGATTGATTCCCCTACCCTTCCAAATGCTCCAATGAATCATTGGGTGGCTTTCATCAAGTTGTTCTCTTTTGATATTGTTCACAGGCCTGGAAAATCCTTCACCATGCCTGATGGTTTATCTTGACGCCCTATTGGAGATGAAGAATCAGATGTTGGAGTGGATTTTGACAAAGAGGAGCCTTTGATTTGCCCTGTCTTTACCTTTTCCTCCCAAGATCATTCTGGCTTCCAACAAGGGTTCTGGCTTAAAGTAGAGCAGTACCTTTCCACCCTCCAAAGGCCTCCTGATATCTCTGCTAAAGATTTTTGATCTCTCAAGAGGAAGTCATCCAACTTCTTTGTTCAAGGCACTAGGCTTATGAAAAGGGGGAATCATTGTGCCCTTATTGTGGTCACTATCCCTTCTAAACAAGATTCAATCCTGGAAATTCTCCATGAAGGCCTTGGTCATTGTGGGGAAACCAAAACTTATCAACAAATATCCGAACAATTTTGGTGGCCATTTCTGAAGAAATCAGTCTCTCAATGGTGCAAGAGTTTTGAAGTGTGCCAGAAACGTGATCTTAGGCGCCCGGCCAAAATTTTTTACCCCACTGGAGAGTCCACTTTCTTTGGGAGTATTGCTATGGATGTGGTTCACATTAAGGCTGGTGGAGCTAAGTACCTCATTGTGGCTAGAGAAAATTTTTCTGGATGGGTTGAAGCAAAGTTTCTTAAGAAAATCAGCTCTGAATCAGTAGCAGCTTCCCTTTATGAGACTTGGACAATGTGTTATGCCTTGGCATGATCTTATTTGACTGATGGCAGCTCCGAGTTTGGTGGTAAACTGGCTGATATGATCCAATCACTTCCTGGTCAACATAGGGTGACCACTCCTTATTATCTGGAAAGCCAAGGCATGGTAGAAAGAGGCCATGCTCCTTTCAAGGCTGCTCTTTTCAAACTGGCTGGTGAAAGTGGCAAGAATTGTTGCAAATTCCTCCCCCTGGTCCTCTTCTCTGATGGAATTTCAACTAAACAAACCACTGGCTACTCACCTTACAAAATCATTTTTGGTCAAAGGGCTGTCCTTCCTCTGGATCTGGAAATGGAATCTTTCTTAGGTGTTTCTTGGGAAAACGTTTCTTCCACCACTGATCTATTAGTTGCCAGATCCAAGCAGCTGGAAAGGAGTGAAGATTTCCGTAGTGAAGCTTATCAGAAGATGATGGAGTCTAGGGAAAAATCAGTTCAATATTGGGAAGACAAGCATTTGAAGCAAATCAGGGATCCCTTGAACCCTGGGGATCTAGTCTTAGCTTATAATTGTTCCTTGGAAACTCAGTGGCGAAAGCTTTTCTCTAACCGCTGGAATGGTCCTTACCAAGTTGTCCTTCAAGTTAGAGGTGGATCATATGTTTTGAAGGAACTGGATGGTACTCAGATGGCCAAAAGGTTCTCTGCTGATCAGGTCAAGAAATTTCATTCTCATGGAGGCAACTTGTTCCAAAAGTAAGTCCTCCCAATTTTGCACCACCAGGGTCATTGGCTGCGTTTTGTTGTGAAACTCTACTTCATGCCACACATGTGAGCACCTGGGACGCCTTCTTCATTTTATCTCAGCCACTTCTAGGATTTTCCTTTGGATAGATCAACATATTCTTTTTCAATCACTCTCAAGATCAAAATGGCCATTCCTTGGTTTCAATCATCTTTCTTTCCTTTCTCTTTTTATGGCATCAAACTTGGGAGCAGACTAGGGAAAGTCTGTAAGTTGGGGAGAGATGTGGTGGCCCATCCTGGACACCCTGGCCAGTGCGGAGACTTTAAGTTTTTTTATGATTTTTCCTTATCATCATTTATAGGCATCATTATCAAAAAAAAAAAAAAAAAAATGATCAAGAGCCACCCTCAATCAATCATCCTCCTCACCATCCTCCCTCCAACTCACCTTGGTTTCCAATCATCATCCGTTCAATCCCTTGATTGACCTGTGAGCAAAGTCTTGTTATAGCCTCAAAACCTTCCTCCAACTCGAATAACCCAGTCCGTGGTCCTCCTGCTCATGAAGAACTTCATGATGAGATCAAACAGTTGAAACACAGGATTCACTCAATCGGTATGAGCCAGGAGGCCTTCGAGATCTGTACCAAGGAACTCAAACAACTCACCTTGATCCCTTCAAGTTCGGTCAATCATAGTCTCATCCGGAACTACTTGGAGATCATGTTGGAGTTACCCTGGTCGAAGGGGACTATTGACTCAAACCGTTGGCTGATCCTATCCAAATCATTCCTATCCAACGCTTCTCATCAGTTGGACCTCGATCACTACAGTATGCTCAAATTCAAACAACGCTTGATTGAATTCTTAGCCGTCATCAAACTTGGCGCTCATCTCCAATCTCATTTGATCCAACCGGTATCCCATCCGCCCTCGGATCCCAACCAATGCCGTCCACCTCACTTGGCCGTCTCAAGCGCCCTTCTACCTCATCCGGTTGTCTCAAGCACCTGTCTACCTCATCCTTTCCACCTCCAGCTCACCGGTCTCCCGCGCGGCTTGTCCATTGCCCGCGCGGGTCTCAACTGTCTCCCGGGCCCATCAGCATGTCCGCGGGCCCCTCAATGGCTACTCTCCTGCCCGTTCCCACCATTGGCACGGGCCAGGGTCTTGATTCAACTCTTCTGTTTTTTTTCTGAGTGTTTGCTTGTTTCTTTTTTTTTCTTTTGTTTTCTCATGACAATCATCCTCAAAAAAAAAAAAAAAAAAAAAAATCCGCTCTATCTGTAAATCTCTCTTGTAAATAGCCCACAGACCTCTTTTCTATAAAAGGAGGGGCTCTCCCCTTCCTTTTCCAGAAAATCATCCATGGGAGTGTGTGCTTATGTCCCCCCCGTTATTGTGAAATTAGATCCTGATCCTTATGCTGGGTATATCTCTGATTGCCCCCTGATCCATTTTTGACCCTTAGTCTTTGCCCCTCTGTGGCCTGATCCTTATCACCAACCAATAGCCTTGCTGGTTGAAGAAAATTCTGTCTGTTGGAATTCTTGAGTGTGTTATACCACTCCTTGATCCCTTTCTCTGACCATACTGGTCCTGAGCCCTGATCATCTTTCTGGAGCCAATCACAATTGATTGAAGAGGTCTTATTAAGCTTAAGAACTGGAGTGTTATACCTCCCTTTATTTTCTTTGGAGTTGCATTCTGCCAGCCTACTCTTGAGTCCCTTGAGAAGTGTTGAGGTTATCCTTGCTTCAAATAAGTTACTGTTTGCTTTTAGAGCTTCTTTAACATTGTGCTTTGTCTTGTACAGCCACCCTCAGTTATCTGGTACCCTTCAAGCGCTTGATTGCGGAGAGTTGGGCAGGTTCATTGAGAACCTGGAGGTTGGTTGGGTTTGAGTTATTCATCCCCAATCTTCTGCTGACAACCAGAGTTATTAGCTTGTGGGCGTTGTTTACATACAACAGCTTTTGTTCTTTGAACTCTAAGCAGACTTTAACTTCTTTTTTTCACGTTTTTCCCTGCATAATCTTGTCTCAGAAAGTGCTGTTTCATTGCTACTGAACTATTATCATATTTATCCTCTACTCCTTGATTCCTCATTTACCAGGTTCTGGAGCTTGATCTTGGTTACATCTAAATATTTTTGTAACACTCAGGAGGGAAGCCTAAACAGCACCTTTCCTCTCCACAGAACTGCCATGGCCTAGCACCGTTTGGAGTCTTACAACGGTCTAGCACTGTTTGGAGTCTTACATTTGGTCCCCCAGGCCGGGATCAAACCAGCAACCTTGGGATTTAAAGTCCCAACAGTCATCAACTTTGAAATCCAATCTCTTTTTTTTCTGTCATCATCTGGATCCGTGGAGGCAACTTGTTCTAGAAGTAAGTCCTTCCAATTGTGCACCATCTGGGCAAGATACTTGTTGTTTTTTGAGAAACCCTACTCTTGCCACATTTGTGAGCCACTTTGGAAATCTGCTCCTTGGATCTTTTAGGAACTTTGTCAAAATGGAATCTACCAGTGCCTCTCCTACTTGTCCTAAGATGATTAAAATCAAGCCCCAGAACAAGAACTTAGGATTCAATGGGACAAATGTGGAACTCTTCTTGGACTTGTACAAGATGGCTGCTTTGGTGGACGGGGCTAGCGAATTCAATATGGCCTACCAGTTACAATTTTTTATCTCCTCTGATGAAGTTATGGAAATCATTGAGTCGTTTGAAGGTTTCAAACGGCATAACTGGGCCCTGCTGCTGGAAGCAATGTTGGCCCATTGGGGAAAAATAGATGTAGCACGATTTACTTTGCAGGATCTAGATAGCCTTGTCTCCCAATGGACCTCCAATGGTGGTGTGGCTTCAGCCTCTGATTATCAGTCCTTTAGGAAATCTTGTGATCCCATCCAATCCTAGCTTGTCCAAAACAATCAGATTGACACAGTGGACAAAATTTGAGTATGATCTTTCCAATCTTTTTCTCTTGGAGTGCAGGAAAGGATCAAGGACAAACTGGTCAATTCTGGATCCATGATCACTACCAGGATCAATTGATTCAAGCTCCCTGCTTTTCTTATCCTTAGGGGAGTGGTGGATAAAGTTATGAAAGGTCAAACAGCCCTCACTTTTGAATAATCTAAAAACACTGAACCAGTTCATGCTCCCTCTTTCAAAGAGTCAAACAAGATTATGAATAAAATGGAATCTGATTGTAGGCCCAAGAACCCTCAGCCTAACCAAGAAACCGCTACAATGGACAAGATCTCTAAACTGCTCAAAGCCTTTGAGAAAAAAATGGATCAGAAGATTTCCTCCCTTGTTGTTCCCAAACCTTCTAGTGCTGTTCCTAAAAATACTTTATTCTGCTATTATTGCCACAGGGAAGGCCATGGAACTGGTTGGTGTCTCAAACTCCAAAAAAACAAAGACAAGAAATTGGTAGAGCAAAAAGGGAATAACGTTTTCCTTCCTAATGGTGCCCTAATCCCCTTCAATTTGTCTTGCCCTATTTGTCATGTGGTGGCCTCTTACCAGGCACCCCCTTCTATGAAGGCATCCTTGGCTTCTGTGGATTTCTGATCTTCTTGTGGTACTCTTCAACCCTGGTATCCCCCAGCTATTTCCTCCTCCTCTATGGTTGATACTTACCAATCCGATCCAGCTAGGAAGCAACATGAGGAGCCCAAACCTCATAAAGCTCCTTCCTTCCCAACCTCAATCCTCCAAAAACCACCCAAACGACCATCCTCACCTGAGCCCTCTTCTGATGTAGAAGAGATGGAGGTGGAAAAAGAACCACTCATGGAAAGGTCTCAAGATCACCCTGATCCTCATCCCTCATCTATTAAATCTCCTCAATCCCCTGATCCTGTTCCTGCTTCACCCAATCTTCCTCCCTCCACCCAGCCCAAAGTTTGGTTTGAGAGGGGAATTTCCAAAGATCACCCCAATGCTGTTCAAGGGGTATTAAAGAAAATTTCTGATCTTAAAATTCCTTATCTATCTGTGGCTGAAATCCTGTCAATCTCTCCATCTGTTGCTGAAGGAATGAAGAAATGGGTTTCTTGTTGACGTGTGGAAATTGGTCCTGAAGAACTCAAGTTCTCCTCTGGAACTTTGATGGAGGATTCTGGTGGAACAGATCCCTCTTCTGAGTCTAGTCTTTACTCTTTTCCTCTTGGTTTTCTTCCCTGCTATCTTGGTGAATCAGCAAAAACAGTCTTACTCCTTTTTGATTCTGGCTCTCAGCTCAACTTGATCCCAGATACTATGGCCTGCAAACTTATACTCAGCCCTAGGGTCAGCTTCACCTCTTCAGTGTATGGAATAGGAAACCAGTCTTGCAAATTGGTTGGAATTGTTTAAGATGTACCAGTCCGGATTGGCCAAAACATCATTGGAACTTGTCATTTCTGGATCACACGCCTGGATGGACCTATGATCTTGGGTCAACCTTTCTTAATTGATTTTGGAGCAACTCTTATTTTTTACAATCAATTTGGGGAGAGAATCCTCCTCCCTGATTCTGATGGTAGAAAGATTGAGGTTCCTCTTTGTTCTTTGGATTCTGGTTGCTGGGAAAGAGATTTCCCCGGTCATTTTCCTAAGTCATCTCTAAGAGGAAAACAGAAGGATAATTCCAGTTCCTCTCATTTTTTATGGGAGTAGTTGATCCTACTTATAGTTTTAGTTCTTTTCAGCCTCAAACTTCAACTCAAGGGTCAACTCTCATCCCAGAGGCTTATTTTTCTTTCTTTTCAACATTTTCTTCTGATCTCAAAAATATCGAAAATCAAAAACAAATCAAAATGGAAAAATCCAAAAATATTTCTTCTTCATCTGTTGTTTCTTCTTTTCCTTGTAATCTTATTCCTAATCAATCTTCTCTCAGTTCCCTTTTGAATCTCCGCAATGAGTCTAAACTAGATCCCAATCTCAATCCTATTTTTGGTGGCTTTGGTATGGAAGAATATGGGCTTCAGTGGAGGCAAATTGGGGTAGAAGTAAGTCCTCCCAATTGTGCACCACCAGGGTATCCTACTACTATCATTTTTGAAACCCTACCTTGTGCCACACATGTGAGCAATGTATTATCTCCTGGGACTTCTTTTATGGAAAAGGCACCTTTTGAAAACGTTGCGGAAAATCAAACTTGGAAGGCATTAGAACTTAGTCTCAATCCTTGTAGTCAGATCTCTCTGGTGAACTCTTGGCAAAAACAAGAACCGCTCTCTTTTGCCTCCAAATATAAACCAGTTGCCAGGAAAATCCAACGAGTCAACCAACCAATGTGTCTCAATCTCAACCCTCCTCTTAAATGTCCTCCTCTATCCCCCAATCCTTACTGTGGTTTACCTTGATCTCTCAATGCTCCATTCATCACCTCTGGCTGTGTCACTGAAGAACGTCTGGGAGTAGTCAACTTTGGACCAGATGGATGGCTTCTACCTGATGAGTTATATTTGATTCAAAATTTCTTGGCTCTTAGGGAAAAATATATTGCTTTCTGTGAAGAAGAGAGAGGTCTCTTGAAAGAATCCTATGGTCTGCCTTATATCATCCCTGTAGTAGAACATGATCCCTGGCAAAAGAAAAAGATCCCAATCCCAGCTTCCAAAGTCAACAAATTCACCAAGTTGGTCCGGGAACAAGTCCAAACCGGTTTATACAAACAGTCAACTTCTAGCTATTCCAGTCCTGTTTTCTGTGTCCTTAAAAGTAACGGTAAACTTAGAATAGTTCGTGATCTCCAGCCACTAAATAAGGTGACTATTAAAGACTCTGGTATTCCCCCTGCTACTGAAGAATGTTTTGAATCTTTCTCTGGGAGAGCTTGCTATGGTCTAGGTGACATTATGGGTGGCTATGACAAACAGTCCTTACATCCAATTTCTTGCCCTCTCACCACATTAAATACTCCCCTTGGTCATTTCCAACTTACTCAATTGCCTCAAGGTGCCACCAACTTGGTTGAAGTCTATCAGGCTCAGATGGTTTGGATCCTCCAGGATGAAATCCCTGATCATGCTGGTATCTTTATTGACAATGGCAGAATTAAAGGACCAGTTTCTAATTATAACAATGAGCTCTTACCCTGGCATTCATGAATCCTTTGATTTATCTGGGAATATGCAACCACTTTGGAAAAGATCTTGTTACAAATCAAAGAATCTGGGCTCACTGTCTCTGGATCCAAATTGGCTGCCTGTGTCCCTGCTCTGGAAATTGTTGCTCATGTGGTCTGCAAAGAAGGAAGAAGGATGGCTCCATCCAAAGTCAACAAAATCCCCTCTTGGCCTACTTCCATCAATCCAACTGAAGTCAGGAGTTTTCTAGGTTTTGTTACTTATGTTCAAATCTTTATCCCATCTCTATCCAAAATCTGTGCTCCTCTATGTTGCCTGACCAGAAAAGATGCTGAGTGGATCTGGGCCCAAGATTGTGAACATTCTTTTCAGCTACTTAAAATGATGGTTGGCAAAGGCATAGTCTTGAAAAAGATTGCTTATGGACCCGGAGCTGGCAAGATCAAATTGGCTGTTGATTCTAGTTATCAATCTGTTGGGGCTGTCCTCACTCAGGAAGCTGAAAATGGTTGGGATCGTCCTGCTCTCTATGAATCCTTGTTATTTTCAGATGTAGAATCCAGGTACTCCCAACCAAAAATGGAACTCTGTGGCGTAGCTCAAATGTTGAAGAAACTCCAAACTGTCCTCTGGGGTAAACACTTCAAGTTACAAGTCAACGCACAATCCATCATCAAAATGATCAATGCCCCCAGCCTCCCAAATGCTCCTATGACTTGTTGGGTGGCCTTTATCCAACTTTTCTCTTTTGATATTGTTCATAGGCCTGGAAAATCCTTCACCATGCCTGATGGTTTATCTCAAAGCCCCCTTGGAGATGAAGAATTGGATGTTGGAGTGGACTTTGATGAGGAGGAGCCTTTAATTTTTCCAGTCTTCACCTTTTGCTCCAAAGATTATTCTGGCTTCCAACAAGGTTTCTGGCTAAAATTAGAGCAGTACCTTTCCACTCTCCAAAGGCCTCCTGATCTCTCTGCTAAAGATTTTTGATCACTCAAAAGCAAGTCCTCCAATTTCTTTGTCCAAGGTACTAGGCTTATTAAAAGAGGCAATCCTTGTGCTCTAATTGTTGTCACTATCCCCTCTTAACAAGATTCAATCCTTGAAATTCTCCATGAAGGCCTTGGGCATTGTGGGGAAACCAAGACCTATCAACACATATCTGAATGAGTCTGGTGGCCATCTTTGAAGAAATAAGTCTGTCAATGGTGCAAGAGTTGTGAAGTATGTCAGAAATGCAATCTTAGGCTCCCGGCCAAAATTTTTTATCCCACTGGAGAGTCCACTGTCTTTGGAAGGATTTCTATGGATGTGGTTCACATTAAGGCTGGTGGAGCTAAGTACCTCATTGGGGCTAGAAGTGATTTTTCTGGATGGGTTGAAGCAAAATTTTTTAAGAACCTCAGCTCTGAATCAGTAGCAGCTTTCCTTTATGAGACTTGGACAATGTGTTATGGCTTGGATCAATCTTATTCAACTAATGGTGGCTCTGAGTTTGGTGGGAAACTGGCCAAAATGATCCAATTGCTTCCTGGTCAACATAGGGTGACCACTCCTTGTTATTTTGAAGGACAAGGCATGGTGGAAAGAGGCCATGCCCCTTTGAAGGCTGCTCTTGTTAAGTTGGCTGGTGAAAGTGGAAAGAATTGTTGCAAATTTATTGCTCTGGTCCTCTTCTCTGATTGAATTTCAACTAACAAACTACTGGCTACTCACCTTATGAAATTATCTTTGGACAGAGGGCTGTCCTTCCTCTTGATCTGGAAATGGAATCTTTCTTAGGTATTTCTTGGGAAAAGGTTTCTTCCACCACTGATCTATTAGTTGCCAGATCCAAGAAACTGGAGCAAAGTGAAGATGTTCTTGAAAAAGCTTATCAGAAAATGATGGAGTTAAGGGAAAAATGAGTCCAGTATTAGGAGGATAAGCATTCCAATTGAGTCAGGGATCCTTTGAATCCTGGTGATCTAGTTTTAGCTTATAATCAATCCTTGGAAACTCAGTGGGGAAATCTTTTTTCCAATCGCTGGAATGGTCCCTATTGAGTGGTCCATCAAGTCAGAGGTGGATCATATGTTTTGGAAGAACTGGATGGTACTCAGATGGCCAGAAGTTTCTCTGCTGATAAGGTCAAGAAATTTCATTGTTGTGGAGGCAACTTTGATCAGAAGTAAGTCCTCCAAATTGTGCACCACCAGGGTCATCTGCTGCGTTTTGTTGTAAAACTCTACTGTATGCCACATACTTGAGCACCTGGGACGCCTTCTTCATTTTATCGCAGTCAACTCTAGGATTTTCTTTGGATTGATCAAGATATTCATTTTAATCCTCCTCAAGATCAAATGGCCATTCCTTGTGTTCAATCATCTTTCCCTTCTTTTTTTTATGAAATCAATCTCAGATGCAGACTAGGGACAGTCTGTACGTTGGGGAGAGATGTGGTGACCAAATCTGGACACCCTGGACCAGATGCAGAAAATTCATAAAAAAATGTTTACAATTCTTTTATTTAGGTGTAATTCAAAAAAAAAAAAAATTCTGCTCTATTTGTAGAATCACTTGTAAATAGTCTAACAGGGCCTCCTTCCCGTATAAGGAGGGGCTCTCCCCTGCCCTTTGGGGGGGTATCATATGGTATCTTATCTGAGGAGAGAAACATCATCACTACCATCTTGAAATATATTATCTTTGGGGTCTCATTCCCCTTTATCTGAGACTGAATTCTGGGTATATCCATGATTTCCCCTTGATCCTTGAGCCTCCATATTCAAACTCTGATCCTAGATCTTCATCACTAACCAATAGCTTTGCTGGTTGAAGAAGAATTTGACTGATTGAATTCTTGAGTGTGTTAAACCACTCCTAATCCCTTTATCTGACCATACTGGTCCTGATCATCCTTTTATTATCTTTCTGGAACCAGTCACGTTTGACTGAAGAGGTTTTATTGAGCTTAAAGCCTGGAGTGTTAAACCTCCCTTGACTTCTTTTGAAGTTGAATTCCACCAAGCTATTTTTGAGTCCCTTGATAAGTGTTGGGTTATTCTTGTTTGAATCAGTTATTGTTTTGCTTCTAGAGCGTCATCAAAACAATTAGCTTTGTCTTGTGCAGCCACCCACATTTATCTGGTACCCTTCAAGTGCTTGACTGCAGAGAGTTGGGCAGGTTCATTGAGAACCTGGAGGTTGTTTGGGATTAAGTTGATCTTTCCTAAGCTTCTGCTGACAACCAGAGCTATTAGCTTGTGGGTTTTGTCACTTACAATTGCCTTGTCTTGTTGAACTCTGAAAAATCCTTGACTTCTTCTATTCAATTTTTCCCCGGAATCATCTTGCCTCAGATAGTGTTGTTTCCCCAGCTACTGACTACTATCATCTTTATCCTCTTACATTTTGGTCCCTTGTTTACCAGGTTCTGGACTTTGATCTTGCTTACATTTAAATATTTTTGTAACACTCAGGAGGGCAGCCTAAACAGCACCTTTCCCCTCCACATAACTGCCACGGCCTAGCACCGTTTGGAGTCTTACACCAGTTGTCTATTACAACTGGCCTGTTACCTCACATGCTGGCTGGTTGCCTCATGCAACCAGCCCCTGGCCATGCACATGGCCAGGAGGGACCCAGGACACACCTTGGTTCAGTCTCAGACACACTTGGGAGGGGGGGGGGGTGTGACCAGCGGACATGCTTTCCCCCCCCTCTTTTTCACAGGTCCCTGGAGGGGGCAGTCAAATCCCCCTACCAGGGGCCCTGGGGGTCAATACCCCCAGGGCGTTGCTATGGTAAGTGGGCTGGGGGGGTGGTCAGGTCCCCTCCAGCCTGTCGCTCCTCCCCCTTGGTAAAGGGGGGGGGGAGAGCTCCCCTTTGTTTTTGGGGGGGTGGTCAATTCCCCCCCACCGCCGGTTGCATTGATGCGGCCGGCGTAGCCGCTACCTTTGGTGGGTGGGTGATCAAGTCCCCCCCACCATGACCGGTTGCTGGCTGGTTCAACCTAGCCAGCCTTCCCCCTCCCCCTTGCGATGGGGAGCAAGGGGAGGGGGAGGAGCCAGGGCTGTTGGCCCCAGCCCTGCCACTCCAACAACCAGCCGCCTCACCTGGGCCATCGGGCCCTGCAAACAGGCCGTAGGAAAAACCAGCTACCCAACCAGGCCGCAACACAGGCGTCAGCCCAAAATGGTCTGCAACGCGGGGGTCAGCCACAACCGGGCTGCAAAATGGGCGGCAATCCCAATGGGCCACCCCAAGCCCAAAAACTAAGTAAAACATACTTTGGCGGGCCAGCCCGTCTGGCCAAGATTGTCCAAAATAAACCTTGGGCCCAATTATGCCCATACAAGCCCATCTGGCTGTATTTGCCCATATACCTCACCGGGGTCGTTAGGGCCTGTTTACCAATGAGCCTGTTTCACGCGTTTTGAGGCCAGTTTCCCCAAATCTGTTACATCCACACAGGCCTGTATGGTCCGTGTGAGTTTCAAATATGCCGGAGAGGTCCATATGTGCATCCCATTTGGATTACAATTATACGTAGCACACGCTTAAGTGTATACATATTTTAACAAAAATAGTCCTTGATGCAGTGAAGGTTGCCTGTGGTCATGCTGGGCTCTACTTTGAATGCAAAAAATTTTTGGAAAACCCTCATTTGGGAAGCCTGGTTGTGTGCGTGAAAGTGGTCTTTGAGACATAAGAACATCAAACGGCCAGTGGAACACTTTTGCAACATCCTCTTCAACGCCGGCGCCACAGATCCTAGAATGACCGGTTGGATAACTTTTTTGTGGTAATTGTTGAAAGATTGTCATTCAAGGTAGTTAGGATTTTCCACACCAAGTCGCATCCTTTCTTTTGTGTTGTCCAACCATATGGGCCAGTTAAACCCTTCCAGTTTGAGTTGTTTGTTGTTGGTAATAGTGGCAAGTATAGAGTGGGAGGTAGCAGCAGAATTCCAAGTGTTGGCTTCCGGATTGCATGCAGGTTGCTTGTATTGAGCCTTAGAAGTCTTGTGTTGTGTGGATATCTTCTTGAGATGTTCATTTATCATACGTTCCTTGTTGGCAATACATTTGCCCAGTGCACAAGCGCGCTCTACCAGCATTTGCTCATGCTCATCAAGCTTGGCCATAAAATTGTTGTGCGCGTCAACGGAGTAGCAGTAACCAATTGCCTCCAAGGAGGAGCAATGTTTGACCTGATTGGAAAGCATGTTGGCCATGGGGACACTTCCACTGGCTTCATGTGAGTATAAGATGGAATCCAGTGGACTCAATGCTTGTCCTTAGATGAGGATGGAATTGGATTGTTGAGTGGAGAAGACATAAGGGAGGAACGGAAAGGGGAACGCAAGTACAAAGAAAGGGAAAAACAATACGAGGGGAATATTTGAGCGGATGAGAAAGAAAAGGGAAAGGGAAAAAAGCAAGAGCCAGTGTACCGGTCCGGTCAAAACTGCCAGATGACCTTTTTCACATTCAAATATCAGAATGGGTAGCTAATCCAAACTCAGTAGGATTGACCTTCCCAAGACACCAAAAACCTGCCGCGCTTTCTGGGATAGGGAATAGTTATATTGATAACGTGGAGAAGAGGACTGTAATTTGAGGCTTTTCAGCTTGGATGAGCAATAAGCTATGAGGGAAATGTAACAGGCATGCTAACTAACAATTTTGTGTATGATGTAGGATAGATAAGCTTGCATTCCAGATCTTAAGGCATATTTTAATTTTCAGTATTTAGGATGAGAATGAAAGAAATTTTGCGCAAAGAGGGCTCATAACCTGTTAGGGGATAATTCCAGGATTCTATTTCATCTTCCAATGGAAATAGATATTTAAAAGTATGTATATAGGTACTATGTGACAAGGTTTGGTGAGAGTATGTAAATAGCACTGCTATGTCATAACACAACTGCCTCAATCATCCCACCTTGTATCCAACCTCTGCCTGTCAATCATCCTGTGATGTCATGTTTTGATCACTTCCTATATTGGCATAAATTTGACAATTTTATTTCTTAAATTTGATCAAAATAGAAAAGTTGATTGAGTGGGGATGATAGTGAGGAAAACAATGAATAGGTGAATACCTTAAATTTGATCAACACTAGCTTTATCCTACAATGTTGGTCTGACACAGTATATGAGGAATGGAATAGGAAAAAAGCCTGAATTGACCCGTTGGTGTGGGTTAAGGTTGATTGGAAAAACAAGACTGAGTGAGGATTCTGATAGAGATAGATTGCAACAAAAGAGTGAGAGAGAGATCCTGAAGTACCTCCACTTGAAACTAGTCAAACCCTCCTCCTGAGTCAGCTTCATGTAGGACCTCCGTTTGTTGTGTTGGTTGCACTTTGAGTCAATAAGTAAGGGTGTGGTTGGGGTTGGTGGAGTGAGGGTCAAAGATATAGGGACTGTGAGGGAATGGTTCTGATTCAGGCTCCACCATCCATTTGTCTAGTTTGAGACTGGAGCTTGGTGAGTGGAAGTGGTTGTGCACAGCTGGCTGCGGGACAGTGCGGGCCTGTGTAGCATGAATCACACTACCCCTGACACTCCTCCTTGATTCATGCGGGGGCCATGCATATGAGATCCAGGGCAGGCCAATGTTTGAGGGTACCCAGTGGCTTGGTAAGGACATCCACTAGCATTTTGGTGGAGGGGACTTTTTCTACTGACAGGAGGTTCTTTGACACAAGATTGCAGATGTATTGATACCTTACTTTGATATGCTTCAAGTTTGGGTTCAGCTGAGCTTCCTTCCAGATCATGACCGCACTTGTGTTGTTGTTTTGGAGGGTAACGTTGAGAGAATGTTTTTTGTTGATGATTTTCAGATTTTGAAGCAGGATCATGAGCCAGCGCAATTGTTTGGCACACTTGTTTGCAGAGATAAAATCTGCTTCAAAGGTTGACTGCGCTACGATGGATTGCTTTTTTGCAACCCAGGATATAGGGTTGCTGAAGAGAGTGATGAATTACCCAGAGGTGGACTTGTTTGAAAGCAGCAATCCTGCCTAGTCTGCCTCCACCCAGCCACATAGTGTGGGTGAGTCCCCGGTGTTGCAAGAGTACATGATACCTATGTTTATGGTGCAGTTGAGGTAGCAGAAGAGGTTTTTGACCTTCAACCAGTGAAAGGTCGTAGGCTTGGATGAGAACTGGGAAAGTAGATTGGTGGTGAAGGCAATTTTGGGCCGCATGTGGATAGCCAGGTGAACAAGCATGCTGATAGCTTTTTGATACATACACTGATCCACCTGTGTAAGACTCCAAATGGTTCTAGGCCGTGGCAGTTCTGTGGAGGGGAAAGGTGCTGTTTAGGCTGCCCTCCTGAGTGTTACAAAAATATTTAAATGTAACCAAGATCAAGGTCCAGAACCTGGTAAATGAGGAATCAAGGAGTAGAGGATAAAGATGATAATAGTTTGGTAGCGATGGAACAGCACTATCTGAGACACAATTATGCAGGGAAAAACTTGAACAAAAGAAGTTAAAGTCTGCTTAGAGTTCAAAGAACAAAAGCTGTTGTATGTAAACAACGCCCACATGCTAATAACTCTGGTCATCAGCAGAAGATTGGGGATTATCAACTCAAACCCAAGCAACCTCCAGGTTCTCAATGAACCTGCCCAACTCTCCGCAATCAAGCACTTGAAGGGTACCAGATAACTGTGGGTGGCTTGTACAGGACAAAGCACAATGTTTAAGAAGCTCTAAAGCAAACATTAACTGATTTGAAGCAAGGATAACCTCAACACTTCTCAAGGGACTCAAGAGTAGGCTGGCAGAATGCAACTCCAAAGAAGCTAAGGGGAGGTATAACACTCCAGGTCTTAAGCTTAATAAGACCTCTTCAATCAATAGTGATTGGCTCCAGAAAGGTGATCAGGGATCAGGACCGTTATGGTCAGAGAAAGGGATCAAGGAGTGGTGTAACACACTCAAAAAATTCCAACAGACAGAATTTTTCTTCAACCAGCAAGGCTATTGGTTGGTGATAATGATCAAGGATCAAGGGTTTGAGTATGAAAGCTCAAGGATCAAGGGTGTGCTGATTTCATGCTGGATGATTCCATGCTCCCATGATGGATCCAAAAGGCAGGGGAGAGCCCCTCCTTATATGGGCAGGAGGCCCTGTTAGACTATGTACAACGGATTATACAAATAGAGCGAAGAAGGAAAGAAAATCATGTGGTCACTCGCGTCCGTCCGTGGATGGGCGCACGCAACAATACCGGAAGCACCCACCCCTTGTCCGAAGGCGGACGGGGTGGGAAAGGGAAATGAACCAAACCGCCGCGGATTTCCGCAGGCCGTAGTTGAAACTCTTCACCCCTTGTCCAAAGGCGGAAGTGGGTAGGAGAGCCCCAGGAAAGGTGACGGATGAAGTTTGTGAGAGCGCAGATGAGGGGATAGGAGATTGGCTTGCAACGGTTGAGTAAATCCTGACAGGCTTGAGATTCATGACTGATAGATCGAGTGAGATGGGACATTTGATGGATCCAAGGATTTGACAAATGCTTGGGGGTGCGGTCAGGATGGATTTGGTAAATCATGGATGAGCGCCGCGCGACGGGCGGACAGGAGATTGGGACGCGCAAAAACAAAGATGAGGACGCGCAATGACAACGGCGGAGATGACAAGCAATGCGCAACGGCAAGGATGATGAGCAATGCGGATGAAGGACGCGCGACGCGGGAGGATAAGGAAGCGCAACGCGCAATGTGGAAGTTTTGGATGAGCCTGAGGATAATTTGGTTTTTTTTTTTTTTTTGATGCCGGACGGTACGTTTGCCCAACAGTTTATGGATTGAGGTCCTAAGGCGGCCAGGGTGTCCAGGATGGGGCACCACATCTCTCCCCAACTTACAGACTGTCCCTAGTCTGCTCCCAAGTTTGATGCCATAGAAAAAGAAAGGAAAGAAAGATTATTGAAACTGAAGAATGGCCATTTTGATCTCAAGAGTGGTTGAGAAAACATATTTCGATCCAACCAAAAATCCTTTAAGTGGCTGAGATAAAATGAAGGAGGCGTCCCAAGTGCTCACACGCGTGGCATGAAGTAGAGTTTTCACAAAACAACAAGGATCTTGCCCAGATGGTGCACAATTGGGAGGACTTACTTCTGGACCAAGTTGCCTCCACAAGAGTGAAATTTCTTGACCTGATCAGCAGAGAACCTTCTGGCCATCTGAGTACCATCCAGCTCCTCCAAAAGATATGATCCACCTCTAACTTGACGGACTACTTGGTAAGGACCATTCCAGCGGTTAGAGAAAAGCTTTCCCCACTGAGCTTCCAAGGAACAATTATAAGCCAATACCAGATCACCAGGGTTTAAAGGGTCCCTGATTCAATTTAGGTGTTTATCTTCCCAATAATGAACTGATTTTGCTCTTGATTCCATCATCTTCTGATAAGCTTGGTTACAAATATCTTCACTCTGCTCTAGTTGCTTTGATCTGGCAACTAATAGGTCAGTAGTTGAGGAAACCTGTTCCCAAGAGATGCCCAAGAAAGACTCCATTTCAAGATCAAGAGGAAGAACAGCCCTCTGACCAAAGATGATTTCATAAGGAGAGTAACCAGTGGTTTGCTTGGTGGAAATTGGATCAGAGAAGAGGACCAAGGGGAGAAACTTTTGACAATTCCTGCCACTTTCACCAGCCAATTTGACAAGAGCATCCTTCAAAGGAGCATGGCCTCTTTCCACCATGCCTTGTCCTTCAGGGTAATAGGGAGTAGTAAATCTATGTTTTCCAGGGAGCAATTGGATCATTTCAGCAAGTTTTCCACCAAATTCCGAGCCACCATCTGTAGAATAAGATTGGGCCAAGCCATAACACATTGTCCAAGTCTCATGAAGGAAAGCTTCTACTGATTCAGAGCTGAGGTTCTTAAGGAAATTTGCTTCAACCCATCCAGAAAAATTGTCTCTAGCCACAATGAGGTACTTAGCTCCTCCAGCCTTAATGTGAACCACATCCATAGCAATCCTCCCAAAGACAGTGGACTCTCCAGTGGGGTAAAACATTTTGGCCGGGCAACTAAGATCACGTTTCTGGCACACTTCACAACTCCTACACCATTGAGAAACGGATTTCTTCAGGGATGGCCACCAAAATTGTTTGGATATTCCTCAATAAGTTTTGGTTTCCCCACAATGACCAAGGCTTCATGGAGATTTTCCAGGATCAAATCTTGCTTAGAAGGGATAGTGACCACAACAAGTGCACAAGGAGTTGACCTTTTCATAAGCCTAGAGCCTTGGACAAAGAAGTTGGAGGACTTCCTTTTAAGGGACCAAAATTCTTTTGCAGAGAGATCAGGGGGTCTTTGGAGAGTTGAAAGGTACTGCTCCAACTTAAGCCAGAAACCTTGCTGGAAACCAGAGTAATTTTGGGAGGAGAAGGCAAAGACAGGGCGGAAAAAGGGTTCTTCCTCATCAAAATCCATTCCAACCTCTGATTCATTGTCTCCAATAGGTTGTTGAGATAAACCATCAGGCATGGTGAAAGATTTTCCAGGCCTATGAACAATATCAAAAGAGAACAACTGGATGAAAGCCACCCAACGAGTCATCGGAGCATTTGGGAGGCTGGGGGCGTTGATCATTTCAATAATGGATTGTGCATCAACTTGTAACTCAAAGTTTTAACCCCAAAGGACAGTCTGAAGCTTCTTCAACATTTGGGCCACACCGCAAAGTTCCAGTTTTGGCTGAAAGTACCTGGATTCCACATCTGAGAAAAGAAGAGATTCATACAGAGCAGTAAAATCCAAACCATTTTCATCTTCCTGGGTAAGAACAGCCCCAACAGATTGATAACTTGAGTCCACTGCCAGCTTGATCTTGCCGGCTCCAGGTACATAAGTGATCTTTTTCAAAACAATGTCTTTCCCAACAATTGTTTTGAGCAACTGAAATGATTGTTCGCAGTCTTGGGTCCAAATCCATTCAGCATCCTTCCTGGTTAAGCGACTCAAGGGAATACAGATTTTGGATAATGAGGGAATGAAGATCCTGACATAAGTTACAACACCTAGGAAACCTCTAACTTCCGTTGGATTAATTGGGTTAGGCCAGGAGATGATTTTGTTGAATTTAGAGGGTGCCATCCTTCTTCCGTCCTTGCAGACTATATGACCAACGATTTCCAAGGCAGGGACACAGGCGGCAAGTTTTGATCCAGAGACAGTAAGGCCAGATTCCTTGATTCAAAACAAAATCCTTTCCAAGACAGTAGCATACTCCCAGATAAATTGTTGGATTCCTGAGTGCCAAGGTAAGAGCTCATTATCATAGTCAGAGACTGGACGTTTAATCCCACCATCAGAAATAAAGATACCCCCATGATCAGGGATTTTGTCCTGGAGGATCCACGTCATCTGAGCCTGATAGACTGCAACCAAGTTGGTGGCACCTTGAGGCAATTGAGTCAGCTGAAATAGACCAAGGGGGGTATTGAAAGTAGTGAGGGGACAAGAAATAGGATGCAAGGATTGTTCGTCATAGCCACCCATAATTTCACCTAGAACATAGCAAGCTCTCCCAGAGAAGGATTCAACAAATTCTTCAGTGGCAGGCAGCACGCCAGAGTCTTTAATAGTAACTTTATTAAGAGGTTGGAGATCATGAACTACTCTAAGTTTACCATTACTCTTTAGAACACAGAAAAAAGGAATGGAATAGCTAAAAGTTGATTGTTTGTATAAACCGGTTTGGACTCGTTCGCGGACAAACTTGATGAATTTGTTGACTTTAGCAGCAGGGATTGGGATCTTTTTCTTTTTCCAAGGGTCATGTTCAACTGCAGGGATGATGTAAGGGAGACCATAGGATTCTTTCAAGAGACCTCTCTCTTCTTCACAGAATGCCATAGGTTTTTCCCTTAGAGACAAAACATTTTTTATCAAATTTAACCCATCAGGAAGAAGCCATCCATCTGGACCAAAGTTGACCACTTTCAGACGTTCTTCAGTGACCCAATCAGAGGGAATAAATGGAGCAGTGAGGGATTTGGATAGACCACAGTAAGGATTGCGGGATAGCGGAGGACGCATAAGAGGAGGATTGAGGTTGAGAGGCATTGGTTGGTTGACTGGCTGGACCTTCTTTGCAACTGGTTTGTACTTGGTGGCAAAGAAGAGGAATCGCTGCTTCCTCCAAGCATTGACCAGTGAGACCTGACTACAAAAACTGAGGCCATGTTCCAACATCTTCCAAGTCTGATGTTCTTCTGCCTCCTTGAAAGGTGCCTTCTCCATAAAAGAGGATCCAAAAGATAACACATTGCTCACATGTGTGGCACAGGGTAGAGTTTTGAAAAAAACATTAGTAGAAGCCCCTGGTGGTGCACAATTGGGAGGACTTACTTCTACCCCAAATTGCCTTCACCTAAGACCACACTCCTTCATACCAAAGCCACCAAGAAAAGAATTGGGATTGAGATCTAGTTTAGACTAATTGTGGAGATTCAAAACCGGAATAGAGGATGAGTTATCAGGCTGAAAAGAAAAAGGAAAAGAAGATACAACAGATCCAGACAGAGAAGAAATATTTTTGGATTTTTCGGATTTTTCATGTGTTTGGTTTTTGATCTTATTTGGATGAGAAGAAAATGATGAGGAAAAATAAACATATGCCTCTGAGGTGGGAGTTGGTCCATGAGTTGAAGTCTGAGGCTGAGAAGAACTACAACTATCAGTAGGGCCAACTATTCTGCTAAAAAATGAGGATTAAAGGAATGAGAGTTTTCTTTCTGCTTTCCTTTCAGGACAGATTTGGGAGGGTGACCAGGGAAGTCTCTTTCCCAACACCCAGAATCCAAAGAACAAAGGGGGACTTCAATCTTTCTTCCATCAGCATCAGGGAGGAGAATTTTCTCCCCAACTTGATCAGAAAACATCAGGGTAGCACCAAAGTCCATTAAGAAAGGCCTTCCCAAGATCATGGGACCATCCAGACGAGTGATCCAGAAGTGACAGGTGCCAACAATATTTTGACCAATTTGAACAGGAATATCCTCAGTAATACCAACCAGTTCACAGGACTGATTCCCAATTCCATAAACGGCAGAGTTGAAACTGACCCTTGGGCTATGTTTAAGCTTGCAGGCCATGGATTCCAAAATCAAGTAGAGCTGAGAACCCAAATCCACAAGGAGAGAAACGGTTTCAGTTGAGTCACCAAGACAACATGGAAGAAAACCAAGAGGACAGGAATACAGGTTGGTATCTGAAGAGGGATCTGTTCCACCAGAATCCTCTATCAGAGTACCAGAGGAGACCTTTAATTTGTCCGGACCAATCTCCACACGTCAATGAGAAACCCATTTCTTCATCCCTTCTGCCACAGATGGAGAGATTGACAGGGGTTCAGCCACAGATAGATCAGGGATTTTAAGATGAGAAATTTTCTTTAATACTCCTTCCACAGCATTAGGGTAGTCCTTGGAGATGCCCCTCTCAAATCAAACTTTGGGCTGGGTGGAGGGAGGAAGATCAGGTGTAATAGGTGATGGAAGAGGATCTGAGGGTTGGGCAGGTTGAAGAGGGGGAGGATCAGAGTTGTCTTGGAATCTTTCCATAAGTGGTGCCCTTTCTACTTCCATGTCTTCCACATCAGAGGAAGGAGGCTCAGGTGAAGATTGGCGTTTAACGGGTTTTTGCAGAATGGAGGATGGAACAGGAGGAGACTTATGAGGTTTTGGTTCCTCATCGCGTTTCCTAGCTGAATCGGATTGATAGGTGCCAGGGAAGCTGGAAGAAGTGATAGCTGGGGGATACCAAGGTTGCAGGGTTCCACAGGATGATCAAAAATCCACAGAGACCAAGGATGCTTTCTTAGGAGTTGGTGGTTGGTATGAGGCCACCACATGACGGATTGGTCAAGAAAAATCAAAAGGGATCAAAGCACCGTTAGGAAGGAAAAAATTATTTCCCTTCTGCTCTACTAACTTCTCCTCCTTGTCCTTCTGGAGTTCAGGACATCTACCAGTACCATGGCCTTCCCTATGGCAATAATAACAGACTATAGTAGACTTAGGAACAGAATTAGCAGGTTTAGAAGTGGCTAAAGAGGATATTTTCTGATCTATTTGATTCTCAAATGCCTGAAGTAATTTAGTGATCTCATCTATAGTAGGTGTCTCCCAGTTGGTCTGAGGATTGGGTTTAGGTCTGCGTTTGGCTTCCATCTTATTCATGATTTTGTTAGATGCTTGAAAAGAGGGGGCAAGGACTGGTTCAGTGATTTTAGGTTTTTCAAAGGTGAGGGCTGTTTGACCTTTCATCACTTTATCCACAGTATTCCTAAGAACCATGAAAGCAGGGAGCTGGAACCAATTGTCTCTTGTTGTGATCATGGATCCAGATTTCACCAATTCATCCTTAATTCTTTCCTGCACTCCTGGAGAGAAAGACTGAAAAAATCGCACTCAAATTTTGTCCAACGTATCAATGTGATTGTTCTGGATAAGATAGGACTGGATAGGGTCCCAAGATTTTCTGAAAGTCTGATAGTCAGAGGCTGAGGTGATACCACCATTGGAGATCCATTGAGAAACCAGGGCATCCAAGTCTTGCAAAGTAAATCTGGCTACATCTATTTTTCCCCAATAGGCTAACATAGCCTCCTTCAGGAGCCGCCATTTGTGAGTTTTGAATCCCTCAAACGATTTGATAACCTCCATAACTTTTTCAGAAGAGATAAAAAACCGTAACTGATAAGCCATATCATATTCACTGGTACCATCCACTTCCGCAGCCATCTCATAGGAGTCCAGGAATTGTTTGGCATTGGTCCCATTGAAGCCTAAATTTTTGTTCGGAGGTTTGATTTTGACCATCTTGGCCTGAACAGATAAAGAGGATCCAGCAGATTCCATGTTGAAGGGTTCCTAAGAGATCCAAACGAGCAGAGTTCCAAGGTGGCTCACAAGTGTGGCAAGAGTAGAGTTTCATAAAATTGACAAGGATCTTGCCCAGATTGTGCACAATTGGGAGGACTTACTTCTGGACCAAGTTGCCTCCACAGATCAGATCTGAAAAAAGAACAAACAAAAAAAAGAAAGAAAAGAAAAAAAATCGGATCTGATTTTGGAGTTTATTCTTCAAGTTGGGACTGTAAATCCCAAGGTTTCTGGTTCAATCCTGGCCTGGGGGACTAAATGTAAGACTCCAAAGGGTGCTAGGCCATGGCAGTTCTGTGGGGGGAAAGGTGCTGTTTAGGCTGCCCTCCTGAGTGTTACAAAAATATTTAGATGTAACCAAGATCAAGGTACAGAACCTGGTAAATGAGGAATCAAGGAGTAGAGGATAAAGATGATAATAGTTTGGTAGCAATGGAACAGTACTATCTGAGACAATATTATGCAGGGAAAAACTTGAACAAAAGAAGTTAAAGTCCCCTTAGAGTTCAAAGAACAAAAGCTGTTGTATGTAAACAACGCCCACATGCTAATAACTCTGGTCGTCAGCAGAAGATTGGGGATGATCAACTCAAACCCAAGCAACCTCCAGGTTCTCAATGAACCTGCCCAACTCTCCGCAATCAAGCACTTGAAGGGTACCAGATAACTGTGGGTGGCTTGTACAGGACAAAGCACAATTTTTAAGAAGCTCTAAAGCAAACAGTAACTGATTTGAAGCAAGGATAACCTCAACACTTCTCAAGGGACTCAAGAGTAGGCTGGCAGAATGCAACTCCAAAGAAGCTAAGGGGAGGTATAACACTCCAGGTCTTAAGCTTAATAAGACCTCTTCAATCAATAGTGATTGGCTTCAGAAAGGTGATCAGGGATCAGGACCGGTATGGTCAGAGAAAGGGATCAAGGAGTGGTATAACACACTCAAAAAATTTCAACAGACAGAATTTTTCTTCAACCAGCAAGGCTATTGGTTGGTGATAAGGATCAAGGATCAAGGGTTTGAGTATGGAAGCTCAAGGATCAAGGGTGTGCTGATTTCATGCTCCCATGATGGAACCAAAAGGCAGGGGAGAGCCCCTCCTTCTATGGGCAGGAGGCCCTGTTAGACTATGTACAACGGATTCTACAAATAGAGCAAAGAAGGAAAGAGAATCATGTGGTTACTCGCGTCTGTCCGTGGATGGGCGCACGCAAAAATACCGGAATCACCCCCCCTCGTCCAAAGGCGGATGGGGTGGGAAAGGGAAATGAACCAAACCGCCAAGGATGTCCGCAGGCAGTAGTTGACACTCTTCACCCCTTGTCCAAAGGCGGAATTGGGTGGGAGAGCCCCAGGAAAGGTGACGGATGAAGTTCATGAGAGCCCCAATGAGCGGATAGGAGATCGGCTTGAGACGGTTGAGTAAATCCTGACAGGCTTGAGATTCACGACTGATAGATCGAGTGAGATGGGAGATTTGACGGATCCAAGGGTTTGACAAATGCTTGGGGGTGCGGTCGGGATGGATTTGGTAAATCATGGATGAGCGCCACGCGACGGGCGGACAGGAGATTGGGACGCGCGACAACAAAGATGAGGACGCGTGACAACAAACATGAGGACACGCAATGACAACGGCGGAGATGATGAGCAATGCGCAATGGCAAGGATGATGATCAACGCGGATGAAGGACGCGCAAGGCCCGACGCGCGATGATGAAGGTTTGGATGAGCCTTAGGATAAGTTGGTTCTTTTTTTTTTTTTTTTTTGATGCCAGATGCTATGTTTGCGCAACAGTTTATGGATTGAGGTCTTAAGGCGGCCAGGGTGTCCAGGATGGGGCACCACACCGGTTCCGCCTCTTGTGCCACTAACTTCTGAAGGTTCATTAGAGCCAGGGTCTTTACTGGGTGGCTGATGTCCATTTGGAATTTGGTGAGGGTCTTCTTGCAGAAATTGCCCTGATGAAGGAATAGACACCCGTCTGGCCGCCAGTCAAGAGTGTATCCAAGATGTTGGCCCGTATTTTCCTTAATCTTTAGGTTGTAATGCTTACCAAGCTGATGAAGGAAATCAAGAATGGAGTTGCAATTGGGTCCAAAAATCAGCCCATCCTCAACATGGATATGAGGTTTGATTGCCAGATTGGAGCTGACAAATAGTGATTCATCATCCACCAAGGGCATTTACCTGCATTTTGCAAGCATTTCCACCAGGTGTGCCTTCCATTGCCGGAGGGCCTGCTTGGTCCCATACAGGGATTTGTTCAGGAGCCAGACGTAGTCTTCCTTGCTCAGTTCCTCAAAACCACTTACCTGCAATACGTAGACCGCTGCATCAATGAGGCCTTTCAGGAATGCTGTGGCCACATCAAACTGAAAGACATGCAATTTTTTTTGCACTGCAAGTGACAGGAGTACCTTGAGAGACTTGTTCCGCGCCACCAAGGTATAGGTTTCAAAGTAGTGAATACCTTTGTCTTGATGGTTACCAAAGCACACCCAGCGTGCCTTCTGTCAAGCTACTTCCCCAAACTCATTGATTTTTTTGACCAGCCGCCACATGCCTCCAATGATCTTGGCCCCCGTGGGAGGCTTGAAAAGAGTGCTTGTTTTTTTAATAATTAGTTGGCCATGCTCCTCTTTCATTGCGTCAAGGTACTTGTTGGCATAGGGTGAGTTCATGGCCTCTTTCACTGAGATTACCTTGGTTAAGTTTGCTTCATCAATTGGGCTGCAGAAACTGCGCAAGCCTTCCATTATTTTCAATGAGTCAATCTTGGAACTGACATCTTTTGGGGCTTTCTTGTAGTACGGAACAAGGGTGTAGTGCTTTGATGCAGCGTTGGTTGAATCCTGGGGTTGAGTGTCATCAGCTCGTGGGACAATGTCTGGGTCATTGGTTCCAGCAAGTTGATTCAGTACTGAGCCAATTGACAAGGGAGGTGGAGAAGTGGCCTAAGGAGGGCTGGAAGTTATTTTGGTTGTAGATCTGGGGGGGTTCACGGTGGTTGAAACTGTTGAGCCGCCGCAGGAGTTTTGGGTGTTTGGTTCAAGGGATGGAGGAATGCTGTTTTCTGATTGCGGTGGATTTGGGGTAAGGGAAATTTAGTGTGGAGGGTGAGAAGTCTCAACTGATGATTATCCTCAAGCTGGAGGGCTCAAGGAATTGAGATGCGTTGGAGAAGGGTTTGAACCCCAGGTGTAAAAGTGGCTTGGAGGAGGTTTGATTTTGTCTTGGTTGGGCCAAGTTAAAAAAGCGTAAAGACCAAAAGGGAGGAGTTTGGTTAGATCCCATTGGGGTTTGATGGAGTTTTTAGTTTTATTCAGATTGTCCATGGGGGATGACCACGCCAAACTCTTTGTGGGGAGTATGTTTATGAGCTGAGAGGCATATCTTTCTGCTTTGTTCCAGAGATTCACCAGGACAGACAAGTGAGCCAATATGCATCTCATTTTTGTAAGTAGCGTTGAGTTGAAACATTTGGCAATTCCATTGGTTTGGGGACTGTTGGCTGGGCCTTGTTTTGTGGTTATTTCCAGATCTGCAATGGTATTTAGGAAGGAATTAGAGCTGAATTCTCCTCCTTGATCTGAGTGGAGGTATGCTGGTAACTTACCTGTTTTATTTTATATTTCTCGTATGAAGGAGAGCAGCTTTGCTTTGGAGTGGGACTTCTTCTTGAGGGTGTAAATAAAATTAAAACAGGAGAAATCATTTATTATCACAAGGATATATTGATAGCCACTATGACATAGCGGAGGAATTTGAAGTATGTCAAAGTGAAGATTTTCAAAAGGGCAAGTGGAAGAAGGAATGGGGTTAAGGTGAGGTGTTTGTTTGAGCTTGCACTGTCAACAGACCTTGCATACAGAAGCTGGGTTTTTGGTTGTTGGTTTGGGAAGATTGTATAGTTGGAGGAATTTCTTCAAGTACATGTCTGATGGGTGTCCCAGGGTCACATGCCAGTTGGTAGGTTTGGTTAAGTGGAAAGCCAATACCTGGATAAGATCTGAGGCGTAGAGGTTTCCATTCCAAGGGAATTAAGCTACAATCTTTTCCCCCGCTTTACCACCAGCATGCAATGATTTTGGGATATTAACAGCCCATTATCTTTGAGCTGGGAGACCAACAGGAGGTTACAAGGGCCCTTCAGGGCGTAGTATACCGGGTGTATCCAGGTACCGCCAACTTCTAGCCTACCAGAGTGGGTGACTGGGATGGACCCATCATAGGTTTTCATTTCCTTGTCAATGGGTTCTGAAGATGTTAGCAAGGAAAGGTTGCAGATGATAGATTTGGTGGTGCCAGAGTCTAGGATGAACATGGAGTTGGTTCCATTTGATGGAACAGCATAGACTTTGTTGGTGAGACAGAGTCCGTAGTCCTCTGGATTGTTGGATACATCCATACACCCTATCTCCTCCTGAATTTTGTTGTCCTTTTTGGATGAATTTTTGGATATTTGATGTGCCTCAGGGTTGGCCTTGAGTTACTTGAGATGCTTGGCGACCAGTCTGGAAATCTTGTTGTCTAAAGATTTGCCTTGGGTGTGGTTTCTTGTGGGGATTGCACTCCTAGGTTGGTTGGAAGATGAATGTGGGTGGTTGGCAGGCTTTTTGGGGCCAAGGTTTCTCTTTCTGTGTGGATTGGTGCAGTATTTACTTTTGAAAGCCAAGTTCATTTCTTCCTTGGTCTCCAAGTTTTATCTGCAGTTGTGCTCAAGTATAAGGAAATCCCTTACCATTTTGTAGGTGAAGGGGTTTACTTCAAACATTTTCTGGACCAAAGGTGTAAGTTTCTTGTCATATTTGAGCGTTATCAAGAGCAGGCACCCTTCCAATCCGGTGGAGATTGATGCAAATTCTGGAATGTTGAAAAGTGATGACTTCAACAAGGTGTAAAGGGAAGAGAACCTATTGATGTGATCCTGCAGTGATTTTCCAGGTGTGTACTCCATCCTAGTCAGTGTTTGGAGTTTGCTCACTATGGTCAGGATGGAAGCATCCCCACAGGCATTGCACAGGGCGTTATAGGCATTGATGAAACTTCCTTTGTTTGCCTCAATTTTGTGATGAAGATCCCTTGAGGTGGTGGAGAATAGTTGGTTGAGGGCCCAGGAATTCCTGCGTTTGAACGTGGATGTGTTGCGGTTTTCCTTAGTCCATTCCTTGTCCAAAACATCCTCCTGTCCCTTACTGGTTAGAATGTTAGCAAACCTCATTGGCCATTTATTCCAGTTATTTCCCGTCAGCTTGACCACTTTGACTTGATGACTAGTCCCCAAGCTTGAGTCCAATGAGTTGCCTTTGGTTATCAATATTTCCATCCCATTGTTGTTTCTCATTCTTACTTGATTAATATTGCCAGTTGTTGAGGAAGTTGCTCTTGCTACCATGTGATTTCATGTTGTGATCACTTCCTATATTGGCTTAAATTTGAAAATTTGATTTCTTAAATTTGATCAAGATAGAAAAAAGACAGTAAGTTGATTGAATGAGGATGATAGTGAGGAAAACAATGAATAGGTGAATACCTTAAATTTGATCAACACTAGCTTAATCCTACAATGTTGGTCTGACACAGTATATGAGGAATGGAATAGGAAACAAGCCTGAATTGACCCACCTGTGTGGGTTGAGGTTGATTGGAAAAACAAGACTGAGTGAGGATTCTGATAGAGATAGATTGCAACAAAAGAGTGAGAGAGAGATCCTGAAGTACCTCCACTTGAACCTAGTCACACCCTCCTCCTGAGTCAGCTTCACGTAGGACCTCTGGTTGTTATGTTGGTTGCACTTTTATTAAATGAGTAACGGCATGGTTGGGGTTAGTTGAGTGAGGTTCAAAGATAGATGGACTGTGAGGGAATGGTTGTGAGTCAGGCTCTGCCATCCATTGGGCTAGTTTGCGACTGGAGCTTGGTGAGTGGACACGGTCATGTGCAGCTGGCGGTGGGATAGCGCAGGCCTGCATAGCATGAATCACACTCCCCCTGACACATCCACCGTTGCCTGTTGCAACCTTTCATCCGCAAAGCAGCAGGCGTTCATCTGCTGCCCGCCATCATCCCTGAAGTGGGCGGGTTTCTTTTTTTTCCCATCTTTTTATTATTATTATTTTTTTTTTACATGTCATGGGCTTCCTGTTTCCATCCTTTTTATTTTTCACCACTTTTCCTTTTTCCTGATACCATCAACAAAAAAAATCCCCCTTTCATTTGTAGTTATCTCTTGTAAGTAGTCTACAGGGCCTCTTTCCCATAAAAGGAGGGGATCTCCCCAGTATTTTTGCCCCATTATCATCTATAATCATCCATCTATTTGGTATAATTGTCATCATCTGATTCAATCAATAAATCTTATCCATCATCCATGGAATTCATCCTCAATATTTTATCATGGGCATGTCTATGATTTCCCCTTGATCCTTGAACCTCCATACTCAAATCTTTCATTTGTCCCTCTGTGGCCTTATCCTTTATCACCAACCAATAGCCTTGCTGCTTGAACTAGAATTCATTTGGTTGAATTGTTGAGTGTTTTAAACCACTCCTTTGATCCCTTCCTCTGACCACTTTGGTCTTGAGCATTCATTTGATTTTCTTTCTTGAACCAGTCACATTTGACTGAGAGGTTTCTTGAAGCTTGAAACCTGGAGTGTTAAGCATCCCTCTATTTCTTTGAAGTTGAATTCCGCCATGCTATTCTTGATTCCCTTCAGAAGAGCTGGTTTATTCTTGTTTGAATTTGCTACTTCTTTGCTTCTAGAGCTTCATAAAACAAATTTCTTTGTTTTTTACAGCCAACAACAGTTATCTGGTACCCTTCAAGCGCTTGATTGCGGAGATTTGGGCAGGTTCATTGAGAACCTGGAGGTTGGTTGGTATTGAGTTGATCATTCCAAATCTTCTGCTGACAATCAGAGTCATTAGCTTGTGCACGTTTTTACTTAAAACTGCCTTGTTCTATTGAACTCTGAAAAAACTTTAACTTAGTTTGTTCAAGTCTTTCCCCGCACCATCTTGCCTCAGATAGTGTTGTTCCATTGCTGCCAATTACTATCAAAATTCATCCTTTCCATTTATTCCTTATTTACAAGGTTCTGGATCTTGATTCCGGTTAAATTTGAATATTTTTTGTAAAACTCAGGAGGGCAGCCTAAACAGCACCTTTTCCCCTCCACAGAACTGCCTGAAGCTCAGCACCTTTTGGAGTCTTAAACCGGGTGCAACTTTTTTTTTAAGTTTTTATTTATTCAGTTTTTCCCAAGTTTTATGCCCAGGTTCTGCAATGGGTGTTCTTCCAATATTCCCTCCCAGATTTCCCCCCCTACCTCCCAATTTGTTTTATGGATCCTCCCATTGGACCCATTTTTTTCAGCCTCCAGTTGGACCAATATTCCCCAGTTTTCCCGCCACCCATCAATCCAAAAATTATCAATAAAGCATTGCAAACATGATCAACCCACCATTATTACCTCATCATTAAGTCTTCCTTTTCCTGGTCTTTCTAATGAACCATCTCTTCAATTAACTGACTGCTTTTTTATTATTATTGGGGGGGGGGAATCATTCCATTGAATCTCACTGCTCAAAATTCAACTATCACCGAACCTCAGAATGAAAACTCACCTTCCATTGTTCATGCATCATTCTCAAGATATTTCTGGCGGGAATCCACTGAGAGCAAGCATCTCAAGCTATCTTAACCCAACCCATCCAATCAATCATGCAAAATATTCACTCATTCTTGGCACTTTCTGCTACTAAAAAGAGCCCTAATTGATGGACTTGAATTTGATAACATTATTTCTGAGGTGCTTCTTGCACTGGCTGGTGACTTTGATCCTCCATTCAGTTCATTTTTTTGTATTTTAGTTTACATTTGATGGTATGTATGGTGTTTTTTTTGAATGATGAAGTTAAATACAATGACAGTTAATTTGAAAAAAAAGGATGATCAAAATAATCAGGGGCCTAAAATCATAGCCCTTACCGTGTGATTACTTCCAAGTCAATTGCAAGGTCCTCCATATATGTTCAAACATATTTCTAATTGATTGGAATTCCCACGTTGGGCTCATTGGGTTCAAATTTGAATCTCACTGAGGGATGAATAACCATGTGGTATTGCCGGAGGTAAAAAGTATGATTTTTAAGTTGAATTTGATGTATCAATCAATAAATTTCTCCCAAATACTTCATATCTAAGATCATGATTAAAAAAGGATGAAATAAATCCAATGATGAAATAAATTGAGTATAGATACTCATGAGATATATGTTTGACTGAGCTTGTAAGAGTCAATGGGGTGGGCCTCGAATTCTGAAAACCTAAGTTCCTTTTTCTTTTCATTATATTTTGGAAATTTCAGGAATGGAATAATGAAACATTGTGAAATGGAAAGTTTGAAATAGGCTCATTCACCAACACAAAAATCATTCAACAATCTCATTCATTAGTAATCCAAAACTTGCTTTATCTGATCTGATTCTTGTTTAAATGCTGTTCTTATTCATGATTTTTCACATTTTTCTTTTTTGAGGCCTTGAATTTCTAACCCTTCCCACCCCAATAAAAAAAACAGTCAATTGCTTGAAGAGATGGCTCATTAGAAAGACCAGGCAATAAAAGACTTACTGATGGAGCAAGAATGGTGGGATGATCATGTTGGCAATGCTTGAATGATAATTGTTGGATGGATGGGTTGAGGGAAAACTGGGGGATATTGGTCCAACTGGAGGCTGAAAAAAAATGGGTCCAATTGGAGGATCTAAAAAAAAAAACAAATTGGGGGGTCAGGGGGGAAAACTCTGGGAGGGCGGATTGGGAAAAAACCCTTGGAAAAACCTGCTGAAAAAACTTGGGGAAAACTAAATGAATAAAAACTAAAATGAAAAAAGTTGCTCCCGGCCCAAGACTAAATACAAACACAGTATTTTACTTCATTTCAGAAAGAAGGTATATGTAGCATATTTAAATAATTTTTTAAATCTGGTACAAATTTATTTATATTTCATCAGAAATATTGAATTCTTTTTCAAATAACTGAATTTTTCATGTTTTCTTTATCATTCCTTAACTTGATGAATTTTTTTTTTTGAAAGAATTTTCAGGAAATTGTAATTGTTCACATTTAATATTGTAAGTTACCATTTTTCTATTTTTTTTATTATAGTACAAATAGTATTTAAATTCCATTAGAAATATAAATTTTGATTCAAAGAACTAAATTTTCAATGATTCTTTGAATATTATTGCACTTTATAAAGTTTGTTTTTTAATTTTAATAATACTTTAACTCCCAAAAATTTATAGTTTTAAGTCTAATTTTTGTAAGTTTGATGTTTTTTAAAAAGGCATTTGAATTAGATCAAAAATAATAATTCTCATCAAAGAAATAAATTGTTAATTTTATTATTCCTGCCATTTTGAACAAGGAATTTTTAGTTGGAAGATTTCAAAATATTTGAATTCCCCTGATACTACAGTTAAATGGAGATTTAGTCTATGTATCTTAATTTTATAATTTATTTGAATCTCACCTCAACTTCAGTTTTAATTCAAAGAAATATGTTTTTTTTTTGTTTGTCATTATTTGGTCTTTTTACTTGAGGAAACCTTTGTTGAGATATTTTAAAATATTTTAGTTCTCCTTATCATCTTGATATATTTAGTATTTTCATATTTTTCGCATTTTTTGGTACAAGGGAATTCAAATTCCTTCAGAAATATTGGATTTTCTTCAAGTAATTGTTTTTTTTTATTTATTGTAACTATTTCTGAAATTTATGTTATGTTTGTTGAATCATTTTCAGAGATTTGAATTACCTTCATCAAATATTTATATGAAGACATTTTTTATTTTTTTCAATGGGGTAATGTTAAATTCACAGCTCCAGTTGTGTGGGGGCCTTGTAGGGCCTCACACGGCCTGTGGGAGTTGTGTAGGGCCCCACACGGCCTGTGGGAGCTGTTTAGGGCCCCATCCGGCCTGTGGGAGTTGTGTAGGTCCCTAAACGACCTGTAGAAGTTGTGTAGGGCCCTAAACGACCTGTAGGAGTTGTTTAGGGTCCCACACAACCTGCTGGAGTTGTGTAGAGCCCCTCAACGCGTGGGGGCCCATAAACTACTCCATATAATTTATAATTAATTATTTATTATTATTTATTATTATTTATTATTATTTATTATTATTTATTATTATTTATTATTAATTATTATTAATTATTATTAATTATTATTAATTATTAGTATTTTATATTATTTATTATTATTTATTAATATTCATTATAATTTATTATTATTTATTATTTATTATTATTTATTATTAATTATTATTAATTATTATTAATTATTAGTATTTTATATTATTTATTATTATTTATTAATATTCATTATAATTTATTATTATTTATTGTTTATTATTCTTTATTATTTATTATTATTTATTATTACTTATTATTATTTATTATTATTTATTATTCATTATGATTCATTATTATTCATTATTATTCATTATTATTCATTATTATATATTATCTATTATTTATTATTTATTATTTATTATTTGTTATTTGTTATTTATTATTTATTATTTATTATTTATTATTTATTATTTAATATTTAATATTTAATATTTAATATTTATTATTTATTATTTATTATTTATTATTTATTATTTATTATTTATTATTTATTATTTATTATTTATTATTTATTATTTATTATTTATTTTTTATTTTTTATTTTTTATTTTTTATTTTTTATTTTTTATTATTTATTATTTATTATTTATTATTTATTATTTATTATTTATTATTTATTATTTATTATTTATTATTTATTATTTATTATTTATTATTTATTATTTATTATTTATTATTTATTATTTATTATTTATTATTTATTATTTATTATTTATTATTTATTATTTATTATTTATTATTTATTATTTATTATTTATTATTTATTATTTATTATTTATTATTTATTATTTATTATTTATTATTTATTATTTATTATTTATTATTTATTATTTATTATTTATTATTTATTATTTATTATTTATTATTTATTATTTATTATTTATTATTTATTATTTATTATTTATTATTTATTATTTATTATTTATTATTTATTATTTATTATTTATTATTTATTATTTATTATTTATTATTTATTATTTATTATTTATTATTTATTATTTATTATTTATTATTTATTATTTATTATTTATTATTTATTATTTATTATTTATTATTTATTATTTATTATTTATTATTTATTATTTATTATTTATTATTTATTATTTATTATTTATTATTTATTATTTATTATTTATTATTTATTATTTATTATTTATTATTTATTATTTATTATTTATTATTTATTATTTATTATTTATTATTTATTATTTATTATTTATTATTTATTATTTATTATTTATTATTTATTATTTATTATTTATTATTTATTATTTATTATTTATTATTTATTATTTATTATTTATTATTTATTATTTATTATTTATTATTTATTATTTATTATTTATTATTTATTATTTATTATTTATTATTTATTATTTATTATTTATTATTTATTATTTATTATTTATTATTTATTATTTATTATTTATTATTTATTATTTATTATTTATTATTTACTATTTATTATTTATTATTTATTATTTATTATTTATTATTTATTATTTATTATTTATTATTTATTATTTATTATTTATTATTTATTATTTATTATTTATTATTTATTATTTATTATTTATTATTTATTATTTATTATTTATTATTTATTATTTATTATTTATTATTTATTATTTATTATTTATTATTTATTATTTATTATTTATTATTTATTCTTTATTATTTATTATTTATTATTTATTATTTATTATTTATTATTTGTTATTTGTTATTTATTATTTATTATTTATTATTTATTATTTATTATTTATTATTTATTATTTATTATTTATTATTTATTATATATTATTTATCATTTATCATTTATCATTTATCATTTATCATTTATTATTTATTATTCATTATTCATTATTCATTATTTATTATTTATTATTTATTATTTAATATTTAATATTTAATATTTATTATTTATTATTTATTATTTATTATTTATTATTTATTATTTATTATTTATTATTTATTATTTATTATTTATTATTTATTATTTATTATTTATTATTTATTATTTATTATCTATTATCTATTATTTATTATTTTTTATTTTTTATTTATTACTTATTTTTTATTATTTACTATTTACTATTTACTATTTATGATATATAATAGAGTGTATCAGAGTTAGAAAACCCACCATCTTTTTTTACCAAACCTGCAATTTTTAATGGCGGGCTTCTGAAATACACATACCCCCTAACTGGGGTATTTCAAAATGGCAGGTTTCATGAAAATGGTAGATTTCAAACATTGAACACACCATTAAACCGACCATTTATGCATCATAATCCATCCACCATCCATCACATCTAAAACACCCATCCAAATCAGCAAATCCCTTCCAGTCTCATCTCCATCTCATCACACACATCTCATCTCCATTGCTTCACATCTTCATCACTTCACATATCTATTCCTTCACATCTCTATTGCTTCACATCTCCATTTATTCACATCTCCATCTTCACACAAATCCCATCATCATCTCACCACCCCACATCAAATTACCATCTTTCTCAACATGTCCCATCAAACTTCTTGGCAGAAAGTTGAAAATGCAAAAAATCTTACTGAACTTTTGTTAGTATTTGACTGCCATTCAGACTCCAATTCAGACTCCATTTTGGAACCAACTTGGTTGGCTTTGAATGCTCTATTACAAAAGCAATACATGGTTCCAAGAAGACAAACTCTCCACAACCCTATGTATGAAAGGCAAAAGCTTCATCTCCTCCCCAACCTAAGCTTCCAGAAACTGTTCCAAACTCTATTTCCTTCATTCATAAAACATTTGGAGATGATTAAAGACCACCACTGAAAAGTTAAAGAAAGGCTATGATGCCATGGAGAGATGAACGGATGGTTGTAGGCTATTGAGGAGTCTAATGAGGAGTAATAATGAGGCTACAAGAGCCAGGGAAAAGGGAAAATACTTGTATAGTCAAGTGTAACTGATCTGAAAAGGAGGAAGGGACACTCCGGTTTAGTTGTCTGGTAATCAGATGTTTTTCATTCCTGGTCCAAGGGAAGGACCAGTATTTATGGACAACTAGAGAACCCCAAAGGGGGCCTAAGGTAGCAGGGTTAAGACAACTAGAGAGCCCCCAGAGGGGGCCTGAGACAGGAATAATATCTTAATGAAAGCAGTAAGATAGAAATAAAGCTGACTAAATTTGTCATTTACAAAATATGAACAGAAAAAGACAACAACCACATCTTCCAGAAAAATTCTCAGAATCCTCAACGCAATCCAGCTATCCAACTGGCTGTTTCTCTTTGTAGATTGGGATCAAATGGAAATGGAGCAGCAATTCATCAATTAGAAAATCTCTTCTCAGTTGGATATGGAACCATTGACTCATACACCAAAAGAGTCATGGTTGCTATCCTTATTAAATTATAAATTTTATGAATGTCACTTATATGTTCCACAATACTCTACTCTCCCTCAGAATATCCTGTATACAGATATTTTCAGAGTCCTAATCAATATCATGTCTAGAGCATCCAATCACTTGGTGCGTGTTATTAACTATTATTATTCATATTTTGCTTGTGTTCTGACTTTATGTCATTTTTTTCAATTTACTTTTATTTCTATTTCATGCTTACTCTACAATGTCCAATTGCCTTGTACTCTGAAATCAGATGGGCTCTTTATCTACATTCCGGGTTCAGACACTCTCACTCTCAAGACGCGCAGACTCTATTCTTTGAGCTCTCAAGCAAGCAACTGTGACGGTTGGAGTGAACTTCAACCATTCTATCACTATTTATTCAAGCTTTAATCATTATTCCTCAAAGAAAACTTCACAAAAATCAACCAAACTGAATCCAATCCATTAAAATCAGACAGACCCCAGCAGCCAGTTCATCCAATTGTAAGGTTATCAGCATCAAATCAATAATAATCAACAGCTTACCCTTCCTTTTCAACAGATAGTTAAAGGCGCTCATGGTTACAATCTTATCAATCAAAGCTGGCTTTGTCATCATTTCAAACTGGCCATTGTGAATACTCAACGTGTCCATCTCTGAATTCTTCCAGTTGCTTATCTGCTTCTTTTTGTTATCAATCATCTAAGAGTCTCATTCCCTCATCTCCACAAATCTGTGACTGCATAGCTTAGGCCAAATCTTCCTTCTGTTGGTTGTTTTTGTGGAATGCTTCTCCTTATCTTTTCTTTCACACCAAAGCTCACTGTTCTTCATTTGCAATGACATCACAGTTGGTCTTGGTGACCAATCAAACTTTTCAAAATCCTATCTTTCCGTCGCTCAGTCCTTTCTTGGCCAACAAAAGAAGAATGCAAGGAGATATATCAAGTAATGGAAACCAAAGGATTTCCTGGTTGCATTGGTTTTTTTGATGGAACCACCATCCCCTTGAGTCAAAAACCCAAGCTAGACAACTATTTTGATTGGAAAAAAGGCAATTGATTCATATGTTTTCCAATTGCTTTGATGACACCGTTGATCACACACTGACCAAAAATGTTTTTTCTGTTTGTTTAGATACTCTGTGGAACTACAAATTGTTTTTTGATAACAACAACAAATTCATATCCCTCCATGCTGGCCTTCCAGGTTCTTGTCATCATTCATACGTTTTCAATCTGATGTGGATTTCCCAACAACCAGAGAACTCATTTGACCAAAATCAATACCTTCTGGCTGATTCAGCTTATGCTAGTGGGAAATATATGGTTCCAGAGTACCGGAATGTTTTGTCCAATGATCAAGGAAAAACAGATTTCAACTATCATCTTTCCCAATCACAAGTTTGGATTGAGCATGCCATAGGAGTCCTAAAAGGAAGATGGGCCAGCTTAAGGGAAATGCAAAACCAGCTTCAAAACCTCAAAGACACAAAGTTCCTCATAAACTAGATTATCACTTGTGTAATAATTCACAATCTTTTGGCTTACATCAAAGTTGAATGGGATGAAATATTTGAAGATGATATTCCTGATCCACCTCAAGTCATCCCTGTTTCATCTTGTCCCTCATCTTCTTCTATGAGAGAACAGATTCTTCCTCTAACCCTTGGTAGCTTTGATGAGTAATGTTTGATTTATTTCAAGTTAGGTAAAAAATCCCTTCACCAAATTTTTTTGGTTTTGGTTGTTCACCCAAGATTCCTAGGCTGAGTCTTTTTTTTTTTTTTTTTTTTTTTTTTTTTTTTTATCTTTTGGTGGACTTGGAAAAAAAACACCCTCCACCTCACCCCATCAAATTACCGGTCCCTCCACCTCACCCCTCCTCCTCATCAACCACTTCAGCCTCACCCACCACCTCCGTCTTACAGCTTCTCCTCACCCACCACCTCCCCTCCTCCTTTGGTTGGAATCCCTGGTAAGCTCCCCCCCCTCCTCCTCATCCAAGTCTGATCCTTTGATCCATCCACCTTCAGGACCCCCCACCTCCTTGGTTGATCTCCCAGGTAAGCCCCCCCCCCCATCCTCCTCATCCTGCTTTTCCATCCCTCCAACCCATCCTTGCTTACCTCACTTTTGCATCCATCCCTCTCCTCCCTCTTTCTTTCCCCCCCCCCATCCCTTGCCCCCACCCTCACAATTGCCCCTCCCCCCCTCTTGCTTTCTCCCCATCACTTTCCCGGCCCCACCCCTTGCCTTGGTCACCCCCCCCCTCCCTTTTTCTTGGTTGGCTGCCCCACCCTCCCCCTCATTTGGCCAACCAACGCCCAGCCCCCCCCCTTCTTGCTTGCTTGGCCAACCCCTCCGGCCCCTCACTTGGCCAGCCCCGCCGCCCTGCTTCCCTCCTTTTTCCAACCAACAAGCCCCCCCCCCTTCTTGCTTTCTTGGCCAAACCCACCAGCCCCTTGCTTGGCTGACCCCTCCGACCCCTTGCTTGGCCAACCCCACCGCCCTTCTCTCCTCCTTTGGATGACCAACAAGGCCCCCCCACCTTCTTGCTTGCTCAGCCCACCCCGCCGGCCCCCTCTCAACCATTGGCCAATGCAGGCCCCTTTCTTGGCCAACCCTGCCAGCCCCCTCCTCTCCTTTGGCTGAACAAGGCCCGGACCCCCCTCCTTTTGTTGCTTGGCAAGACCCAAAACCCAACCCAAAGGCCTGGCCCAATTACCTCACACCTGGGTAAGTTTTTTTTTTTTTTGGGTGCTGATGTGATGTTTTTTTTTTTTTTGGTACATTTTTTTTTTTTTTTTTTTTTTTGGTGATCCCGTTTCTGGTGAACTTGGGATCAATTCCAGGTTTGGTTTAATTTTTTTGGATTCAATCTTGTTTCACTGATGACGTCCATTTGACTAACTGTTTTTTTTTTGGTTTTTTTTTCAATCCCTCAACCGCTATTGGTGAATGTCTGATTCTTCTCCCACCCTCCTCAAAATGTTGGACAAAAAATCAAATCCCATCTTGTTCCTCACCCCAATCAGAGTATATGAATGGGGGGGATCAATATTGAAGGATACGGATTGACCAACATAATGAAAGGTGGGAAGAATAGGGCCCATCACCAAAAGAGGGTTTAAATGAGATATTCCAAAAGATCTTTGGAGGTTTCTGAGGAAGGCATTAATGCAAAGGTGGTCTGGTCTGGTTTGAAACTGCGTCCTTTGGATCTTTACCCTTCAATTGTTTCCAAAAATAAAAAGAATATTCAAAAACCCACCCAGGAAGAGTTTGAGCAAGCAAAAAAAAACAATCAAACTGTTCCATTTCTTCCACTGTGGAAAAGTAATTGTCCTCAATGAATCTGATCACCAAGCCCTGGTTTCAATAATTGAATTTGTGCCCTTGGATAAACTCTCATAAAAAGATAAGAAGGACATCAACTTTGTCACCACTTTCCTTCATTGTTCAAACAATTTTGTCAACCCAGTTGGTCCTTCAGGATCTTGGGGTGGAAAAATGTGGGCAGTTGGATGGCAAAAGTTGATGCACCCTTCAGAGTTATTTGAAAATTATGTGAAGAAATCATCAATTAGATCTTCTCCTCATAAGTATGCTTTCCTCAACCTTAAGGCACACAAAGTATCCCAAATTCTTGGACAAATTTTTCAAAATTTGGTCAAAATTTCCTTTGAATCAAACCATGATACCATGAAGGACAACAAAATCCCCTCTTTCTCTTTGTTGGAATTTGGTTTCAAGCCTAAACCTTTTGATTGATCCCCACACATCACTTTCACCTTGGATTATTTTTACAACTCTCCTCATATTGACAAAGGCAACATCTCTGCTACTCCTTTGTACTTGTGTTTCCAACCAAGAAATCAAATAGTTGACTTATTGAAAATATGGAAAAATATCAAGTATTGGATGGCCAATTTTTTTTTCCTGACCTTAGCTCTGAAATTGATTTCAAGCAAAAAGGTATAGTAAAAATGGTTTGGGCAGCTAATAAGTACAAGCACTGTACCTTTCCTGCTGTGGGCGCAGCAACCCATACCAGAATGGCCATGTCACTTCAAATTAATAAAACAACTAGAAACACTTTTAGGGACTTCGATAATTACCAAATTTACTCTAGAAAAAAAATATAAATAAAAACAGAAAAGATCCGTATGTTGGTGGGGTGAAGAATACTCTCAAAAGTTGTAATCAAAAATATTTTTTTTTGTTTTTATTTCACCCATGAAAATATATTGACATGCCCAGCATTTGAGTTATCTGCTGTATTTTATCTACTGTTCTACTGCTACCAATGATAGCCAAGGCTACTGATACCTTATCCTTTTTTTTTTGGTTGCAAGTCATTCCCTCTCCTTTTCCAGTTGTGCTTGCTGTCAATCCTTCTCCTTTTCCTCTTTTTGAAACCCTAGCTCAGCCTGTTTCAACTTCCACTCAGCAATCCATTTTTGTTGATGAGCCAAACTCTTGGCTTTCTGCTTTTGAACATCCATGGCCAGTTGAAAAGCCCAATTTTGTTTTTCAAACTGAAGTTTTTTGGATTCAATTTGTAATTTGACTGTTTTTTGCAGGGGAAAAGCAATGTGCATGATTTTGAAAGCAAGGTCAACCAATGGACTTACATGAATCTTGCTTCTCCATGATTTCTTCAAAGCCTGAAAAACCAGAAGTATTTCTCCTCTTTTGATGACTTTGGGGTTGATATTGATGGAATTGAAGGCCTTTTGCTTACCCTTGGCAGAGGAGGTTTGAGTCTTAAAGTCATCACTAGTGTTTGAAGGCAATGTGGGAGGCCCCATTGGCTTGATTTTTTTGCCGTTCTGAAATGGATGAGCCTATTTTTTTACAATCTAAATCAGTCAGGATTCACCAGAAAGAAGAGAAAAGAGCTTGGTTCCTTACTTGAACCAATTTTGAGGGTAATGGAAAATGAGGAGTATATTGTTCTGCATCAGCAAGGTTGATGAGATCTGCTAACCCAGGAAGAGAGCAATCCAAAAAAGTAGGGAAGGGGTCCAATGTATGGTTTGACTCCTCAATCAATGCAGAATTAGACGTGATTGGAGCTGATTGCGTTTGAATATACTCCTCAGCATTGGATGGGGGCCACTCATAGGTCTCTTGGGGATCATAATTGCTATGCTGAGCATCCCCAGCCAAGTCCTCAGCATCAACTGAATCCAATTTTTGGGCATCAAAAGCAGCTAGGGGGATGATTTTGGCCTTCTTTACAAAGATTTCATCCATATGAATATAAAAAGGACAAATGAAGTCCAACTTTTCAACCACCAAGTTGATTCCCTTGGCTTTGTCAGAGTCGGTGATACTAAAGCCGGTGGAGATTGACATGGAGTGGGCCTTTTTGTACTTGGCTTGATATTTCTTGAATTGATCCCTCATATTTTTGGATGACAGATCCAGCCTACCTTTTTTCTTTTTTCTTGAGTTCATTGGCCATCAGGAGATAACCTTTGATCTCAGAGGATGAATGTCAGCCAACACATGTTTCATTTTCTTATCCAAAGCAGGCATCATAGTTGGAGGGAATTTTGAGCCAGTTGACCAGGATGATGTGATCAGCTCTCTTGAGCTGACTTGAGCCCCTGGAAGCTGATGGGGGAGGATTTTCTGATACCTTGGAAGCTGATGGGGGAGGATTGTTTGTTGTGGAGTTCCTTGGCAATGTTTGCTTTGGTGTGTTGTACTTTTGTGTGGACTTGCGGGGGGAGGTTTGCTGAGGGGCCATTTGGGAAGAGTAAGGGGAATAAGGTGATGAGAGGGATAAAGTGAAAAAAAAGATAAAGTGATGAGAGATATGAAGTGATGAGAGCGATAAAGTGACAAGAGCAATAAAAAAATGATTGGATTCTTTGCATGAGGTTGGAGGTACAAGTTCTCATTGGAGGTAGAGTGATGAGAGTGATGAAGCAATGAGACCAATGAAGCAATGAGGGCAATGAAGCAATGAGAGAAACAAAGTGGTGAGTGATCAAGTGATAAGGGTGATAAATTGAAGAGAGTGATAAAGTGATGAGAGTGGTGAGTCTTTTTATAATGAGGCAGAGGTAAAACAATTTGAAATGAGGTTGCAGGTAGAGGGAGGTGGGAAGCCAGGGGTGGATGACGTGGACAGGTGGTGGAAGCCTTTGAATACTTTATTTGAAAAAACTTCCTTATTTCTGGGTAACTCTGACACGTCTGATGTGAAATAAGTGGGTTATTTTTCTTTTTAATGGCGGGTTTGAAACCCGCCGTTGAAAAATGGCGAGTTTGCTTAACTCTGATACGACATAATTTATTATTTATACTTTATACTTTATAATTTATAATTTATAATTTATAATTTATAATTTATAATTTATAATTTATAATTTATAATTTATAATTTATAATTTATAATTTATAATTTATAATTTATAATTTATAATTTATTATTCATTACTTATTATTTAGTGGAAACTACAAAACTTTATTGTAGGTTTTCAGCGTGCCACACAACTCAAATGGGATGTGAAGCGGGCCCATACACTAGTCCATATAATTTATAATTTATACTATTTATTATTTATTATTTATTATTTATTATTTATTATTTATTATTTATTATTTGTTATTTGTTATTTGTTATTTATTATTTATTATTTATTATTTATTATTTATTATTTCTTATTTGTTATTTGTTATTTGTTATTTATTATTTATTATTTATTATTTATTATTTATCATTTATTATTTATTATTTATTATTTATAATTTATTATTTATTATTTATAATTTATTATTTATTATTTATTATTGATTATGTATTTTTTATTATTTATCATTTATCATTTATTATTTATTATTTATTATTTATTATTTATTATTTATTATTTATTATTTATTATTTATCATTTATTATTTATTATTTATTATTTATTATTTATTATTTATTATTTATTATTTATTATTTATTATTTATTATTTATTATTTATTATTTATTATTTATTATTTATTATTTATTATTTATTATTTATTATTTATTATTTATTATTTATTATTTATTATTTATTATTTATTATTTATTATTTATTATTTATTATTTATTATTTATTATTTATTATTTATTATTTATTATTTATTATTTATTATTTATTATTTATTATTTATTATTTATTATTTATTATTTATAATCTATTGATTATTAATTATTATTTATTATTTATTATTTATTATTTATTATTTATTATTTATTAGTTATTATTTATTATTCATTATTTATCATTTATCATTTATTATTTATTATTCATTATTTATTATTTATTATTCATTATTTATTATTTATTATGTATTATGTATTATTTATTATTTATGATTTATTATTTATTATTTATTTTCTATTATTTATTATTTATTGTTTATTATTTATTATTTATTATTTATTATTTATTATTTATTATTTATTATTTATTATTTATTATTTATTATTTATTATTTATTATTTATTATTCATTATTCATTATTCATTATTTATTATTTATTATTTATTTTTTATTTTTTATTTTTTATTTTTTATTATTTATTATTTATTATTTATTATTTATTATTTATTATTTATTATTTATTATTTATTATTTATTATTTATCATTTATTATTCATTATTTATCATTTATCATTTATCATTTATTATTTATAATTTATTATTTATTATTTATTATTTATTATTTATTATTTATTATTTATTATTTATTATTTATTATTTATTATTTATTATTTATTATTTATTATTTTTTATTTATTATTTATTTGTTATTATTTATTATTTATTATTTATTATTTATCATTTATTGTTTATTGTTTATTGTTTATTGTTTATTATTTATTATTTATGATTTATTATTTATTATTTATTATTTATCATTTATCATTTATCATTTATCATTTATCATTTATCATTTATTATTTATTATTTATTATTTATTATTTTTTATTTTTTATTTATTATTTATTATTTATTATTGATTATTTATTATTTATTATTTATTATTTATTATTTATTATTCATTATTTATTATTTATTATTTATTATTTATTATTTATTATTTATTATTTATTATTTATTATTTATTATTTATTATTTATTATTTATTATTTATTATTTATTATTTATTATTTATTATTTATTATTTATTATTTATTATTTATTATTTATTATTTATTATTTATTATTTATTATTTATTATTTATTATTTATTATTTATTATTTATTATTTATTATTTATTATTTATTATTTATTATTTATTATTTATTATTTATTATTTATTATTTATTATTTATTATTTATTATTTATTATTTATTATTTATAATTTATTATTTATAATTTATAATTTATAATTTATTATTTATTATTTATTATTTATTGTTTATTTTTTATTTTTTATTTTTTATTATTTATCATTTATTATTTATTATTTATTATTTATTATTTATTATTTATTATTTATTATTTATTATTTATTATTTATTATTTATTATTTATTATTTATTATTTATTATTTATTATTTATTATTTATTATTTATTATTTATTATTTATTATTTATTATTTATTATTTATTATTTATTATTTATTATTTATAATTTATTATTTATTATTTATTATTTATTATTTATTATTTATTTTTTATTTTTTATTTTTTATTATTTATCATTTATTATTTATTATTTATTATTTATTATTTATTATTTATTATTTATTATTTATTATTTATTATTTATTATTTATTATTTATTATTTATTATTTATTATTTATTATTTATTATTTATTATTTATTATTTATTATTTACTATTTACTATTTACTATTTATTATTTATTATTTATTATGTATTATTTATTATTTATTATTTATGATTTATTATTTATTATTTATTATTTATTATTTATTATTTATTATTTATTATTTATTATTTATTATTTTTAATTTATTATTTATAATTTTTAATTTTTAATTAATTATTTATTATTCATTATTGATTATTTAGTGGAGGCTACACAACTTGATTTTAGTTGTTAAGCGTGCCACACGGCCCATTCAAGCTGTGTAGCATGCCAAACGGCCCATTTGAGTTGTTTAGCATGCCATATGGCTCATTTGAGTTGTATGGGGTGCCACACAGCCCATTGAGCCGTGTGCACAACACAAAGAGTTGTGTACAGAGTTATGTACACAACCCAATGAGCCAGGAATTTAACAGTTCCCTTTTCAATGTTTTGTACAAAGGAATTTATATTTGACAATATATATTCCATTTTGTGTTAATAAAAAAAACTTTTATCATATTTCTTACATTTGATCAAGTTTTGTTTCAAATTGAAGGTCAGATTTGAATTTTTTTCAGAAAAGTGCTATTCTTTGCAATTTTGCATACTTCATTGAATCAATTGGTGTCTAAACCTGGATTATCAAAAAAATTCTACCCCAGACATGCCTCACAGGGGTCTGTAGGCCTTAAATTTTCCCCTCAAGGCCTTAATTTCTAAATCATTAGGAGGCCCAAAGGTTCCTCAAAATTTGTGTTCTCCCATGCAAAGCACCTCCTCAAAACTGAAACTGATTTCACAAGCCTTATTTGTCTGAATCAATGCCTTTTTTAAATTGGGAAAACCTTTTAAGGTTTTAATGCTTTGATGAAGTGGGAAACACGCCAGAAGGTTTGAATTTAGTTAGAAAAATAAGGGGATTCAGCCTTCATTGTCAGGTACCAATAATAAAATCTGGATCAGCCTCAAGTGCAAGGTAATGATAATCCAAGAGAACTCTTTTATCCTTATTCAAATTGAAAAATGGAGAGTTGTATTTCAAAGTAAGACCAGCATAGTCTTAAAATAAAAGGCAAATGAGAATTGAGAAACACAAGGAAGATAATGAGATGGGATGAATTTTTAGGTCTTACCATGGGAAGCAAGATAAGAGGTGATTAGGAACAATGGTTAACCAGAGGAGGAGTGGAGTATAGAAAACAGATGTATCAAGGAAACACAAGACAGGAAACTGGAAAGAGATTTCAGAATGCTTGCTTATGAGGAATGGTAAGGGATAACGTGCCTCACAGCTAAACAGGAAAAAATGGTTGAGAGACTTTGATTTTACGGGACAAAAATCAAGGATGGCTACAGATGAGATTGAGGTTGGTTGAGGGTTGAGGAATTTGACGACGGAGTACAATGAGAGAAGGTAGATATAAGGATCAGAGAAGGTGGAAATAGGATGGAATGGGAGAGTGAGAACGGGGGCAGGAGGAGCAAGAATTGAGGAGCAGGAGGAAGGAGATGGAGAGCTAGAGTTTGGAGTAGGGAGAAGCAGATGAGAGTCAGAGGGAAGGAGGAGAGGAAGCCAAGGAATCAAAATATGTGGGTGTGCGGGACAAGAGCAATGAGGTAGCTAAGGTAAGGGAGAGCTTGGATTTTGAGTGTTGACACCAGGGGAATGGTTTTATTTTGTGGGAATGGCTATCAACTCAACACACAGCTGTGTTTATTTGTGAGGCGCTAAAACAGTTGTTGTCAAATTTAGAACCAATTATTTGATGGCCAGCTTGGTTAGGGGATTGGAAAGCATTTGGTGAGAAGGTATCTGATTTGTGATTAGCCTTTTAGCCGCTTGTTGCTCTTGGAGCCACTTTATCTGAGTATCCACATGCTCAAGGGCGCTTTGGTGAGACTGCAAGTTAAATAGGTCATTTACAGTCTTTTTGTCTATGTTTAAGCATTGAGACAGATTAAGATGAGGGTTCAATTTGTTAAGGAGATTTTCTAGCCAAAGCTTTTCTTGGGCGGCCAACACCAGTGCCTTTAGCTCATCTTTGGTTGACAAGAGCAAAACTGAGAATTGAAGCTTACCATTCCATGACACCGGACAGCCATACAGAAGTATGATGTAGCCTGTATGACTTTGTTGCATTACTAAATTTTTGCCGCCGCCAGAGTCACTGAAACACTTTATTTTGTACTTGAAGTTGGTTGACTTTATTCAAAGGGCTAGATTCTTGGTATGGTTGAGATAACTCCAGCCTTGCTTGGCCTCCAGCCATTGTTGAAGGCCAGGCTTGGTGTTTAATTGGGACAGGGTGGATACTGCATGAGATAAGCTGTGAATAGTTCTCCTGGCAATAAAATTGAGAAAGCCTGATGAAAATCAAAATTTGATGTTGAGTTTGAGGAATTTGCTGTACTCCTCATCAGATGCTGGGGATAGATCAACATTTGGGCTCATTGGAGTGGATATTGGCTTGGATTTGAGTAGACCCAGTTACTTCAAGGCGTATTCAATGTGCTTTGGCTGCAGTAGAGCAGGCCCATGTGGGAGTATCAAAAAGTTGATTGCCAAGAATTTTCTGGAGTGGACCTTCATGGGAGATGTAGAATTTAGACTTCATTCAAGTGTGGAATTCAGATGATTTTCCAATAAAAATCAAGTCATCAGCGTAAACAAATACAAAAGTGGAGAAATCTTTATTTTTTTAGAGGCAAGGATTGGTGCTTGAGAAAATGAATTTCTTGGATACTATGCAAGATTGAAACGTGTCAAACCAGCTCTTTGGACCCTGCTTTAGACCATAAATTGCTTTGTTGAGCTTGAAGTAGGGAAATGGCAAGGAGTGGCCGTCAGTTTGTTCAATGAAGACATCTTTGTCAAGCAGAGCATGTAGGAAAGCCAACTTAATTTTCATTTGGGTAATTTCCAGGGAGTGATGGATTGAGTAAATGAGAAGGACACAAAGGGTAACAATTTAACAGGTGGGGGAATAAGTCTCTCTGTAGTTGCAGAATTCTAAATGCTTGAATCCCTGTATGCAGAATCTGGATTTAAATAGAGAGTCCAACCCATCCAGTTGTTCCTTCAGGCAATAAACCCAGATGGTGGATAGGGCTTGCTTCCCATCAGGAAGGGTATGACATCCCTCCCACACTTCAGAAATTCCATGCCTTTCAGTTCCACCTGCATGGATTCCAACCATCTAGTTTTATCTGAACTCTTCTCAAATTCTTTGTAGGATTTTGGAATGAAGCGCATTAAGAAACCATATCTTTGAGGAAGTTTAATGCTGGAACAATCTCAAAGGTTGTAGGATTTGCATGGAGTGAGAGAATTTGAAACTTGTTTCTCTTCCAAAGTTTTGGGGTCTGAATCAGAGGATACACTGTTTTTCAACACCTGGGGCAAGGATGGCAGTGAAGCAGAGACAGAGGGATTTCAGGTGGAGGTAGGTGGAAGGAGTTGAGGCAGGTCCGAGTCAGGGATTTGTGGAATTTTTGGAGTGAGGGAGGTGAGAATGTCAGTAAGGGGTTCATCTTCCAGGAGGGAGTTAAAAGGGGGGTCTGAGGAAGATGGAGAGATGTCATTGAATTTCACATTTTTGAAAATTTTAACATGTTTACTACAAATAATAGATCCAGTTTTGGGGCAAACATTTTTATAGGAATTCAAAGCAAGATTGAATCCCACCAAGATTCCCTCAACACATTTCTTACTGAGCTTGGAGGAACTCAAGTTGTTGTTCAGTACAACGTTCTTGGACACCAACATTTGGAACAGTTTCAATTTTGCACGTTTGTTGTGCCAGAGTTCAAAAGGGGAGATTTTGAGTTTTACAGAAGGAATTGAGTTGAGGATTTGGCATGTACTGACCATTATCTCATCCCACAGGTTCAGTGGGATGGACATGTCAATCATGGAAGTCCTGGTTGCCTTGACTAGCGTTCTGTTTCCTTGCTTGGAAACTGGGTTGTGTTGAGGAGTGTAAGGCTCTGAGGTAGTGTGTAAGATACTGTTGTCTTTCAGAAATGAGGTAAGTTGATTGTTGACAAATGCACCATCATTATTGGAATGAAAGATCCTCAGCATCCTATTGAGCAGTTTTGAATGCAATTTTATAAAGTTGATAAATTTGATGGCAACATTGGATTTGAATTTGATGGGGATACAGGTTTTATATTTGGAGGAAATGTTTGTCAGGAGTGACCATGAAAAAAAAGGCTGCACCTGCCTGCAGGTGTAGCCCCTGGAACTTGTTTTGGTTTGGTTTTGAATCTGAGAAAAATAGGTTTCTAACTTGATTGTGTTAAAATAGGTATGCACTTATGCGTGTGCTACATATAAGTATAATCTAAATGGGATGCACATATGGGCCTCTCCGGCCCATTGGACACTCACACGGACCATATGGGCCTGTGTGGATGTTGATGATTTGGGGAAACTGGCCTCAAAACGCGTGAAACAGGCTCATTGGTACACGGGCCCTAACGGGCCCTATGGGGGATATGGGCAAATACAGCCAGATGGGCTTTTATGGGCATACTTTAGCCCAAGGTTTATTTTGAACATACTTGGCCAGACAGGCTGGCCCGCCAAAGTGTGTTTGTCTCACTTTTTGGGCTTGGAGCAGCCCATTGGGGCTGCTTGTATTCCTTGGTTTGGCCCACACGGGGCCCAACAGCGGCTGTTGCGGCGGCCGAGAAATCCCCCGCGGTGCAAGGCCACGCGGGCCAAGCCAGTTGCAAACAATGGCCACCGCCGCGGGAGCAAGGGCCAGTGGCCATGGCTCCCTCCCCCTGCCCTCGCTTGCCATTACAAGGGGGAGGGGGTGGCTGGCTGGGCTGAAACAACCAGCAACTGAGCGCAACAAGGCAGTTGGTGAGGGCAGGGGGGATTTCATCACCCCCTTGCCCAAAGGATGACAAGGCCGGCTTCAAGGAGAGCAACCGGCGGTGGGGGGGATCTGATCACCCCTTCACCATCAAAGCAAAGCAGAGACCAGGGGCACTCTCCCCCCCCCCTTTACCAAGGGGGAGGAGCAATGGGGCTGAGGGTATTTGACCACCCCCCAGCCCACTTCCATTGACAACACCCTGGGGGTATCAACCCCCAGGGCCCCTGGTAGGGGGAATTGACTACCCCCTCCAGGGATCTGAGAGAAAGAGGGGGGGACAGCATGTCTGCTGGTCACACACCCCCCCCCCATGTGAGTCTGAGACCGGACCCAGGTGTGTCCTGGGTCCCACCTGGCCATTTTTATGGCCAGGGGCTGGTTGCATGAGGCAACCAGCCAGTGTGTGAGGCAATAGGACCAGTTGTAACAGACAACCGGCCCAGGGATTGAACAGCACAGGGGCTTGTTCATCCCCATTGAGGTGGAAACACCAAAAACAACCGGAATAGGCTGGTTGGTCCCTGTACCCTTTCAGTAAGGGTACAGGGACTGATGCCATGTGGGCTGATGTATCCCAAACCAAGTAACAAGGCCTGTAGAGCCTGGAGAGCTCTTTGGGGGCAGAAAGTTTTCCTTTTGGCTTGTTGTAAAATGGGCTCACAAGAGGCCAATCTTGTGTACTTAAGGAGCTCTTCTCCCTGCTGTTTTCCATCCATTCATTCATCATCCAATCAAATTCATCTAAAGTATCATCCAACGGGTTTCCCCATTGTGAGAGCCCATCAAGCAATTATTGAAACAAGGTTTCCAGCATTTCTTTTGCTTTAAATACTGCTCATTTGCCTAAGCTAATTGCTGGCCATAATTATAACACATTATCAGTACCAACATAATCATTAATTCAAAGCCATCTAGTCCCTTGTACCTTACTCTGGAGAACCTCAAAGACCTCAAGTTTTTCAAGAAGATTTCCTATATACCTGATTTTAGCTCCACCAAGAAAGATCTGAACAGTCAGAATTATAATGCTTGGGCTGTCCTCATGGATAGTGAGCTGGAAAACACCTGTTGTGGGGAGATAATGGATGCAGATGACACTTTGATCAGTTCAGAAGTGGAGAAAAAGTCTTATCATCGCATCCTTAGGCATCTTGATGAGAATCATGTGACATGGGTTGCTAATACTCCTAGGGAAGATGAGAGGAGGAGGGGCAGCATCCTTGGAAGTTGCTTAAGTCCAAGTATGCTGGTGATTCTGTTCACCAGAAGGGTATAGCTTTCAATAAATTGTTTAAGTTAAAATATTCAAATTGTAAACAGTTTGTTGCAGAGGCTAGGTCTAGCATAGCCAAGTTTAAGTCATCAGGAATTAACATGCATCCTGAGTGTTTGTCACTCTTAATCCTTCAGATGCTACCAAAGGAGTTTGATTGTTTAGTCAGAATTATTTCTCAATTGGATCCTCTTCCTGGGGAGGAGGATTTTCTGAAAAGGATTGAAAAGGATGATCTTCAGTTCAAGATGAAGGGGGATTCTGGAACAGCCCTTGTTGGAAAGACTGAAAAATATTGCAAGAAGGAAAAAAAGGATTTGTCCAAGGTCTTATGCTATAATTGTCAGAATAAGGGGCATTATTCTAAGGATTGAAAGGAGGCCAAGAAGACAAAGATGTCTGCAGAGAATGACAAGGAGGTCAATCTCACTACTGAAAACGTTTAAATTGTGGCGCTTGATGGTCCAATGGAAATTGTTGTTGGGGAAGAAGTTCCCAACAAGAAGGCCAAAATTGATGAGGATCAAGAAATGGACTTGATTGATTACAAAGTGAGTAATCTTAACCTCAAAGATGAGAACTTATCAGTGACTGATAAATCTTCTTTCTTATTAGGAGGATTGAAGGAGGATGTTCTTGTTTTGATTGATTCTGGCTGTAAAGATCACATGTTTTTTGAACCAAATTTATTTCCAAATCTTAGTGATTATGATGGACTTGTAAATATTGGTCAGAAAGGCAGAACAATTCAGATTAAAGGAATTGGAAAATTTATTCTTGAAAATCACTTGGGTTTCAAAATTTATTTTGAGAAAGTGTTCTATCTACCAGAGTTGCCTTATAACCTTGTTTCCCTTGGAGTGTTGTTGAAAAAAGGTTGCCAGATTTGTTATCTTAAAGAAGATAATTTTGTTATTGATATGAATGGGAGAACCGTTCTTAGTGGACAGGTTTGGAACAACCTTTTGTGTTCAAGCTTTTTTAAAATCTCAGCTTTGAGCACTGTTGCTCACAATATAAGTGGCCATAAGTTAAAGGACAGAAACTGTGAGAGTTGTACCTTAGGGGCTAAGACTAGAAATTTGTTCTCAAAGAGTAGAGATTGCACTGATGTTCCTAGACCAGAATTTTCCATTGATTTGGCAGGGCCATTCACACTGGAGTCCCTTTGTGGGGCAACATACTTCATCAATTTAGTTGATACTGCAACTAATTATGTTTGGGTTAAACCAATTCGATCTAAGGATCAGACCACAGAGGAGGTTTCTGTAATCTTCAAAGTCTGGAAACAGAGTTGTCTGATGAAGGAGATCAAGAGGATTATCACTGATGGAGGTGGTGAATTTGTGAGTAAGGAGTTTGAGAGGTTATTGAATGATTATGGCATCATTCATATAGTCACTACTGCAAGTACTTCACAAAATAATGGAATAGTTGAGAGAATGAATAGGACTTTACTGGACAAGGTCAGAACTATTATGTCTCAATCTGATCTACCAAATTTCTTATGGGCTGATTTGATTTGTACAGTCTGTTTGTTGCATAACATTGTAAGTGTTAATGGGAAGAGTCCTCATTATCAGTTTTGGAAGTTGTAACCCAAAACATCACACCTAAGAAAAATTTGTTGCTTGGTGTATTATAGTGTCCACCATAATGAGATGGTTGGAAAATTAGACCCTAGAGCCAGAACAGGAGCACTTGTCAGCTATGTTTTATCAGTAAATTGTATAAGATCTATTGTCCAGGGACAAGAAAGGTTATCCGTAGTAGGGATGTAAAATTTGATGAAAGTACCTTTCCACCCAAAAGGAGTGAAGATGTTGTTGTGAATAAGTCACAGCAAGAAATAGAATTAGCATCTATTTCACCAGCAAAGGCTGAGGAACATGTGGTTCCAGAAGATGAAGAGATGGCAGATGTGCCACCAGAGTTTTCAGTACCCGCTTCAGGGGAGTCCGTTAATTTGGAACCTGATGAGCCTCCACCTCCAGTAAGAAGGAGTGGTAGGGTTAGAGTACCAGTTGATATGTATGGGGAATGGAAGTCCCATTATGCTGCCGCAGGATATGAGGAAGATAAATTTCAGGAACAGTGTATGCTCAATGAAATCCTGGAGTTAAGTTCAGAAATGGGTAACAGGGTTAACCCAAATAGCTTTGGCCAAGATATGAATTCTGATGAGAGAGCCAACTGGAAGATTGCTATTTTTGAGGAATTTGATTCTCTAGAAAATAATAGTTTCTTTGAAGTGGTTAAGCGGGATTCTTTTCCAAAAGGAAAGACCATTGTGGGTTCTAGATTGGTGTTAAACAAGAATTTTGACACAAATGGAGTTTTGAAAAGATTCAAAGCTAGATGCGTTGCACAGGGCTTCAAGCAGAGAGAGGGTATTGATTACCAAGAAACTTTCTCACCAACTGGTAGGCTGTCCACCTTCAGGTACATCATTGCTCTGGCAGTGGAGTTGGGAGAAGAAGTCAGACAAGCTGATTTTGTAACAGCATACTTGAATGCAAAACTAGGAGAGGAGGACACTTTTTATATGTCAATCCCTGATGGTTTTTGTGAATGGTTAGTAGGGACTAAACCAAAAACCATGAAGAAAATCTGTGTTAGAAGTTTCCTTTCAGCAGATAAAGGGGAATATGTCCTCAAGCTGTGTAGATCCCTTTATGGATTGAAGCAAGCAGCTAGATGGTAGTATAATACCATGAGTGAGAAACTGATACAGATTGGTTTCAAGACGTCTGAGGCCAACCCTTGTCTTTTTGTAAGAAAGGATGCAATTTTTTTTGTATGGGTTGATGACATTATCATTATTGGAAATGGTAAAGAGAGAGTCATGGAGACACTGAAAGAGGAATTCCAGATTAAAGATCTTGGTCTGGCGCAACAGGTGCTAGGAATGAAAGTCAGTAAGAGAAAGAATGGGATTAAGTTAGACCATAGCCATTACCTGGCAGCTCTTCTTAAGCAATATGTCTTAGGGGATGCAAAGGAGTTTGTTACTCCCATGCAGTCAAACATTCATTTAGAGAAGTATACAGATGAGGAGTATCTGGAGTTTTTTCAATCTGGGAACAACTACAGGTCAGCTATTGAATTGCTTAATTATTTGGGGAATTGTACAAGGCCTGATATTGCTTTTGCAATTGGTTTCTTGTCTCAACACTTACAGAAGCCAAGCATGAGGCATTGGTCAGCGTTTAAGAGATTTATGAGGTATCTTAAAGGAATGCTCAGTTTGGGACTGTTGTTTACAAAGTCAGCAAACTTTGATTTTTTGGTTATTCCAATGAAAGTTGGGCAGATGGTAACACTAGGAAATCAACAAGTGGTTTTGTATTCTTCTTAGGAAAGAATCTGGTGTCATGGATGTCCAACAAGGTGTTGGCAATAAGTCTTTCATCAACAGAGGCTGAATATAGAGCTTACTTAGCAGCTTCACAGGAAGCAAAATGGTTGAGAAAAGTCTTAGAGGATACACATAAACCACAATTCTTTGCATTGTTGTATTCTGATAACCAGAGTGCCATTGCGTTGGCGCAAAACCAAGTGTTCCATTCAAGAACAAAACATATCAATGTTCACTATAACTATATTTGAGATGCAGTTAACTGCAAAGAGATTGTGTTGAGGTACATGCCCACTGGAGCAATTATTGCAGATATCTTCACTAAGGCTTTAGATAGGAACAAGCATCAAGGCTTTGTGACTAATATGCGGATGTCACCCCTTTTGGATTAACGGGGTGTGTTAAGATACGTATGCACTTACGTGTGTGCTACGTATAAGTGTAATCCAAATTGGATGCACATATGGGCCTCTCAGGCCCATTGGACACTCACACGGACCATATGGGCCTGTGTGGATGTCACTGATTTGGGGAAAACTGGCCTTAAAACGCATGAAACAGGCTCATTGGTACACAGGCCCTAACGGGCCCAGTGGGGGATATGGGCAAATACAGACAGATGGGCTTGTATGGGCATAATTGGGCCCAAGGTTTATTTTGGACATACTTGGCCAGACAGGCTTGCCCGCCAATGTGTTTTTGTCTCAGTTTTTGGGCTTGGGGTGGCCCATTTGGGCCACCTCCCGTGTGGCAGCCCGCTTGGGGCTGCTGCCCGTGTCCAAGCCCGCTTGGGGCTGCTTCCCGTGTTGCAGCCCACTTGGGGCTGCTGCCCGTGACATGGCCCGCTTGGGGCTGCTTGTATTCCTCGGTTTGGCCCACTTGGGGCTGTTGCGGCAGCCAAGGGATCCTGCGCGTTGCAACGCCGCGCGGGCCAAGCCGGTCACAAACAACGGCCACCGCCGCGGGAGCAAGGGCCAGCAGCAGCGGCTACCTCCCCCTCCCCTTGCTTGCCATTGCAAGGGGGAGGGTGTGGCTGGCTGGGTTGAACCAGCCAGCAACCAACCGCAACAAGGTGGTCAGTCAGGGCAGGGGGGATTTCATCACCCCCTTGCCCAAAGGATGACAAGGCTGGCTGCAAGGAGAGCAACAGGCAGTGGGAGGGATCTGATCACCCCTCCACCATTAAAGCAAAGCAGAGACTAGGGGCGCTCTCCCCCCCCTTTACCAAGGGGGAGGAGCAATGGGGCTGAGGGGATTTGACCACCCCCCAGCCCACTTCCATTGACAATGCCCTAGGGGTATCAACCCCCAGGGCCCCTGGTAGGGTGGATTGACCGCCCACTCCCGGGATCTGAGAGAAAGAGGGGGGGACAGCATGTCCGCTGGTCACACCCCCCCATGTGAGTCTGAGAACGGACCCGGGTGTGTCCTGGGTCCCACCTGGCCATTTTTATGGCCAGGGGCTGGTTGCATGAGGCAACCAGCCAGCATGTGAGGCAATAGTACCGGTTGTAACAGACAACCAGCCCAGGGATTGAACAGCACAGCGGCTGGTTCAGCCCCATTGAGGTGGAAACACCAGAAAAAAGCGGAATAGGCTGGTTTTAAGGGTACAGGGACTGATGCCATGTGGGCTGATGTAGCCCAAACCAAGTAACAAGGCCTGTAGAGCCTGTAGAGCTCTTTTTGGGCGGAAAATTTGCCTTTTGGCTTGTTGTAACATGGGCTCACAAAAGGCCAATCTTTTGTACTTAAGAAGCTCTTCTCCCTGCTGTTTTCCATCCATTCATTCATCATCCAATCAAATTCATCAACAATATCATTCAATGTGTTGCCCCATTGTGAGAGCCCATCAAGCAATTATTGACACAAGGTGTTCAGCATTTCTTTTGCTTTAAATACTGCTCATTTGCCTAAGCTAATTGCTGGCCATAATTATAACAGAGTGGGAACCTGGGAAAAGTTGTTTGTACCAGCTCTCAAGTATTCCAAATGATTCTAGTGCATGCATGGAATACAGAAGATTTGGAATTATGTGGAAATTTGATTTTATGTAAGATCATAGATAAGTGAAGCAGTCAGTTTGCACACCTAAAAAATAATCATTGCAATTAAACACAATATATGGATGGGATAAGCCAAGATTTTGAAGTTTTTTTTATTTTTATTTCCCAATAAACTTTAACAAATAATTTATGTGTTTTTCTTGGTTTTTAATTTATGGTGGAATTAAATCATATTTTTTTGAAGAGATTACATTTAATTTTGAAGTTATTATTTTTCCTCATGTGATATAAAATAAATATGAATTTGATTTAGGAAAGTAAATCTCCAATCTAATGGTTTCTCAAAAATTCAAAACTCTTCCAAGGCATGTTTGAAGTATCATACCACATACTACATAATATGAAACTATAGCCTTTTTAGAAATCAATTCAATGTCAAACAAATTCAGAATTTAGATATTTTCTTTTCCAAAATAAATGAACTTACAAAAATCAAATGATTGCTTGGGACCATTTTATCTCTCCAATATTTTTTGAAGTTGAATTTGTTGAAAATATTTCATGCAATATTGGAAGCTCAAAATAATCAACCTACTGATGTTAAATTTTTTTGTTCACATGGAACTAATCATTGCATAAACATGTTTCAAAATCCAGAGATTTTGATATTCTTTGATTGTTGACAACAGATGAAATACAAAACTACTAGGAAAAAAATTTATTCAAACCAACGTGCAGTTTCAAGTGATTTTGCTAATATTTCTAGTTTATCCTCTACTGGTCTCATCTCCAAAACCAATTTCTCTGTCCAATTTAATGTTGCAAGAAGTTGAGGGCAGTAAAAATTAGAGGGAAGGGCTTGAAATGGTTTCATCTCATAGTTTGGAATTATTTAATCATCAGTTCTTTCATATTCTACATTTTTTTAGCTTGAGTTTCACCCTTCATTTCAGATAGATAGTTCAGAGTGTTTTTATCAAGATTATGCAGAAATTTTGAATAAATTTTGCTTCTCCAATACATGTGGACTGAGTGATATTTCCCCACATTGTCTTCTTCAGTATCTGAGCAGCCTTCCACACTTGGGAGAAGGCATTTAGCCAAATCCTTTCCCATATGGTGCTCTGCAGTGGCCAAACGCTTTCTGTATATCTTTCAAATTCAGGATCAAAATTTAGCTCCTAGGATTTAGAAAAGGTAGAAGAATCTGAAGCTTACTCTGTGTTTGACCTGAGACCTAGGCTTCTTGTTACGTGTCCTAGGCTTCATGTAATTATCCTTCTGTCCATGTAGCCAAGGTTCCAGAAGTCCCAGGAGTATATCCTTTTTGCAAAAGTCAATATCAAGTGCATAATTTGTAAATGCATGATTTTCCTTAGCATTGAGCCAACGTTTTATTATCACTTCTGACAATTTTTGGTCCCACTTTGTTAAATTAAAAATTTCCCATTGGAAATTTGGAATCTTTATGCCATAGCTTTCTAGCTCCTTCTGGCATTTCTCTTTCAACTTTCCAGGGATACTCTTCTTCCCTCCATAGAGGTTTTCATTGGTTGTTTCTATGTTGAAAAAATCATTGTTTGCAAGAATTGTATTGATGTTTGTCAAGTATAGAATATTTACTTGATCTTCAGTGGGTGGATGTGGAACCTTGTCTCCTCGGAATTTCATGTTCAAGACAGTATTTACATAGTCATGTATGCATAGATTTATGGGTTCATTAAAATTTGGCAGATGGTTGGCTACTTGCTTCTTCAATGTGCGGTTTTTGATAGATTGTGAACTGTGAGGACATCTAGAATTCATATTATAATAGAGGTAAAATTACAGAAATTTTTGAGAAAGTTTTTAAGCTTGTTTTGAGGGCTGATTTTATGAAGAGAAATACTTTGCAAAAAATTGAAGATGAGTTTCTTTTCTACTGAATATCATGATTTTTTAAAGATTAGAAAGGATTCATTTGCAAATTGAATATTTAAAATTGGCTATGCATACAATGCATAATTCATTTTAATTATGAAAGGCAAATTTTAGAGTTTTCAATTCAAAAAAATGATTATTCAGAAGGAAGAAATGTTTTGTAAATACTTCTTAAATTTTTATAAAAAAATGAACAGTTTTTTGGTGTTTTTTACTTTAGAATGAATCTGCATTTAGAGAATCATTTTTCATTATTTTTCATCATGTAGGAAATGAATACTCTGATGCCTTGACAGAGAAAACAAATTTCTCCAGAAAATAGATTGGAACTTATATTTAACCAGAAATTTTTATGTAATTTGCAATATTTTGCAATGAAACGTAAGTGCTTGCTTTCAGAAACCAGGTATTTCATTGGTACATTTATTGAAAAATCAAAAATTTCTACCATGAACAATGTGCTTTTTCTTGAATTATTGGGATTATCACATGATTTATTGAAAATATAACCTATATGTTTTAAATCCAAAATATCATTAAGATGATCCATTTCACCCAGGTTTAAAATTATGATAAGCTTGATGCTTTTTTAATCTTTTGGCTGGAAAGTCAAAATTCAATGGTGAATTCATAATAAAATTCTTGACATTAAAAATTATTCTTCCAATGCAATTCAGAGATACTGTGTTGCTCAAATTGGAACAATAATATGATTTTAAATATGGTTTGATTTCCACTACAGATTTAGAAAATACCAAATGTTTTCTTATTCAATAAATCTTTCCCGTTTTGAATGGAAATCAACCAGGATTCATCTAAAGGTTTTGCTGCTCAAATTCTCCATGATTTCAAAGAGTTCCAAGGTAATATTCTTACAAAAATTGGTATGAAACATTCATTTCTTCATGATCTACCACATGAATGATAACATGTTTGAAAATTAAATTAAGTAAAATTTGATTATTTGAGAAAAACTGATTTTATCACATCCTTTCATGTATTGAAATCATTTCATCTCATTTGGCTCAAGATGACTTGGGAATATTAAACTGAAATCTAATGACACATGTTGGAACTGACTGTATGAATGAACTAAACGTTGATTCTGTTTCCACTAATTTTTATCTTCTTGGATGGGCTGAATTTTGTGAGAGGAAAATCTTTAACAAAATGATTTCAAGTCAATTGCACCACACATCAAGCTCTTTTTTAAAAAAAATATTATTCTTATATTTTTAGCAAAATAGGATTTGATTGACTTATGAAGGAAGCTGGTTATGGAAAATAAAAGGACTCATTTCTTTAAATAAAACATTTTACTAGGTCTTTTAAGATGATAATGTGATGGGCTGGTTGAAGAAAAGTTAAATTTCATACCTTGGAGATGGAAAACCAGTATTGAAAAAATTAATGCATCTTCTTGGAATGAGATGATTTAGTTTCTACTGAATATAACTGAAATAATTTGCATTTCATGCTGCAACATATTGAACAATTAGTTTGACTGGAAAATTTAAAGATTATCAAAAGCCCAGAAAATTCATAGCAATGAAATTTTAATGTTTTCTTTTTTTTTGAAACAGAGATGACGGCTTCTTTCCAGGTTTTATAATTTTCTGGGATTCTCTAGCATTGACTTTGAGATAAGGAAATCTTTTTGCTCTTCTCTCAACCTGTTGATCAATACTGGAAAAGATGTTGGATTTGTATGGAAGCTCAAAAAGAGAAACCAATAATTTTGAAAATTACTGGTAATCATTGATGAGAAACATCTAAAAGTCGGATTTAAAATTCTATTTACCACCAGTGGAACAGCTGTAGAATGATTGGAAATTGATGAGAAATCCTACATATTCTTTTTGAACAATATATATCAAATCACACCGTCCAAGAAATTCACGCCTCTCCATCCAAAGGTCCCAGACATTTGGAATCAATGGCTCTGGAATAAAAATTTCTAAGGCCTCCCCGTCAATTATTCTCTGCAGCCTGCATACCCAAACTGTTGAATTTTGCTCTTAATGCATCCATATTTCACTTTGTGTGCAATTTTCAGGAAATGGCTCAATTTTTTCCTTGAGCTCATGATCAATATGCTGATGTGTTTCTTCCAACCATGTTTTTTGTTCCTGGGATAATTGAAGCATTTTTCTTGCTTGATGTTTGAGGGGTATTGGGAGGGATTGGTGGATTGGATATGGGTTTCCTTCAAGCTATGGTTTGGGTTGATGAATGTTGAATGAATCAATTTTTGTTGTGATATTTAAGGGAAACAACTTCAAGTATGATATTGAACAATCACAAATTGAATATTGCATATATCCAAAAACCATGGAAAAATAGATTGAGATGGTCATTTTTTCTAAGAATTTTTTGCAGCTAATCTAGTAATACAAAACTATTGTATTGTGACCCTTTGGGAAAGATTTTACAGAGTTTTATGAAATGTTTGTGGAATTTTGCCTTAGAAGAATTGAAAATGATTGGATTTATTGGGTTCAAAATGGTTAGAATATTAGAATAAAATTTGGATTAAAGATGAATTTATTCAGAAATAAATGATTGGGTGACAAATAAAGGTAAGGTGAATCACTGATGGTAATAACCAAACATAATTCACAGATGAATACAAACTTTTGAATTCAGGCATATTAGTAATTATTTTAAGTGTTTAATCCAAATAATCAAATTTAGGTAAATAAAAACAGAAGTGAAATCATCTCTTTCTTTGTTTAATTATCCTTATAAAACAAATTATAATATTAAACGCTAGTTGCTTTGGAGTTCAAGTGATTTTTGAGCAAGCAGCAGTGACTCCTTTCTTTAAGTTGACTCCCAATAACTTTGTGTCAGTATGTCAGAAAAAAGCTTCATTAATACTGTTGAGGCAAAACAAACCTAATATTTTCATAGGCAAGGTGTACTAGAGTCTACCAAAGATATGAACAATTTTTAGGGTTTTTGTTACTTGAAATGATACAATTCTTCACTTAGTGGTTTTTCACTCTCATATAACCAAAATCTCACATTCATTTCCCACCAAAAACTCATCAACTTAAAATTCAATGAGAAATTTATAAATATTCCTTCTTATTTTCCATACTTTGCAGCAGATTGTAGAAACAATAATTTTATTTAGAATGAATATTATTATTGACCCAAAGTTTATTTATGGTTTAGAAGAGAGGAAATACTTAATCTTTATCCAATTGCAAATCAAGTACTAAGTTACTACCATATATCATGGGCCTTACTATCAATATTGACCATTCAATCATTCAAAAGTAACATGTTTTCAAGTACAAGAGCTCATTACACCAAGATCAGAATAAATTTGAAAACAAGAATTACCCATCCAGCAAAACAATTAGCACAATTTACTCAACATTTCAAATGATTAACTGAGGGAAGAGGAGGGTTGCGCAGCAAATTCAACTAAATTAGAAGAAGTGGTTTTTTTAATGGTCCATATAGTATTGAAGTGCTGACCCAGATCATAGTCAGTAACAAGAACAATATACTCCAGAAAAACCTGAGACAGTTTCTCATAAGAAAATCTTTCTGTAAAAATACTGATTACATCTCTCCAATTTATTTTTTTGTCTTTATCAAATCCCATATCACTCAAAGCAGTCAGAATATATACCCTTGTGTTACCAAATTGACACCAGATTGGATCAGCAGGTAAGCCAGCCTTCAAATTTTATTCAAGTACTAGGCTACCAAACTCAAGAAGCATGCCAGACTTCCACTTTGGCATCACTCTTTGATTTCCAGGACATATCCATATTGCAGCAGGACCAAAAACCAACATGTGTGAAACAAATGCTAAAGAATTGATCCCCCATTGATTCTTATTCTCAGCTGAGTCCTTAGACATGAAAGGCTGCTGATTATCTTCCATTTTATTGAGTTTTAAGTTGATCAGCCCAGTGACTAGAGAGAAAATGTATTCAAAAACTGTATTGAGACCCCCTCTACCAGCATTCAGCTCAGCATCCTGGTTGGAACTTGACTTCTTGTGTTGAGCAAAGGTAGAATCATCAATCACAGCTGCTTGCAGGTTTGAAAAGTAGCTTTGTGCTTGCAACAAAGCTTCATTGGAGGTCCTATCAAGCCCTTCCATAGAGAGGAGCACATTTCTTGAGATTTTATGGGAGACAACACCTATTATGTCATTCAATGTGTGCTTCAATTTCATGTAGGATCCACGTATTGGCTCTCTTGTATAAGTCAGGATTTTGGAGAGGGGATGAATATTGTTCTGGACTGTCTTCCTAGAGCAAGATAGAGAGTTTTTATTTATGAAGCTGTTTCCAACAAACACATCATTTTCCTTTCCTAGTAAAATATTTTCTGTTAATTCAAAAATTTGGAATCAGTGTATTTTCATAATAGTGGAATACAGAATTGTCAAAATTTACCATCTTTGCACCGGGTCAAACAAAGTTCCAAAGAATTTAGGATAGTGGATGTCTCTGGTGGGTTTGACAAGATTCTTTGGCCAAGAAGGATGAGAGTGTTTGATATTAGGAACTGGGTACTGCTTATCATTTTTGAATATGTTGATGGGGTTGCAAGGTCCTTTATTTCTTCCCAGTATGACAACCTCAAGAGATCTTCCTTAGTTAATCCTATAAAAAGTTCTATGAATTGGAATTAAGTTAGTTTCCATGATGTTCATTGTACCAGACCATCCAATTACTGACCTGGTGGACCTGAACCAGCAACTGATGTTGGCCCTGTGGTTTGGGCCTGGGTAGTGCCTTGGCTACTAGCATCACCCCCAGGATGGGACTGCTGATTGACTGGTTGCTGCACACTTGTTGGCCTAGTGCTCTTATGTGCCACATCCTCAGTTATGATTCCAGCATAAGAAGCATTCCTTTTTTCAGGAATGATTGTACCGGCATTCTGATTCAGATAAAAATTATAAACTTGGAATTCAATATTAGGTCTGATATCAGGAAAATCAGGGAGGAGGGGAAATCAACCTGATCAGGGGATGTTGGAACTAGGGTTGGTTTAGGGGTGGGACTCCTGGGTGATGGTTCAACCAGAAAAACTTCTGGTGGCTCTTGTTGCACCTGACTTTTGCTGCTAAAATTGGTATTAGAATTGGAGGAGTCAGATGAAGCTTGGGAGCTTGAGGGTGGCCTATGCACAGATCTTCTGGCAGCTTGCCGAGCAGCTTGGGCTGCAAGCCTAGCAGATTCCCTATTTTCTGGAACAATAACTGGTTTGGGAGCAGCAACAACTGGAGACTGCCATGAGGGATTCTCAGGTGCCTCAACAATTGCATGATGAACCAGAACAGTTTTGGTGTCTTGAATTTGATTTTCTGCTAGACCAGTTTCAGCCAGTATTTTGGATTCAACTTAATATATTGGGAATGTATTAGTTTTGGGAATTGGGAGAATTCCAATGTGAAATTTTGTGTATCAAATTATTCATTCAACTCACTGTTTGGCTGATCCTGGTAATCTACAAGGGTTGCAGTGAGCTGGGTTACCAGTGGAGCTAAAGTAGTTGCTGTCACATTGGGATTTGAAGGTTCCTCAATTGATAACGGTACATTTTTATTCACAGCTACAATTGGCTCTTCTTCTTCATCAGTTGAATATTTGAAAAGACCAACAGCTATGGCAGATTGTAACTTTAACTGCTCCACTTTTGCATCATATTTCTTCTGATAGAAGTCAAGCATTGACTTTAAAACTTGCTTATGCATGTGTTTGACATGTGCATTGCCCAGGAGGGCATTGAGTTGATTGAGAGTTTTTCTTTCTAAGAAATTCAAGGAGGATTTCAAATCTTTAGTAGACAACACAGGACCCAGGACATGTAAACTCTTACCTGGAAAATCAGCCATTGTGTATTCAAGGTAGGTAGTCAGGTCAAGAACGGTGTGGTATTTCTTCTTCAAAATGGTTGGGGATAATTTGGTTGAGACTAGAATGCAGCAGGACCAACCGGTGAACAATGACTGGCTTATATACCATACAAACAAACAATAACATGTAACAGATGTGAGTAATATGTTTGACAGATGTATATCATGTGGAATCTACGTTGTTTTTTTCTGGAGATAAAGTGGTGTATCAACAGATTTTTTTTCTATATGAATAATATCAACATGTGTCTTGTGTTGGGGAGGTGGACAACTTGTTGTAAGTTGTCCACCTCCCCAGACAATTGATATGTGGGAAAAGCATGACTGGTTCAAATCTTGTAGGAAAATTTGGGAGGTGGATGACTTAGCACAAGTTGTTCACCTCCCCAAACCCCCACGGCAGAATTTCTTGGAATTTTAAAAATTGTTTACTCCCTGTGATACAGAGCTTATTTCTGGAGATAGAATTGTGTATCAACAGATTTTTTGTCTATATTCATAATATTAATAGTGGTCTTCTGTTGGGGAGGTGGACCACTTATTGCAAGTCATACACCTTGACATGTGGGAAAGAATGACCAGTTCAAATATTTTAGATATTTTTGGGAGGTGGACCACGTAGCATAAGTTGTCCATCACTCATTTGATTGCTTATCTTTCAATCCAATTTTGACGTCTATTTTACCACCCATGCACACTTCCCCATGGACTTTTGGAAAAAGTCAAGATAATTCAAAAGCAACAGGTAATTCTTTAATTTCATGCAACCAATAAATTTTTTACCCATAACTAGCTTTTTTTCCATATACTTTACAAACAATTTTTTTGGGAGAACAACCATGAAGTTTCAGAGAGACATTTGCTAGCTTTTTTTTATTTGGAATGAGCAACCAAAATGGGTATGGTGTTCTGTTGATTGGAGACTTGGTGGAGGAAAAGTAGTATGATGTGGAAAAACAGAAGTTTGCCATAAAATTTCTACAATACCACCAACTTTTGCGTAATCCGCAATGAATCCAAGGGTGGGGAATGAGAGACCGTGACCTGTTTCTGTGGAGGGTGGGGGGATTGGTGTTCCTGTTGGCTTTTCAATATAAGAGAACAATCCATAAGTATAACCATTGAGGTCATCCTGATCAGTATGAACAACATTCAAAAAGTCATCACATGTCACAATGACATTGGATGCATGAAGAAATGAGTCTCTTTGATTGGTCCACTCTGGAGATGTCCAGTTTGAAATTTTGAAGTCTTCTGATACTGTTCTGTTCTTTGAATGAGCCGTGTTGGAGAGAGCTTTGATTTGATTAAAGACCAATTCATCATGGACTGAAAGCTTACTCCACAAGAGATCATCAATATCAATTTCTTCTTGGTTTAAATCCAACCTTCTAGCATATATTCCTATCATCCATCATTTGTAACATAAATCACTAAACAAAACCATGATCAGAAAGTTGGAATTGAGGAGGAAATACCTGAAGAATATCCCCAGTCAGTGCCTTGATGATATCCAATTCCAAGCATAGATCCAGTTTGGGTATTACAATTGGTTTTATTCAGGTTTTGCCAATTGTTTGCCATTATGTAAAGATCTTGGATCATTTCCAAGAAGCAACTTGCAAGACATGAGTATGGTTGTTGAGAAAAAGAATGACACTTAAGGACAACATATGGTTGATATTTTTGATCAGAGACAACATGTAAATTGATTAGTAGGCTCATGTTTGGTACCACTACCTGACAGGGACTAAGGTTTTTCTTCAAATCTACAAAATAAATTGATTCTGAATTTGATTCCCTAAATGAATAATCACATTTTGCTTTATTATGCTTCTTATAAGCTCTGGATGCAGATGGCTTGGATTGGATCATCCATAATGCTTGTTTGCTAGGAACAGTGGGATCTGTTTTTGAATCCTGTTGCTGCTTCCATTTCACTAGCTCATCATCACTACAAACTGTTTTTCAGAAACAACACCAGGAATTCAAGTTTCAAACATGGTAAGAAAATCAAATGGTTAAAGTTAGTAAAAGGAAACCCTAATGTCTTTATATTCAATGAAATTCATACATTCTGGAACCTCCAACTGTTTCCAAAGATGGCAACTTGTATTTTCTTCTCAAAGTTGGGGATGTGTGAGGATCAGATGTAGTGGAAGCTTTCACGTTAGCTTGATCCATTGTTAACCTGAAAAAGTTTGAAAAAGAAGTGTTTTGTCATTGTTTATGGATTTGTTAACCAATGAGATTCACCAGGGTACAAGGATACAGAAGGGTTTGATCGGGGATGCTTCAGCCTACAATGAAGATTGATACAAGAATGACAAGCCAAGGTTCCAATGATGATGGGTACAATAATGGATCTTCGCACGTTTTGTTGGAAGATTTGGCTGTAATGGAAGAGAGGTAAACAAGAATGGTAAGGAAGAGACAGATTCAAGTCAGTAAATGATCAATCAGAGATCATTTGGAGATGAAAACAACATGGTAAATGAGAGCTTGATGGGTTCTTACTGGGGTGATGATGAGTGTAAGAGTGTTATGTTGTGACGTAGTGTTGGAGTTTATCAGATGGAGTGGATGTTGATTGGTGATGACCGATGAGGATGGAGTGATGATCTGATGGATGTGGTGTGAGTGGGATAGACAGAGATGAAGAAAAAAAGTTAGCTTCAATGCCATGCTTTGCAAGCGGTGAACCAATCTTACTGATCAAAAAAAGAATTCAAAAAACTTACCACCTGGACACTGTTGGTTTCCTATGGGGTCATTCCAAAAATGCTGCTCTTGTTGCTTGCTTAAGAGCGGATTTGAAAACGCTTGGTCGTTCCTAGGGGAGGAGGCAGCAAACCGCTTCGTTTGCAATGCGAGCGAAGCGCTTGCGTACCCCCAGACCTCGCGTCGGAATCGTTCGGCCGATCGCGAGGTCTGTGTGCAATACAGCCAGGACCCTGGTCGCGCACAGACCTTTGGAAGCGTCCTGGAGGAGGTTCGCGATGCGATTGTCCGACCTTGTTTCATGAAGTCGGAGTGCCAATGCAGCTTTTGCTGTTGTAGCGACGACGCGAACACCCTTGCAGTTGCGCGCGGAGGATTCTAACACCCAGGCGCGCAACTGCTTGGGCTGACCAATTCAGCCTGTTTGGGTAAGCCCTGGCCATGGCCATACCGAGGCCATTTGTGATGGTTGGGGAATCATGATGGGGCTGTTTGAGGGGGCGGGGGTTACATCATAATCAAATATAAAATGTAGCAAATTTGGCATGGATAGACCATGCAAAAATGATCAATACATGCCATGGTTCAATAAAAGTTAAACATATATATTATTTGTCTGATGATAAGTAAGAAAGGGAGTTTACTTGACATGAATGAATTAGATTGAAAATGTGAATCGGGGATTGGCAAATGCAGTCCACATTAAGAAAATCAAATAATAACTTTTTGAGTAGGTACTTAAGGATATTTGATGCAAAGCTTGGTATAGTTTCAAGGCATAATAAATGAACGGGAAAATGAGTTTGAGGTGTGAAAATGGAATTGTTTCTAGGTAAAATCCTATTGCAATTGCACTTCTGCAAAGGTTCCAAATTATATTTTCAAATTTGAATTAGATAAACAATCAAAATAGCTATTCCTGTGGCTGAAACAGTAATGGTCCCATCAAGCAATAAGTATTGAATTTAGTTGCATACCTTGCCAAATCAATGTGTGAGGGTGCTTTTTGTTGTACTTCAAGAAAAGTGGTATATAACTGATGCTATGGCAAAAACATTTTTCCAATATTTCCTTCACAAATTCCAAACTTCCCATCAAAAACTGGGACTATTTTGCAATAGTTTAAGATTGGAATTCTCCAATGAACCTGGAGACCTGAAATATGTTGACTCTCAAAATTGAGACAAAGAGGGACATCAGAATTCTGAATGTTGTTGATCTGTGTGAAAATATTGGATTACAAGAATATCCAAAAATGAAAGACATTGCTTTGATTGTGAATGCAAATTGGCCAGTATGTCACTAGATCTAAGGGGGGTGGGGATTCATAAGACTATGTTATCATATTTGTTCAAAATAAAATAGTTCAATATTGGGTATCAAGATTCATCTGTCTAAAATTGCTGTGATAGTTTACATCTGGTGAGATATTGCCATTATCTCCTGTATTTCATGATGGTGAATTAATCCCATAGGTCTGTGGGGGCATGGTGCATTTAGGCTAAGTGCACCATGTCCCTGGAAACAGTTGTTTTGTGTTGGGTGTGGCTGACCTGAAACCTCCTTCAAACTGTGGTCAGCCTTGACCATCTTTGTCCTCTTGCTGAAAACCTATATGTTAAATTATAGAAATGGGACCATGCAAATGGTACAAGGTTAACATAATTTGTTAAGAATGAGCAATTTTCATTACAACATGAGGCAATGACAAGATGGGCATATCTTGTGTCACAGAATATTTGACAATCAAATCTGGAATCTACAGACTTGCTTCCATGTTACTATTCATGCCATTTAATATGAAGTTTCCAGCCTTGTGCATAATATCCAAATAAACCATGTATAGGGAGGTGGACTACTTACAATAAGTTGTCCACCACCCCTGATATTAGGCATTTGTAAAGAAACCTCCCCCTGGGGACATCAAGCCTGGGGGGTTGGGGAGGTGGATGACTTAGCCTAAGTTGTCCACCTCCCCAACCCTCCAACATGATTTTGGTAAGATCAAATCCCTTTTTGCAGATATTGTCAAAGTTTTTCAGGTTTAAAACAAAGTGAGAAATAATCATAATCACATATACATATTATTGGGTTCAACCATTCAACAATTAAATTCCACCTAAAGTCAACCAAAACAAGGATGTTATGATCTACCATCAGAATTTGCAAAATTTCAAATTGGCTTATTTGGACACTGCTAAGAATCTTCCAGCTTGAAATTAGGAGAAGTTCTCAATTCAAATATTCATCAAGCTGAAATGAGAAGAAATTTTGAAACATTACAGAAACAATGGATGTTATGATATTTGAGAAGGTTGCATATCCACTTGTAACCACAATTATAGGATGGACTCTAAACTAGGGCATGCTTTCCCCAGTGAAAAGTATTCTTCTCATTAAATTTTTTAGCAATTTTTCCCACTTTCCTCAAGGTGTGCAGGTTGCCCTAATTAATTAAGGTCAAAATATTTTCCTCAGTGACAGTCAAGGATCACAAGAGTCTGACACATGTACATTGAGTTGGAATGGAATACTCAATTTGAGGGAATCAGCCAGTTTATCACCAAAGTTACCATCCTTGTGCATAATATCAAAATACACCACTCCAGATATTAGGCTTGTGTAAAGAAACCTCCCCCTTGGGACATCAGGCTCAGGGGTTGGGGAGGTGGACAACTTGTCCTAAGTCTTCCACCTCCCCAACGCTCCAGCACCATTTCCCCAAGAGGAAATCTCTGTTTGTAGATATTGTCAAATACTTTCAGGTATCAAACAAATTTTGAAATAACCATAAACATGTATACATGTTAATGGGTGCAATTTTTAAAGAACCCAACTCCATCAAAAGTCAATGAAAACACATGATATTGATATCATCCACTTCTGTGAACCAGCCTCCATCAAAAATGTCCAAATTGCTTATATCTGTGGAAATTGGATTTTAGTGATATCTATCTGGCAAAAGCTGAAAAGGATGTGAACCATACCAGTGCCCTACCATCCACCTTAACATTTTCCTTATCCTCTTCAGTCAAGGATTTTTTCCAAGAAAAAGCAACTCCAAACAAGATCAAGGCCTTGTGTTTATTATAGATACCCAAGCTGGTCAGAAACCCCTTGATCTATTTTCCACCTAGCCCAGAGAGAACACCTCAAGTTAAATTGGAGAAATCTAATCTCATTTGGTCCATCCATTTCTAATTGATGAGAGGTTCATTAATATTCTGTGCAGAATTCTCACCTGTGGTGGGATGTTTTATGCTGTTGATTGGGACATCACTGATGTATTTCCAGTTGAGTCTGGTTCATGCCTCAAAAAAGGGTTTATATAATTTTTTTGGCAGTAGAAAATTAATTCTGTCATTAAAACTTCATTTAGTTCAAAAAGTGCACTTGAAAATAATCATATTTCCAACAAACAAACAGACAAAGTGATAATCTTTTTAAACAATTTTAATCAACCATCCTATTGTTGTTTTATTTTAATACTTCCTACTAATATAAATTTCCTCTTGATGGCTTTCAGGACAAACAAAAAATAATCTTTAAAGAACTTCATAAACAAGCCCAAAGCTGTTTTGGTCATTCCATATGGTTATTTGGTAATTTATTTAGAGTGGGTTAGTCCTTCCACCTTCCTGTATTAAGTTCATCATTTGTAGCAATTATTTTAGAAGAAGATGTAAATTTATTGTATATTTAAGCACTATGAGACTTAATGTCCAAATTATAATTTATGATTGTTAAAAATGCACATTCAAGTACATCTAATTGGATTGACAACTCAGAGTAAATTATAATGCAAGTATTTTTGTACTTGAATATAGTTGAGCCCTGAATGAAATTACTGGAACATCCCAAGCCCAATTTTTTTAAGAAAGCACAAATTGAGCCAGTAGAATAGCAAGATAATTCATCCAACAACAGGATGAAAGGGAAAAGTGAAGATAATGTTGAAACAATTGCCATGAAACTGATCTCACATAGATAGGTTATGAGACCAGGATCAACATACCAATAGTGGCGGAATTATTTAAAAAATATGTGCATAAGTATATTGAGAATGAAAATGTGATTATATCTGCTGATCCATTTTGATCTTTGGGTGGAAAAGGAATCTTTTTTTTTTTGAAAACGAGGTAGCAAACAAGAGTTTTTTGGGGGCAAAAACCCTCTTATTTGATACTGGTAATTCATTTTGGAGGCAAAAATGCAGAAGATATGGCGCTGTTGAAAATTATTAGCATTATGAATAATTTCAAAATTTTTAAGAATAAAATTCTCCAATGTGGTATTAGCATTTTGAATCATTTTAATCAATCAGAAAATATCCTTTATTCCCTGAGTAAGCATCAGAAAAATTCCAGCCAATTCATGTATATGTACTCAAGTTTCATTTAATTGTGCTTAATACAAAATTTCTAGGAATTTCAAACACTTTCCTTTTTCATGAAGCATAAATTGGGATGAAGATATTTCTGTGACTTAATAAATAAACCTATATCTTTTAGGAAAATGGTGCAGTTAGCATAAGTGCACCATCCTACCATAAATTTCAAAATATTGATTGAGGGATGGGGGGAACTGAGTACTATCTTGCATGCACCAACATCCATGTGGTTTCTTTAGAAAATTTTTCACCAGGACTAGAAAAGAAATTTGAAAATTAAAAAAAATTAATCAAAAATCCCTTCATGCCATTTCTGGGGGGATGGTGCACTTATGGTAAGTGCACCACCGTACCAGGAAAAAGCAATGGCCCATGCAAGATCTAAGAAAATGTTTGATCCCAATTATTATGATCACTGTTATTTTCATTTGAATATATGTGCCCATAGTGTCAACAAACAATGTAAAACTCATTTATAGTCATCTGCAATTCAACAATTGACTGACAAGAAATATTTTATCTTGTGATCAGTGACTAATTTGAAGGAAATCAATAAAAGCTGTAATGTTTTAGGAAGGCCCTTTCATTTGGAAAAATAGGAAAAAAATGGATTCATGCTAAGGTGAATGATACAGGGGACTCTTGAATGATACACATCAAAGACAAATTTTTCTAGTTGAAAATCATGCACACAGAAAATTTCACAATGCATCATTGGCTGAGTGATCCTTACGCACCAAAAGGTTTTGACTTATTGATTTAAAAGTCCATTTATGGTAGGTGAATAAGTCCTAGGAATATATCAAGTTCTTTACATGATTAAGCCAGTGAGTAAAATATTATTTTTATAAGCATAAAACACTGTGATCACATATCCTATACAGCAATCAACTGAAAAGTAACACTTCCTAATTGCTAAAAATCCAAATTCCCAATTTCCAAAGAGCAAATGTAGGAATTTTGGTTCAGCCATGGCTAGAGCATTGAATCTTTCTATGATTTCTATGAAACATCAAATCATGGAGACTTGAAAGTATTTATATAAAACAAACATTGTGTGTTATTAGTATCTTGAGAAATACAACAAATACAAATCTTTTATGACTTTCTGCAATGAATTTCTTGTAATTTGAAGCCCTGGATCTGGTTAGCTTTATCATGATCCTTCACCTTTAGTTATTCAAGACTTTTCCCAATAGATTGAGCTTTTATAGCTTACCCTCATTTCACTCTGATGACTAGAAATTTCACAAATATGCAGGTTTGTAAACTATGAGATAAGGAATCCTGAAGTTTAAAGTACAAATATAACTGTTTGGGAAAATGATTGAAAAATTCCTGGTATTTATTGCATTTCTGGTAATATGTTATGAAAAATCACTAAGCAAAAAGTCCCATTGCTCCTTTCCTATAAATCTCCAGAATTCAACTCATGCATTTTCACAAAATAGAAATTGAAATAAATTCATTTCCTTCCATTGCTGTTTTAAATTGTCTCATATGATCTGAGCTATGTAGTCTTGATAAGTTCTGGAAATGAAGGGAAAGTTGAAATTTCTTATGCACAAGAATTTGAACCATTCAGAATCTGGCATGGAATCTTGATCATTACATTAACTCATCATTCAGACTCCAAAAATCTACCTTCTAAAAAAGGAATCCAGACCAATGTGAATTCTTGTTCTAAAATTGGCAAAGTTTGGTTTAAAGAGTCATCTTTCTGATTCAAATACAATTTAAATCATCCTACAAAACCAAGGCAAAAATATATGAACATTTTCAAGTTGTTCCTGGCCTATCCATCTTTAATTGAGACAATATTCAGTTTTTAATCCATCCAAATAAATGAAACTGGAAGGGAGTAATTTTGATTCTATAATATAAAAAATTGAATATTAATATATTCTAACTGCAGCTATTCTCCAATTAAGTTTTTTTCTTGTTACTTGATGCTCATTCAAATATTTTGGTCAATTCCATGGATATGGGAATGAAAATTGTTTTTGAACCACATAATCCTCAAGGATATTTTTTTTGGACTCAAACTTTGCAAATTCAGAAAATGACACTCCATGGTAATACCTTCATATATATTGTCAGCAATCCAAAAAATTAAATAAAACAAATTTTACTGCATTATCCCAGTATGTTTTTGTTCATCATGCACAAATTCAATAAAAAACAACAACAAAAATTTTTGAGGCCAATGGAAGCCACAGAGTCTCTTTTCCTATTTGATGATGAATGGTGATTAATCATTGAGCTATCCCCTGGTTAAAAACTTCCTTCCATCTACCTACATACTTATTTCCATACCCTTTGCCCACTTGGAAGAGAAATTTGGGAACAAAGGGGAATCACAATCTATAATATGTTAATTTCCGAAAATTTTCAGACGTTCAAAGAAAGAAAATCTGACTTCCTATTTATCAGTTTGTTGAAAATCAATACAAAACCATCAAATTGGAAAAATTTTAATCTTGGTACTAAATTGAAAAATTAGACATTGAACCTGGTAAGAACTATCCCTGCAGTCTATGATCTAAATCACAATGATACATAACCAAGACCAAATCCTGGTTTACATTTCATATTAAAAAACTGAAGAAAGCTCAGTCAACCCAGCATCATCATATGCTGAGGCAGAAAATGTCCCTCTTCCAGATTACCAATTCAACATGGCAGCTGCTGAGGAAGAGGATGAATTGGAAAACTCTGCGGCTCCACCCTACTTTATGATTGCACAACAAATTTCCCAATCCCATCAACACCAGAAGAATAAAAAATGTTTGGCTCAAGAACAATATTCAATATCTCAACATGCACGTAATCTTGGGATCTCCCCATATTCAAGTGGTATCTCCAAATACTTACTTGATTGGACAAAAGCAATTCTTGGAATGGATTCCAACAACAACAAGCTTCCAAATCCTCCAACTGTTGGCAAACTGGCATCTCTGAAAAATCATATGGCAAGGAAGAAGTCATCCATTACTGGTGCTATATCATCAAACACTGGTCAACCAAATCAATACAACTCCAATCCAGAACTACGGGAAAACAAGCTCAAACTTGTCAAGAAGGATGCATTGCGCCAATTACAACAAAAGATTTCTTCAACCTCTAAACCCTTAGAAACCACTTCCATGAGCCAAATTCACTCTCCTGATGAGACATGGATAGCCCATGCATGTGCCCTAATCCATAATTATGGCATTCCTAGATGTACCTACTACTGGGAACAGAATCCAACATCTAGCTGGAAATCCTCTCTGACTGCAATAATCATCAGAGCATGGGAGATGTGCCATGAACCTGGGAGCACTGCTTCTTATTCAATAAAAAAAATGACAACACCCCAGCTAACAGGGTTTCCATAATAAATCATTGGCTTTTATCAAAGAAGGCTCTTTAGAAGAAGGAAAAAAAGGCTGAAGGGGGCTCCAGGAGCAGGAAATCAAATGTTTCTGAACCTCAAAGCTTAAACAAGAAGAAAGTGGGTCAAATCAATTATTGGGAATTTTTTCTCTTTGTACAATGACTAACTGATAATGATTCTTTTAAATACAGAATACCAAGAAGGAAATCAGGAAGAAAACTGCTGTAGAGTTGGAAATGATGAAATTCTTCCCCAAGACAACTGCTCTGTTTTGGATAGTGGTTCCATCTCTGATGTTGAGGGTGAAGATGAAGAATTATTCAACTATGCCCATGTTTGGAGGGCTCATAATATATCCCAAATTTATTACTACCCTGATGAAGCATACATCCAACTAGGCAAAAACCCACGCATCAAGAGGGAAAGAAGATCAAAAGTTAGTAGTCTTGCCAAACTCAACAATTCAAGAGGAGATGATGAACCACCTTCCTTTCCTACCTCAATACCTCAAAATTGGATTAGTGAGGAAGCCCTGCAGGATATAACTCAAGTTGAAAAAAGAGCCTTGAGTTTACTTCCAGAAGTTGATCTCACAGAGGCAGTTTCTTTTCTCAGAACTCAAGTTTCCAAGCCCTCAAGATTAATGGAAAACACTCAAACATCTTGAGAGTATTTAGAATAGTGTATTTTCTGTATTTCTGCTCTAAACAATATTGAGGATAATATTCCAATTAAGAATTAGCCTATTTGGAAGTTTTATTCAGTAGTGCATGTATCTCTGTCCCTCTAATCCTTGTATTTTTAACTGGAAACTAGTAATCATATGTATTGCTAGATTTACTGATTCTAGGAGAATAAATGATGTGGGTTCTACCTAATTTTTTTGATTAATAAAAATGGAGGCCACTTTTAACCTCTTTTGATTTTCAAATAAATCAATTTGTAGCAAATTTTCAAATCCAGACAGAAATTAAATTAAGAGTGGTAAAAACCAAAATACAAGTGTTTACAGAATGACAAATCCCATTGAAAAACTCTGAATACTTTGTATTTTATACACCTTCTTTGGGACAGCTACATAAAGGGTTTTTGGAATCATAACACCCAAAAAGCATTTTCTCAATGAACGGCTTTCATGTTGAAATAAATCATTGGTTAAACATTCCCAAACATCTTTTTAAGAAGGAAATTTATACAAAATAAATATTTTTTGATGTTAATTCTATAATTTGGAAAACCACACTAACTCTATGCTATAGAAATTCCCTCATCAAATAGTGCAAAATTATCATCCTTCAATACCACAATTTGAATTCAAATGATGGATTTGTATGAATATAATCAATTTTAAGATGAAATGCAGGATGTTCAATAAAGAGATTTTACTTTAGATTAAAATTCAGAAATTCTGGGACTGCCCATGTATTTTACATGGGAAAATCATGAGCAGTTAATATGGTACATTCATTCAGAATCTTTTCCAACACACAAAATCTACCCTTAAATGTCCTTCCCCCTACTCAGAATATGAATATTCAAAATGGATGCAATAGAAAATTTTTCATTTTTGAATACTTAAACTAACCAGGAGGTATAGGATTGCTTTAAAATTTTTATCAAGATTCATATTTATTTCCCTTTGAATTAATAAATTTCAGACATACTCCAAGACCTGACTTATCCAAAAATACAAAAAGAATTAGAGCAATGGAGCACACTACCAGAGTTGGAAAAATTTGGATATGCCAATTTCCCAGATGTTCTCAAAGGACATTTGAACATGGAAGGAATCTATACAATGGTGTTGGAAGGTCTAAAAGAGCACATCAAACTCATATACTGGAATCAAATGATTCTAACAATGTATGCAACTCATTCTTTCCTGTATTGATCAATATGAGAAGAATAACTGATAAGATTTCATGTATTCCAAACTTAAACGCAAAATACAGAAAAAATTACCCAATTCACTACCAGAATAAATCCAACAAGGGAGCCACTAGAAGCAAACATCAAGACTGTGAGTGAAAATCTTGTTCAAAAGTATATTCCTTCATTTTTACTTGAATTACAGTAAATTCTCTTACTTTTCCTATCATTTTTTACATCAAAGCCATTAATTGAAGATGCCCATGCACAGTCAAACCCTGGAAGAGGTTCTTCCTATTGTGAAATACAACAGTCTCCACCAGAAAATATGGAAATTTACAATACATCTGGAATGAAACCTCCTTGATTTTTCTATCACACTCCCAGTGCCCTCATCTCATCACTACAAATCCTTCACCAAAGTATTGAGGAAAAAATTGGTGATCATGTATTTCAGCAATACATCAAGATTGAGCATGAGAAAATTTGCCTTAACTCAATTTTCACTGGACAGTCCAACTATTGAGGTGAAATAACTAAAAGTCTTGCAACATTGAAAAAAAGATTTTCAATTAAAAATGATCTAGTTGAAAATGTCTGTTGTGAAAATTTTTACAAAATCTATTGCTTGGATGAAGCACCTGCACCTTCAGAAAACCATTCTAGTGAAGGAAATCAAGAAACCAGGCATTATCCAAAACGCCACAATATTGTTAATTCAATAGCTGGAGAGCCTGTTGCATGTGGATCCAAACTCTGGCATAGAGACAAGAACAAATCTAAATTTTATCCTCTGAAGCAGTTTGGACACCAATTGCTCAAGAAGTGGATTTCTAGGCAATTAAGGCTCCCTTGGTTTGAAGAATTACTCCTGGCACCGCAACAGCATCAAGGCAGTAATCCTACTAAACATTCTGATATTTGGGATGGAGCTATGTGGAAAGAATTCAAGGATCAAAACAATCATATTTATACAGCTGAAGCAGGTAACCTGGTCTTTGGAATTTACATTGATTGGATGAATCCCCATGGAATAAAGACCAGTGGAAAAAGCATATCTCTTGGTGTAATATTCTTAATATGTTTCAACCTTCCACCCAGTGTCCATTACAAGCCACAAAATCATTTTGTGTATGGATTCACACCAACACCCAAGGAATGTACTTCATTCCAACTGAAAAATCTACTCCAGCCTCTTTTTTGTGAACTACTGGATCTTTGGAAAGGATTATACTACACCAAAACCAATCAATACCCCAATGTAAGAGTAATACATGCTGTGATATTGCCTCTGATTTATGATACACCTGCCCTGCGTAAAATGGGTGGATTTGCTTCCCACTCAGCAAAAATCTTCTTCTCCCACTGCAACCTCAAGCTGAATGAGATCTGGAATACAAAACAGGAGACCTGGCCAGTGAAATATAATCAAGATCACATCAAATGGGCAGAGAATTGGAATAATGCTCAATCATTGAATAAGAAAAACAACATTCTCAAGCTACATGGTGCCTGATACACAATTTTTGAGACTCTGCCATACTGGGAACCAACAAATATGACAACAATAGACTCAATGCATACATTTATCTTGGGAATGCTACGGGATTACAGCATTACCTACCTTGGAATAATCCAGGCTGGAAAAATTCTTCAAAAATTGGAAAGAAGGCAAACTTCTTACCCCAGAAGTTTAACAATCACTTAAGTTAGCAGCCTCAAATCTGGATCCAAACAAAAGCGCACTTTTTCACCAGTAAATTCCCAAAGAGTAACCCAAAAAAGAGTTCAAACATTTTTAGATAGCTCTCCAGAAAACCTGGAAGATTCCCCTCCCAATCCAATTGAAAAGGTTCAAAATTGGGCAAATAAGCAGCAAGAAGGCTCATCAAGTATGCACCAAAGAACTTCAGTACCAATTGTTGTAGTCCAGAAAATCCCAGGGCTTTATCCTCCCAGCTCCTCAAGAAGTTGGGAATATTCTGAATCTCAACTCCTTCAACCAACTGTTTGCCGTTCTCCAAGGCTTCTTGGGAATACTTCAACAAACAGCTCACATGAATCCTTGGCCAAATTCAAGGAGAAAGGAAAGAAAAAATATATCTGACCAGAAAGAAATCCATTTAGTTCTATTAAAAGTAAATCAGGAAGTCAAAATGAATCTAGGAAGAGCATTCAAAGTTCCATGAAAGAAGGTTCCTACCTCTCTGCTGAAGATCAAAGCAATGCACACCTTGCAGGTTCATTAATAGAAGAAAAAAGTATTGCATCAAATCCATTGTGCATTACTCCTGATGAACTCAAAAGTCTTCAAGATGGTACCACTTCAATTAAATTTCCATCTTGGATTACTAGGTTTCCCAGAAACATGGGTTTACTTGCAGCTGGTACTCCTAAGGCTGCTGAATGGTTGGTTTTGTACACCATTCATGTAGTGCTTGTTTTGATCCCAAGGTGGAAGTGGAAAACAACCAATGGCTCATGGGAGGAAAATCTTATCTCAACTAACTCCAAACTAGTTGTTATTATCAGGTTGGTCATGTCACATCAACTTACATATGCCCAGTTGGCCAAATTGGATGAATTAATTTTGGCTTACTGGGAGGAATTATTGCTACATTGGGGAACTAAAATTAAACCCAATCCAACAATTCATTTCTCTCAGCATATGAATAAGATGATAAAGCTCTACGGTCCTCCCTCAATATTTTCATGTTGGTCAGGAGAAAGGCTGAATCACATCTTGACATTGGTTAAAAAAATAAAAATACACATAGGTAACACAGATTTCTCAAAAGTAGATTTTTTATGGCACACTTTGAACTGATTCTTTTTTTAATTTTAAGGTTTCCTTTATAAGTCCCTCTTTAATGGAATCCTTGAAAGGGCCAAACTTCAAGGCTTGGTTGAACAAATTGGATCCAACTGGAATGTTTTTGCGATCAATTCTGAGCAACTGCCAGATCTGCAAAGTTTGTTCTACTCTTCCAAGACAGGTGATGCTTCAAGGGCTCAAAAAGAGATGAATGTTTTGGAAGAAAAAGAATTAAAACAATTCATTGAAAATAATTCAAAATACAATGTCTTGCCATGGGACCAGCTGGAGTGGTTGCCTTGCAAATAAATACTCTTCCATGGTCATCACATAACACCCCATTGCTACAATTAAAGTAATTCTCAAATTTCCTTTTCATCCACATCAAATCTAGGCCCTTGTGAGATGGGGAAGGTATTTTCCATCTTTCATGAAAAAAACTTGGCACAATATTTTCTCATTGTTGAAAAATTTTCCCCTTTGGAAAAAATTGATACTCCAAGAAATCCCTACCTTGGCCTCAATTATCTCAATGCTTGAATGGTTTATCAAGAAGGTTGATCAATATCTGTGATAAATCAAGATAACATATTAGGTCTTGTGGCAAGCATGGCTTATGAAGCAAAAAAAGCACAAACTTTGAAGGATTTTTATTGTGTTTTGGCAATTGACTCTGTGGTAAGTTGATATCAAAAATACTGATTTCTGAAGAACTGCCATTATTCATTTTTCTGATTGGTATTTCCTTAAAAAACAGGAGGAAATATAGAAAGACACATGGAATAATTTTTTATTGTACTATATATTGGTAAAAGATGAAATCAGAGGAATTGGCATTGTGTCACATATCTATCTAAAACACATCTATAAGGTACAGAATTCCAAAATAGAAATTAGATTTAATATCAGAAAACTGAAACATCAATCCTAACAGCAAATTGGAAATATCTGTTTGCACCACTTATTTGAAATGATCATTATCTAAAAATTTGATTCATCTCATTTTGGAACTTTGTAACATTGGAAGTCATGGCCCATGATGTACAATTCCAATCATAACTGCTAAAAAGTTTTTCAATCAAAGTATGGTCTTACAGTTAAATGAATAATTCTCAGTCCTTCCTTTTATGTAATGAATTTCAATTCAATCTATGCATTGCATAAATATTCTGCATGAATCTTCTGAGTTCATCCAGAAATCAATTTGATGTTTGACTCCAAAACCTTAAAAAAGTCAAAACAGGTTTCAATCACAAACCAAGGTGCTACACCTGCCAGCCGGTGCAACCTTTTTTTCAAGGTGAGTAGGAGATAGAAATTTCTGGATCTAGATGTGGGGTTGTTTGGTCGACAAATGTTGGAATGGATAAATTCAAAGGGAAGAGAACTGGAGGTAATGTGATCCTTGAACAAAGATTGGTGAATTTTTCCTTTTGCACAAGAGATGCAGGCGTCGCGGTCCCATTGAAGATTGGGGAAGGAGGTGGAAAGAAGCTACACCTGATCATGGTGGACGTGACCAAAGCGTTTTTGGATTGTTGGCATAGTTAGGAAGGTATGGCAATCAGATAGATTGGGAACTGAATCCTCTATATAGAGAAGATTTTTGCAAATGTATTAACTTTGATTTCCATAATGAGAAATTTGATTCATGAAGATTGGGGATGGAGTTGTTTAAGGTTTTGAGAATGGAGGAGTTGACATCCACTGGTCTGGTTGAATCCATGGTGCTGGTAGCTTGGTTGCTATCTTTTGGCTTTTAACCGTGAAAAATTGAGAGTTGTATTTCAAAGTAAGACCAGCGGAGTCTTAAAAGAAAAGGCAAATCAGAATTGAGAAACACAAGGAAGATAATGAGATGGGATGAATTTATAGGTATTACCATGGGAGGCAAGATGATAGGTGATTAGGAACAAGGGTTAGCCAGAGGAGGAGTGAAGTATAGAAAACAGATGTATCAAGGAAACACAAGACAGGAAACTGGAAAGAGATGTCAGAGTTCTTGCTGATGATGAATGGTAAGGGAAAATGTGCCTCACAGCTAAACAGGAAAAAATGGTTGAGAGCCGTTGATTTTACGGGACCAAAATCAATGATGGCTGCAGATTAGATTGAGGTTGGTTGAGGGTTGGGGAATTTGACAACAGAGTACAATGAGAGAAGGTAGATATAAGCATCAGCGGAAGTGGACATAGGATGGAATTGGAGAGTGAGAACCGGGGCAGGAGGAGAAAGGATTGAGGAGCAGGAGGAAGGAGATGGAGAGCTAGAGTTTGGAGTTGGGAGAAGCGGAAGAGAGTTAGAGGGAAGGAGGAGAGGAAGCCAAGGAATTAAAATATGAGGGCATGCAGGACAAGAGCAATGAGGCATCCAAGGTGAGGGAGAGCTTGGATTTGGATTTTTGACACCGGGGGAATGTTTTTATTTTGTGGGAGACAGCTATCAACTCAACACAAATGCTTTTATTTAGAGAAACTCTTAAATTTTTCCAAAATGAAATCAGAGACCGGGCCATCTCCTCTTTCTCAATATTTCTCTCTCCTCTCACTCAAACTCTCTCTATCCTCTTGCTGAATCTCTCTCTCCCATCTTGCTTGATCTCTCTCTCTACTCTTTCTCAATCTCTCTCTGTACTCTTCCTTTCTTTCTCTCTCCCCCTTCTTTCTATCTCCCTCTCTCTGATTTCATTTTGTTTAAATTGAAGATTTTCTCTAAATAAAAGCATTTGCATAAGGATAAAGTGGTTCTCTTTCATTATCAATACCTCACACTTGAGGATCAACACATCCTAAAAATTTCTTTTTCGCACACAAGGTACCTTTTCAAATCTTAAAAAGGTTTTCCAACCATAAATGTTGCCATCCCTTTTTTTCTATTGGAAGAGCTTTTTAAGTATTGTATTCAAAGGGTTATTGACATTAATTTCAAATAAAAAAAGCATGCTAACAGAGAAGGAAAAAATTTGATATGGAATGAGAAAAGATTGAGGAGCCGCAAGTTGAAAAAAAAGAGAACCAAAAATTCTTGAGGGTAGTTGGAGTGATTGTCACGGCAGGATTTAGGGATTGGGTTCCATAATAGGTTAAGTCAAAGAAGCTTTAGCAGGCTGGTGTGATGGTGGTTGCTTGAATTGAATTATCAGGAGTTGAGAACCTAGGAATTTGAGTGGACTGAATCTTACCAGTTACAAGACAGAGACAGGATCCTTGAACAGTGAGATGTGGATGCAACTAGGTTTGTTTATGGATACACATAGTTGTTGGTTGAGTTGTGTGAACAGAGATGAGAAGAATAATGAGAAGGAAATGAGACAAAAGGAAATGAAACAAAGAGATGAGAAGAGATGATTGAGGTGAGGAGATTATTTTGGTGAGTTCAAGGTTGAGTTGATGATGACAGGGAGGTTGAGGTTGAGGCTTAGTTGATGGTTTAATCCTGGACCACTTGCACCCAGACAGGGATTGGAGATTATGGATGAGAATCTCTGTTGGGGTTCCCATGGGGTTCTTAATCAGAGTTGAGTGAGAGAGACATGAAATTTGACACTCCCCATAACTGGAAAGGGTCAGTTGTGGTCAGTTTGATGGAGCATATGATGGTTGGATGGTTTGGATTAGATTTGCTAGGGTGGTTTTGGGAACTGCCTAGGTAAGAGGGTTGGCCAGCATTTTGTTGGACAGTATGAGCTGAATGGAGAGTTTTCCAAGCTTGAGTTCTTGCCTGAGCACTTTGGTTTTGAGATCAATGTGACAAGTTTTAGCTTTGGATCCAAGCCTCTTTAGTTTGTCCTTGAGTCCCTTGTTTTCTATGAGGTGGGTTGAGCAGGGAACCTGGATTGAGAACACTCCACAAATTAGGTTTCTCAGCCACTTTCCCTCCAGGAAGGAATCCAGGAGAGCATTGAGTTATGCTTCCATGGTAGAGTAGACAATTTTTTGTTTTTTGAAGTGTAAGAATGTGAAAATAATATGTGTCCTCTGGGAATTGAACCCAGGTCTCTCATGTGCATGGAAAGTGTACTACCAACTATACTAAGGATGCTTGCTTCCCAGTGATCAAGATATGCTTGTAGAGGTCAATGAAAATGTCACTTTGTGAGGACATATGATGAATGAGTAACCAACTACAAGCATGCAGGGACTGAGGTCCTGAAGACTGCATGAAAGCATAGATCATATCTCAACACACCCCTGTGCTGAATGTAGGGTGAAGGAAGCAAGGCAACATGCTAAGATCACACTCATGATGGGCGCTTGGGTAGAGCTGTGCTCATAACCTGTAAGAATGTGAAAATAACATGTGTCCTCTGGGAATTGAACCCAGGTCTCTCATGTGCATGGCAAGTGTACTACCAAATATACTAAGGACGCTTGCTTCCCAGTGATCAAGATATGCTTGTAGAGGTCAATGACAATGTCACTTTGTGAGGACATATGATGAATGAGTAACCAACTACAAGCATGCAGGGACTGAGTTCCTGAAGACTGCATGAAAGCATAGATCATATCTCAACATGAAGCTTTCCCACAAGATTGTAGATGCAAAGGCCAGTCCTAGATAGCCTGATTGGGACTTGAAAGTTAAGGGGTCTTCATCCCAGGAAGGATTTCTGAAAAAGGCCATTGGGTCAGCTCCACTGTCATACCTGATTGTTAGATTTAGATCTTTTGTACCCCTCAGGTACTTCCAGGTTTGATTGAGTTCCTTCCAGTGAGTTAGACTGGGCTTGTTTTGGAAGTGGGCCAAGCTTGAAGCAGAGATACTCAGGTTGGGTCTGTTCCTGCAGGCAATGTAGTTGAGGAGACCTATCCTGGACCAGTAGTTGATGACAAGCAGTTTGAAGGCCTCAAAATTGTTGTCCGTGGCCACAATGAGTTGAAGGTTGGGGGTTAAGCAGAGTTTGTACTGGTCTTCATTCCTGGATTCCAAGTTCCTCAAGAGTGTGGTTGATGCGCTTGGGTTGTCTGAGTTGAATGGAGTTGTTGGAAATTTTAAAATCAATGCCTAGGATTGTGTCTTGATTGGGGCATTGGGAATTGTGGAACCTGAGGTTGAATTTGTCTTCAAATCCATTACAGCTACCAACAAGGATCAGGTTGTACACGTGGAAGAAGATGAAAGAACCCCTTTCCTTTTATTTGTAGAGACAGGGGTTGCTGTTGGATTCAAGAGAGTAAATGGATTTGATCCAGTTGGAACGGATGTCATACCAGTTCTTTGGGGATTTCCTCAGTCAATAGATACTCTTTTTGAGTTTGAGGTATTTTGAAGGTCTGTCACAACTTTCCAGAGTCTTGATTAACACCTCTTTGCTTATGGGTGCATGAAGAAAGGATGACTTGATGTCAAACTGTCTAATAGGGAGATTTTTATTGAGAGAAAGCTGGAGTATTGCTTGGAGGGAGGCAATTTATCTGGTTTGACAAAAGGTTTCCTCATAGTTGAGGCTGTAGATTTGATTGTATCCATGGATGTAGATTCTGGCTTTGTGAATGAGGGTTTTTTTGTGGAAGTTGTCCTTTATTTTGAATACCCACTTGGTTTTTAGAGGTTTGGCTGGTTCCAGTCTGTTGTATTCTTCCAAGAATGCCAGGTCCTTGCACTGCTTCAGTCCTCTTCTGATGGCTTCTTTGCAGGAAATGGCTTTCAAGTATGTTTTTGGTTTTTAGTAGTGGTGGAATCTGTACTGTTGAGGTGGCTTTAATTTTGACCTGTTCCTCAGGATGCGGCCAGACAGACCAGGTGGGTTAGGAACATCAGAACTGGTTTGCTTCTGGATTGATTCTGGTTGAGCGCTTATGCAGCCAGGTGTGGTTTCTGTCTCTCAGAGATCCTGGACACTGTTGGCGGATGACAAGTTGGCAGATGAGAGAGATTCAGGTGAATTGTTGTGGTAACAGTTTTCATTTCTGATTTTCTTGGGGATTAAATTGACTTTTCTTGAATCCTCAGGCTTGGGTTGAGTAGAATACGCACCTTTGACCGTGAAGTTGCAGCTCAGAGGGTCCCCAGTTTCTAGGTTCCTGATTTAATTGAGGTCTAAATTCACATTTTTGAGGAAATGATACTTCTGTCAGGTCTGATTATTCAATAGGACCTGAAGTTGGGGTTTTAGCCAATCAACTTGCCCCAAAGGCCTTTTGGATGGAACGTACCCCCTTGATCCTGTGGTTGTTGAGGTAGAAAAATCAGATTCCAAGAAGTTTGAAATAAGACTGAGGAAGGGTGCTTTTTTGCATCAGTTCACAAGGCAAGAATTTGCTCACCTTCTTTGGAATCTGGTTGAGTCTGAGACAGCAGGCTTTGAAGATTTCAGGCCAATGTTGAAAGGGCCAGTATGGATGATCTGATGGTTCATCACACATTTTTCACTATAGTCCTATTGGCCCTTTCCGCCCTGTCATTGTGTTTGGGGTGGTGTGGTTTGGAAATCAAAGCTTAATTGAGTTTTCCTTGAAAAATTGAACTAACCTGTTGTTTTGGAATTCTTCCCCACCATTGGAACAAAGTTTGCATGGGAAGTAGCCTTTCTTGTATTTTTGTTGTTCAAGAACTGCAATAAGAAATTTGGCAGTTTGATCCTTGCCTTGAAGGGGTATCCCACTCAGGTAGCGGGTGAATTTTTCCACCACGGTGTGGAAACAAGAGTGTGGAACTCCCTAAGTTTTCCTTAATTTTAGAATTTATTGGTCCTAGCATCTGTAAGGAGTGGTATTCACCATTTGAGATAGAGAGAGAGAGATATAGATAGATGATGAATTCCTTCCTTCCTTCCCAGAATGTAATGGTATATCCCCCAATCCTGGCGCGGTGGTGGGGAAGTGTTTTTTACCCCTCCCCCAAACCCTAAACCAAGTACAAGCACAAATACAACCCAACAACAAACAGAAACCCTAACCAAACCCTATAATCTCCTCCTTCCAACGCTTGCACCGCTACATTTTTCAGTCTTTTCCTTCTCATGGCGCCTGCCACGCCCTACTCAGAACCCCCTGCGCCTGCCTGTAGCCACCCAAACTCCATCCGCCCGCTGCTGTTGCAATTTGTGCAGTTTGTCCTTCTCATGGCACCCTCTGGGCCCTAATTGGAGCCCCCCATGCTTACTGTGACCACCCATTGCGCCTTCCCATAGCCACCCAAATCCCATTCTCCCATTTCTGCTGTGTCTGCGCAGTTTTTCCTTCTCATGACACCCTCTGGGCCCTACTTGGAGCCCCCTGTGCTTACTGAAACCACCCAGAGTGCTTTCTGTAGCCATTTCTTGGTCCCCAATCCCAATGCTGAGCTGAATGGTGCTTATTTCTGAGCATGAGTGCAATACCCAACCAGTTACTGATCTGTGTCTATAGAATGCCACCACTTCCCCCGCAAGTTGTCTTCCCATTTTTACCTTGACCATAACCGTGCCTTCCAACTCACCACCACTACCATTGCTTCTTACTCCAAAAGAATCCCTTTCCCTTCTCTCTTCTTTTATCACTTTTATCCACGCCTACCCTTGAAACTTGAGAAATACATTTTTCAAATGTGTTCCTTCATGAATTGACTGATCCTATGAGAGAGGCCTTGCGCCCTAAGTGAGTGGACTATTGCAAGCAACCATGAGCTTTGAGATAATTGAGAAAGAAAGTCTGATTCTTGAATTGCTTCACGTGCAATTGCGCAGCCTTGAGTGCTGAGCAAAGCATCCTAAGTCCGCCGCACCTTTGTAAGTCCCAATCTTTCTGGAGAGGTACCTGGTCTGCCCCAGAAAACCTTCCACACAGTTAACCATACCCATTCTGTAGCAAACACCACAACCAAACACCAGCGCGCCCCAAATCCCATTGCTCTCCAATTGCACCCTCCTGTAGAAAAATAAACAGAAGAAAGAGAGAAAAAGGGAAGAAAAAGAGAAAAGAGAGAGAGTTTTTTTTCACACTGCTCAATTTCCTGCCTTCCACTTGCGTGGCTTGTCCTTGCGTGTACAGACCCAGCCCCCACTGCGCCTGCATTCCCCCTCACCAAACCACCATCTGCACTAGCTCTCCCCAAACTTGGCTGCTTTCCCCAGTGGGCTGCAACCTTCCACTCCATTGGAAGAAAAGACTACTTTTGTGGCTTCATCCAATCCCAAACGGCAAAATTTTGCGGATTGTTGTCCCAAAACTTCATCCAAAAGTGTCCCCCACCAAAATCCATGAAAGCCAATCCTCTCTTTTCAAAACCCAACTATTGATGCCAATCCCTTCCCATTCCGCACCTGAAGCCCTGTCCCGCGTGTCTGCTGCACCAGTCCTGAATCCCTTGCTAGCTGTGATGGAAATGCTTCTGCCATTGACCCATCTTCTCTGCACTCACCGCGCTTGACTCCCTTCCGCACCACATGCATTCTCCGTGCCCTCAAAGAGGTCTAACCTTGGTTGCCATCCTTTGATGCCTGAACCACCACTCCCACCGCACTCTTCTCCTCTGCAAGAACCATCTGCTGCCCATCAGTTCCCAAACCACGCGCAATATCTGCGGCTTCCTTCTTCTCCATGTGACCTGTCCGCTGCCCATTGGTTCCCTAACCATGCACAATAGGTCTTGGAGCTTCCAGCGGTGTTTTCTCCTCCACATCCCTGTTAAATCCTGATCTAATTCATTTGTGCTTGTTATCAACAGATCCCATTGTTCTCACTTATTTTCAATTCATTGACTTGTAGTTCTCAAGCACATCATATATATATGGTGCGTGCCATTTGTAATTTCTCTATTTCCTATTTTCCTTCTTATTTTTATTTATTCCTAAGCTCTTTTCTTTCTTACTATCTCTAAACATTGTCATTGTATGCGCAGGGACTTCATCTGCTGCAGGGGCAACATTGGCACACAACTTGGATACAAACTAGTTGACATATGCTGACTTCAATCTCATTGCACAGACTCATCCAATCAACCTCATCTTTGATCTTGGTCAAACTCCAATCTCCACATCTCAACTCAACATTCAATATCAATACAAACAAGACCTCAAGTACAAACAAATTGATTGATGAAGCAGCCAGTTAGAACCTAGTAAGAAAATATCATTGCAACTCATCAATCAGTGGATAAGTCCGAAAATCTTATTTCAGAACTTTCAAGGCGCTTGCAACTTCTCCTTGCATCCCAAATTATTTTTGGCTGAACTCTTCATCACTCAACAGGCTCATAGTAAATCTGTTCAACCAATCACTCATATTGCCAGCTATTAATTATTGGTTTTTGACTCTTAGAATTTGGAATATAGTTCTTACTTCTTACAAACTTCATCTAACTCTTTATCTCTAAGCCTGTAAAACCCTGTTGGTATTTCTTTATTTTTCCACTCTCTTTATCTTGATTTCATGTCATGATTTCATTTTGCCTTGTATCATAGTCTGATGTCAATGGATCCATGCAGTCTGGTCTTGGTTGTGAATTCAGATTTTTCTCACCGTTAAAAGCCTGCGCCAACCAAAATGGAACAACTGGCAACCTCTGCAATGCCAGGACCAGGGGGGGACATAACAAATTACAAATTGCTAGCCATCAAGTCACTCATTGAATCAACTCCTCTACTCACAGCTGATTCTTAAAGTATGTGGCAAAAGAAATTTGAGAAGGTCTTCAAACTTTGCGGGATATTTCACATTATGAACAATCCTGGCGAAGAGGCCAAACTAGATGAAGATACCAATCAAGAATTTGTTGTGCATATCATCTCCAAGTTAGACTCAAACACCTACAACAACATCATTGACAACATAAACAAAGACAGTGCTAAACTAATCTGGACTTTGACTAGAACTCACTACGCATCCTCCCAATTGGCAAATAGGGCAAGAGTATTCAATGGCTTTCTTCACTTGACCATGGAGACAGACATTGACACATTTGTAACATCTGTGAAGGTATATCTGAAGAAGATGACAGAAGTTGGAATAGATCTACCCTCCAATATAGTTGCCTACCTCATACTCTTCAAGTTCCCGTCATCGCTGCTCAATATGAAATTGCCAATTATGCACTTGACTACAGAAATGAAGATAGATGTGGTACTCAACCACTTGATCCAACAAAAGAAAAAAGCTATGGCTCAAGGAGATCAGCCTGAGCCTGTCAATGTTGCAATGTATAGGGAGCCGAGGTGTGAGAATGGAAAGCACAGCCCAGCAGTAACTTCACATCCTGCTAGCTCCTGTTGGTTTGAATTCCCAGAGTTGAAACCAGCAAACCTACACAATAGAGGAAAAAAAATCAAAACAGAAGGATTGATCCGAAGCACACTTCTATTCCTTTTTCTGCGGAAAGAATTCACTTGACTATACTAGCAGGTCCAATTGGTTTATTCTAGACTCAGGGTGCTCTATCCACATAATAGTCAACAAGGAGCGTTTCTTCTCTTTGACTGACTGTAAGGAGAAACGTGAAATAAAAACGGGGAAGAAAGATGCAGCTATAAACATTGAAGCTATTGGTGAAGTAGCCCTAATCACCAAGGACTCCAATATCAAGCTCTCCAATTCTGCCTGGGTACCCAAATCCTTGGTAAATCTTATATTGTTAGGTGCCCTTATGTCATGAGGTGCCAAACTTCAGGTTAATTGCAACATCAATCCCAGCACTTTTCAGGTATCATTTGGCAAAACAGTTCTTCTGTCTGGCTCTATTCTCAACAATCTCTTTGTGATCAATATGAAGGACAGAAAGAAGGAAAAAACACATCAGGTTCACTACTCAAACAAAGAACTTCTCACTATTCATCAAACCCTGGGGCATGCTGGTGTGGAAAGGGTTGAGAAATATCTCAACTGCACATTGCCTGCTGTGCTAAAAAACAATTTTGAATGCCTCAGTTACGACAGGTCAAAAATCAGGCAAAAGCCCTTTAATCATGTACAACCAATTGCTCAGAGTTGCTTTGAGAAAATACATCTTGATCTGATTGGACCCATGAATCCCACTTCTAAAGGCGGGTTCAGGTATATTCTCAATATTGTCAATTCTCATTTGGCCTACATCTCCTGTTTTCCCCTTAAACATAAGAGTGATACTGCGGAAACTCTAATATTTATCATCAAAAATCAACACCAAAAAGCAAAACTTTACCCCAAGGAAGTTTGCTCAGATGGAGGTGGTGAGTTTGATAACTCAAAATTACAAACCTACTATTGAGCACATCAAATAAATCAGATAGTGAGTGAACTTTACCACTCTTAACATAACGGTTGGGTGGAACAAGCCAACAGAACAATCTTGGAATTGACCAGAGCAATAATCTCCAATGCCAAACTGCCAAAGTTGTGCTGGCACAAGGTAGTAAAAGGATGCTGTATGATGTTAAACCAGATTCCCAAGCAAAAAGGCGGTGAATCCCCGTGGAAGCAAATGCATGGTTCAGAACTACCCAAGCATTACATCAAGCCACTGGGATCGTCTCTAAATTATCAACTCAATCACTTGGAGATAAACTCCAAATTAGACAAGAAAGGAGCACCAGGAGTGCTGATAGGATTCAATCCAAAACTTCTCTCTTACAAAGTTATTTCTCCCTCTGTTAAGATCATAGATACAAAGCATGTGATATTTAACAGCCAAGAGCCTGCTACTATTCATGTCGAAGAAGACGGTGGCAATCCTTCCATCACTCATCCACCTAATGTGGTTCCTACAGGTCCGCAAAACTTGGAAACAACTTGGGACCCGTCTACAGAAGAGGTAAACCGTCCATCAATCAAAGAAGAATCCAATTTTGAATCTGAAACACCCTCCTCTGATACTGATGCTGTTATCAAGAGCAACCTGAGGCCAAATCTGCAAAATTGGGACACGCTACTCAAACCTCAAGGATATGGATTCTTCTCCAAGAATCTTCCAAAAACACTTGAAGAGGCTCTGAACATACCAGAATGGAAGGCATCGGCTGAGAAAGAATTTAACAACATAGAGGAGCTAGGGGTCTGGGAAGAAGCGGATGAGAAGGACGTAACTAATCCTCTCAACACTGTTCTAGTCTTTAAGATCAAGCATAAATATCACAACAATTCAGTCATTTACAAAACTTGATTATGCGTTCAAGGCTTCAATCAAAAGTATGGGCTCAATTACGTTGAAACATATGCACCTACGGGGAAGGCGGCCTCACTCCGAGGTGTTCTGATGTATGTTGCCAAAAAGAACCTCAACATGATTCAACTTGATGTAAAGGGGGCCTTCTTGCACTCTGAACCTGACAAACAGGTTTTCATCAAGACTCCAGCCATTTGCAACCAATGGTCTAAATATCTCAGGCTTAAAAAATCTCTCTACGGACTCAAGCAAGCCCCAAGGAATTGGTACCACATGCTCAGCCAATGGATCAAAGATTGGGGGTTTTGCAAATTTGACTGCAATCCATGTCTATATATAGGAGACAATGGAATCTTGGTTATCTACTTTCACGTGGATGATCTTCTGGTAGCTGGAAATTTCAAGAGTTTTAAGGATCAATTTCTGTCACACAACCACCCCACGTACTATAGGGAAATTCTTAGATGATCCTGAGCATGGAGGAATGCTGAGTGCGAGGGCAAGTGCGAATAGCAAGACTCAGTTGCGAAGTGCAAACTTAGTGGTGCCACTTGAAAAACGGCAAGACAAATGGAGTGTGTTCCGAGGAGGGAAACTCAACCTGAGTCTGATGTGATAACTAGGTTGTAGCAAAATGCAAGAATGTATGAAATTAACTAACTGAGGAGACAACCATCAGGCAAGGGGGTAGCCCTTATAAGGTAATCCAAAGTGAATAGATACAACCTGGTGGTGAGCTAACTACAGTTGAAGACGGTGAGGCAATGAGTGACAGGAACGGGATAGGAAATAAAGCAATAGTACAATCATATCCAAGGCCATGGCGTAAGTGCAAGACAATAGAATCTGAGCATAAAAATGTATGATGAATTGGGTTAGGAGCAAATGACGTTGAAGGTAATACAAGTGAGAAGTAATAGTGTATGCAGGGTAAGGACTAGTCCAATTGCAAACTGTACAGTAATGATGGCTTAGTTAGACGTAGATGCAAACTAAAAAACAGTGCGTGACCAAAGATGGAAGTCCAAGGCTGTTGATGGGCCAGGGAAGGAGATTGGATCTTGTAATGGATGGCCAACTGGTATGGAGTTAACCGCAAAGTTTGCAAGTATATACTGAGTTGGTTGCCAAGATTGGAAGGTCAATGCGAGCCAGAGGAAGTAGCGGATCACACCATTGATGTTGTGCTTTATTTGTGTCACGCTTATAGACTGAGGTAGATGGTACTGAGGAGAGGACATGTCAAAGTGATGAAGACAATAATTCCCAAGTGCAAGGCGTGACAGTTTCCCGGGTATAAAGACGCGAGCTCCTGCAAGCGTTCAGATAAATTTTCCCATTTATTTCAAGTTGTTACTAATACTGTATACCCTTTAATTCATTATTTGTTAGATTTATAAGTTATATAAAATGTTGTCATGGTTGTCCGGCCATTGCAAAAACTGTATTTGTCAAAACAAGCGATGTATCCCTAGTACTGCCGTCAGAGGTCTTCAAGGCAAGTGCGAGCAATGTTGTCTTTGCAAGGTTGCCTGTAACTGCCCTATAAATATTGAGTCAACTGTCAATGGTCCTGCGGAGTCATCAAGGGAGATGCGGAGTTGTAGGTCCGCCCAAAGGGTTAATTACAAGATACCACCGTTGCCGGAGATCAAATTCTTGGGTACTCGAGTTCCTGGTGAGTACTAATCAGGACTTACTAGTGATAATAAAGGTAGTAACTAAATTTTACTTTTCTTGCTAGTGTTGCCCCGTTTCCGGAGATATACCACAAACACACCACCGCCACCACCACCTTATTGGGGTCTGCTGACTGAATTTCCGAGGGCCCAGATGAATGCCGAGGTGCAAGATGAAGTGCCTGGTGCGGAACCGGTTGGTGTCATAGCCAAGGAAGCAAGGGAGGAAGGAAGGAATGAAGCGGAAAGAGAATTGGAAAATGGAGAAGATGGAGACGGAAGTGGAGGAAGAGAGGGAACGGAGCAAGAAGAAAAGGCTGTAACGGAAGAATTGGGAGAAGGGAATGGAGGAGATGGAAGGGATGAAATGAATGGAACAGAAGGAATGGAGGGCCAAGGCAAAGCAAATCCGTTGCAAGTTGTAGGGCCAATCAAGACTGATGCAAGGCTCTGACGGGCAATGTTGGGGAAGGTTTGTTGGGAGGCCAAAGGAAAAGAGCATACAAAGAACTCTTGGAGGAAGGTGGATGGAATGCTTGGCCAAAGAAAGCTCCAATTGCAAAGTGCGAGGAGATATTCAAGAAGCACATCGTAATGGAGGTGCTGGTTCTTCAAAGGATGTCCTCACTGATAAATGATGAAGAACTGGATACCTTTTGATCCATGGTTTCAGAGTTGACTGCTAATTGGGAAGATGCAGAGAAAGAAGTGAAGGAAACTTTGTAACTATTATTATAAATATATATATATTTTATTATTATTATTGTTATTATTATTTAATTAAAAATTTTTTTTTGTATATAAGGAATGGAATTTTATATGGTAGGAATGAGAGGGGAATGAGAAGAAGGAATAACACAGTGAGATGAAGGGGTTGATTGATGGAATGGTGATGTGGAATGGAATGGTGTTGGATGAGATGGAATGTGGAATGGAATGGGATTGGATGAGATGGAATGTGGAATGGAATGGGATTGGATGGGATGGAATGTGGAATGAAATGGGATTGGATGGAATGGAATCATCATTGTCAAGGTTTGCAAGGGTAGCTTGCATGGAAATCTTGAATCAGATTGGGAGAGTTGCAAAGGTGATGGGCTGGTTCCCACGAGGTGCAATCTTTGTCAGACTGGAAGCCAGACCATTGGACAAGGTATTGAAGTTTTCCTTTGCGTAACCTGGAATACAGAATACGGCTTACTTCCCACTCTTGATGATTGAGGAAAGTGACCGGTTTGGGAGGGGGATGAGTCTTGCCCGGGTATAGGACTCGAGCTGGCTCTAGGAGAGACACATGAAAGACCGGGTGGATACCTTTCCATTTTGCAGGTAAGGTAAGTTTAAAGGCGTTAGGGGAGATGACTGATTCTACTTTAAAGGGGCCAAGCTTTCTTTTGGAGAGTTTGCAAGTTGGGCAAGTACTGCAAATATTGCGAGCATCAAGCCACACTTGATCTCCTACTGCAAAGGTTGGAGCCATAGTGCAAAATTGGTCTGCTTGCTCCTTATAGCGCTGGTTTGCTTCTTTGAGTTTGGTTCAAAGTTGCGATTGAAGAGATTGAATTTGTTCAAGGTAATTGGAAGCAGGTTGAGAAGGTGCTACGTGAAGGGAAGAGAAAGTTGGGTTTCCACCATAAAGAGTTTGGAAGGGAAACTGTTTGGTGGAGGAATTAGTGGAGTTGTTGTAGGCAAACTCGGCTAGTGGGAGCCATTGCGACCAGTTGTCTTGTTGATAGGCAACATACATTCAAAAATATTGTTTGAGAATCTGATTAACTTGCTTGGTTTTCCCGTCCATTTCTGGGTGGTACACCATTGATAAATTGTGAGTGATCTTCAAATGTTGGCAGAGCAAGGTCCAGAAGCTTGAGACAAACAGAGATCCACAATCACTAACTATATTATCAGGGAGGCCATGTTTTGAAAATACATATTCTATGAACAAGTTAGCTAAGTCTTCTGAAGAGGCCGTCACATTACTGCGCAGAAATAAAGCCAGCTTCAAGAAGCAATCTACTACTACTAGAATAGCATCATATCCACTAGAAGAAGGTAATTGAGAGATGAAATCAATAGAAAGCGAGTGCCAAGGATGAGGCGGAATTGGAAGTGGCTGGAGCAGCCCATACTTCCGGTGTTTTGAGGACTTGTTACAATTGCAATCATAGCATGCGCTAACATAGTCTTTTACTTCTTTGGTCATACCAGGCCAGTAGAAGTCTTGTGCAATCAATTGGTAGGTTTTATCCTGCCCATGATGACCAGCAAGCAGAGAATCTAACTTAATGCAAGAATGATCTGGTACTACTATACAATTATCATAGACTAAGAAGTCATTATCATCAATACTGTAACTACTATCTAATAAGTTCGCACTTTTGCAAAGTTTGATGCACTTGGGGTTGCCGCGTTGAGCTTGTCAGAGTTCAGAAGCCAAATCTTGTAAGTGAGCAATGATTGAACTGAGTTGGGCAGATTGGGTTGAGAAGATTGTCCTAAAGTTTTCAGGGTTGTTTTTGGCAAAGGTGCTCCCCCCCCCTGGGTAAACGTTGTCCCGACGTGATAAAGCATCAGGGATTACCGCTTGTTTCCCAGGGAGGTACGTGATTGTAAAGTGGAACTCGGAGAGGTATTTGGCCCATTTTGCCTGTCTACGTGTGAGGACGTTTGAGCTCATGAAATAATTTAAAGAATTATGATCAGTTAAAACCTCAAAGGATTCTCTAAGGCTCAAAAGGTATGAACGCCATTTCTTTAAGCAATAAAAAATTGAAAGAAGTTCCTTGTCATGAATCTCATAGTTAAGCTCTGCAGCAAGCAACTTGCAAGAATCAAAAGCTATGGGGTGAAAGAGAGAAGTGGAGGAAGAGAACTGCAAGATTACTCCTGCAATTGCATAGTTGCTTCCGTCTGTTTTGACAATAGTGCAAGCCAGTTCGTTGAAGTGAGCAAGTATTGGAGCAGTGGTGAACACTTTCCTCAGAGCTTCAAAATCCAAAGCAGCTTTTTTGGTAAAAAAAAGGTGTCTTTTTGAAGAAGGTTAGTAAGATTCACGTTTTTCTCCGCGTAAAGCTCAATGAACCTCCTATAAAAATTACTGAAACCAAGGAAAACTTGAAGGTATTTAACGGAAGAAGGTGGGGGCCAGTCCAATATGCATTTGCTCTTGGCTGGGTCCTTCAATAGTCCTTGCTGCGAGACTATGCCACCTAGAAACCAAAGGGAAGAGGAATGGAATTTGCACTTAGAGGCATTTGCAAACAGGTCATTCTTGCAAAGTCGCTGCAGAACCTCTTGCACGTGTGCAATGTGATCTTTGAGGTTCCCTGAGTAGACTAGTATATCACCTAGATATACCACAAGGTATTTACCTACAAGATTGGAAAAAATGTCATTGACAAAATGTTGAAAAGTGGAAGGAGCGTTACAGAGGCCAAAAGGCATGAAGGTATACTCATAACTGCTGAACCGGGTTCTCATTGCGGTCAAATACCCATGACCTTTCATAATGCAAATTAGGTTATTGGCACCTCAAAGGTCTAACTTTGAGAAATGAGCAGCTCCATGGAAGAGGGTGAGGAGATGTGACATAGGTGGTACTGGGTAGCCATTCTTCCGGGTTACCTGGTTCAGTTTCCTGTAGTCAAAACAAAGGCAAAGTACACTGTCCTTTTTTGGAACAAATAGGACAGGTGAACCGGTATTTGAATTGCTTGGTCAAAGAAATCCTTTTGTTACATTTTCTGCAATGTAGTCTTGAAGCGCAATTGATTCTTGCGGCAAGAGAGATTAGACTGGTCCTGGTGCCAGAGGTGGGCCAGTAAGTTTGATCTTGTGATTGTAAGAACGGGATGGAGGCAGTTTATCTGCTCTTGCAGCTGAGAAGACGTCAGCAAAGTCATGATAAACTGAAGGTAAAGACTCTCAAATGATTTCTAAATCTTCAATCTTTTCATCTTTGAGCACCGGATTTGAGGTGCTTGCATGGTGAAAGAGGATTAGGGAGCTCAAGAAACACCGTTTGGTTGGTGTCTGTTTCTCTTCAAAGGAAAAGGAAAGGGGTAAGCTGGATAGGTAAGCGATGACTCCTAAATCTGAAGAGGGAACTTGGGAATGGACATCAGGATATTGCAAATCTCCTGGCGGAAAAGTGTCATCTAACTCAATGACAGTGTCAGGTAGGCTGTTTAATTCCTGTTTGACAGAAAGATTAGCGTTCTGGGGGTGCAAGGTTTGAAGTTTAATTACTCCTTCTTGCCAATTCACATCCGGATTCCAGTAAACTAGGAAATCATGGCCTAGAATGGTATCATCCATTCTGGGTATAGCCAAGACAAATAAATCCCATTCAAAGCTGGGGAAATTGGAGAATGAAAAGGTCCATTTTGCCTTTTGGGAGACCCAATAAGATGGTTCAGTCGCACTACTTACTAAATAGATAGGAAATTTATCTATCTTGGAATGCTTAAGATTTTTGGAAGTGGCAAAAGATTCACTGATGAAGGAAACATCAGCGCTGGAGTCAAGTTAGACTCAATAAGGGGTGTTGTTGGAATGGAATAGGATAAATCTTGAACTAGGAGCACCTAGTGCCTCGCAAGTGCAAAGATTTACTTGCGGTGTTTTAGATAATGTGTAGTTTTCCTTGCAAGTATCAGAAAAACTACAAGCTAATTTTTTGACTGCTTAGCCACTTTGCACAACTGTCAATTGCAAACTTAGTGGTGCCACTCGACAAACAGCAAGAGGAATGGAGTGTGTTCCAAGGAGGGAAACTAAACCTGAGTCTGATGTGATAACTAGGTTGTAGCAAAATGCAAGAACGTATGAAATTAACTAACTGAGGAGACAATCATCAGGCAAGGGGGTAGCCCTTATAAGGTAATCCAAAGTGACTAGATACAACCTGTTGGTGAGCTAACTACAGTTGAAGGTGGTGAGGCAATGAGTGACAGGAACAGGATAAGAAATAAAGTAATAGTACAATCATATCCAAGGCCATGGCATAAGTGCAAGACAATAGAATCTGAGCGTACAAATGTATGATGAATTGGGACAGGAGCAAATGACGTTGAAGGTAATACAAGTGAGAAGTAATAGTGTATGCAGGGTAAGGACTAGTCCAATTGCAAACTGTAAAGTAATGATGGCTTAGTTAGACGTAGATGCAAACTAACAAACAGTGCGTGACCAAAGATGGAAGTCCAAGGCTGTTGATGGGCCAGGGAAGGAGATTGGATCTTGTAATGGATGGTCAACCGGTATGGAGTTAACCGCAAAGTTTGCAAGTATATACTGAGTTGGTCGCCAAGATTTTAAGGTCAACGCAAGCCATAGGAAGTAGCGGATTGCACCATTGATGTTGTGCTTTATTTGTGTCACGCTTATAGACTGAGGTAGATGGTACTGAGGAGAGGACATGTCAAAGTGATGAAGAAAATAATTCCTAAGTGCAAGGCATGACAATTTCTCACCAGATTCAAGGACTCTTTGGCTCATTCTCCAAAGGCCTTTATGGGCATGAAAATCAACAAAAGGACGGTCTGATCCATCTTTCACTGCCGCTGCACATCAAAAAAGGGCTCAAAGAACTTAATCTGCTTAATTGCAGACCAGTATCCACACCTCTTACTCCAGGACTTCATCTCCCAACGGTGGATGAAGAAGATCAAAACAAGTTCAAATCTATAAATGTCAAATATCAAACACCCATTGGTTGTATGAACTTCATCACTGGATTAGCTTGGCCGGACATAAGTTTTGCTGTTTCCAGCCTTGCAAAACACTGCAAACGTCTGGGGTTAAGTCACTGGAACAAAATCCTACATGTTTGGAGATATCTGTTGGCTACAAAAGGACTGACACTGACTATTGTCCCAAGGTCAATCTTGGAGCAACTGGTGTGTTTTAGCAATGCAACCTGGGCAGACAATCCTGAATCCAGAATGTTGCAAAGTGGTTTTCTCTGTACTTTCAAAGGGATTCCTCTATACTGGAAAAGCCAAAAGCAACCTTGCGTTGCACATTTTTGCACAGAGTACCAATTTATATCATTATCCAGCTGTCAACTTGAGGGACGCTGGTTGCAGAAACTTATTGAGAAAATTTATTGAACCAACTTCAAGTGTCCTATTCACCTTATCAACAACAAGGGACTAGATGATAAGATAAAGAAATTTGGTTCAAATTCAAAGGCAAAACACATAGACTTAAAAACCAAGAGCTTACAAGAGGACTATCAACAGGGGCTGATAGAGATCAAATTGATTTCATCCTTATCCATGACAGCTGACGCATTAACAAAAGCTGCAAACAAGATCTCCAACACTCAACTTGTGAATGCCTTTAGCTCACTCTTCCACTGAATTCCAATTTGAGGGGGCGTGTTAAATCCTGATCTAATTCATTTGTGCTTGTTATCAACAGATCCCATTTTTCTCACTTATTTTCAATTCATTGACTTGTAGTTCTCAAGCACATCATATATATATGGTGCGTGCCATTTTTAATTTCTCTATTTACTATTTTCCTTCTTCTTGTTATTTATTCCTATGCTCTTTTCTTTCTTACTATCTCTAAACATTTTCATTGTATGCAAGGGGACTTCATCTGCTGCGGGGGCAACATTGGCACACAACTTGGATACAAACTAGTTGACATATGCTGACTTCAATCTCATTGCACAGACTCATCCAATCAACCTCATCTTTGATCTTGGTCAAACTCCAATCTCCACATCTCAACTCAACATTCAATATCAATACAAACAAGACCTCAAGTACAAAAAAATGGATTGACAAAGCAGCCAGTTAGAAAAGAGTAAGATGATGTCATTGCAACTCATCAATCAGTGGATAAGTCTGACAATCTTATTTCAGAACTTTCAAGGCGCTTGCAACTTCTCCTCACATCCCAAATTATTGCTGGCTGAACTCTTCATCACTCAACAGGCTCATGGTAAAGCTGTTCAACCAATCACTTATATTTCCAGCTATTACTGATTGGTTTTTGACTCTTAGAATTTGGAATATAGTTCTTACTTCTTACAAACTTCATCTAACTCTTTATATCTAAGCCTGTCAAACCCTGTTGGTATTTCTTTATTTTTCCACTCTCTTTATCTTGATTTCACGTCATGATTTCATTTTGTATTTTCTCATAGTCTGATTTTAATGGGTCCATGCAGTCTGGTCTTGGTTGTGAATTCAGATTTTTCTCAGTCCCTTCCCATCCTATCCATTTCCGCTACAAAAACCCGCACCTTGGCCTCCCCCCCAAAGCTGCCATGACCCATCCCTGGTAAGAATGCCAAGGAACCTTTGGGCCATTACTTCCGCTTCCTGTCCCTGCGTTTTCACTTGCTTCCTGGTGGAAGGCTGACCCAATTCCGTCAAAATCCACTTGCATGCCGGGGACGCATATCCCATCCCTGCCGGACAAACAAACCCGGTGCAGGTTGAATCCTCTGCAAGGTTCTCACATTCTGACCTCCAAGAGCCATTTTTGCCACCATACATGCACACATGGGGTGCGGGTGCGCTAGATGGCTGAAAACCCTCCTCTGTGTGAGGTGGCAAGCCACAACAGTGTTGCAACATCTGGCTCATAAATATCTTGAGGTTCCTTGCCAACTCCGCTAGTTTGCTAGCGCAAGGGACTGCTGCCTTTGGTTGAGCTGGGGCTTTCCCCGCCATTTAATCCATCAATTCTGCTTGAGACCAGACCCCATCATGCGCACCCGCCCTCCAAGCTACCCTCTCAAAGTCACTCCCCCGTAACTGTTGTTTTCCTTTTAGCCACCTTGCCAACATTTACCCCTTCAGCTTTGGAAAGTCAAGTTTCCTATAGCCTTCCATCTCTTCCACATCCCAAAGATTTTCCTTTTCCATGATGAACAGAACAACAAGGTGTACCTTGTCCAAATTTGACATGCCTTCAGATTCTGTAATCACTTTTTATTGCAAGATGAATTGCTCCACTTCCGCAGTGTTGAATCAAATGTGAGGTTAATCCTGCAGCTCAATGAGAACAGGCCAGGAAGAGTGAGAAAGAGGAGGGGTTTGAAGCAGGGTTGGGGCTATAGACCCTTGGGAGGAAGAGGAGAAGGTAGAAAAAGTGATTTTTGGGAGGTGTTGGTAGGGCATGGCATTTGGTTACCTTTGAGAGACTGAGAAAAAATGATTACTTCCCTTCCAGACCCCCAGATGTGGAAAAAAGAGTGTGGAACTCCCTAAAGTTTTCCTTAAGTTTGGAATTTATTGGTCCTAGCATCTGTAAGGAGTGGGATGCGCACTTTGAGATAGAGAGTGTGAGAGAGATTGATAGATGATTAATTCCTTCCTTCCTTCCCAGACCATGGTGGTATATCCCCCCATCCTAGTGCAGAGGTGGGGAAGGGTTTTGTACCCCTCCCCCACACCCTAAACCAAGTACAAGCACAAATACAACCAAACAACAAACAGAAACCTTAACCCAACCCTATCATCTCCCCCTTCCAACGCTTGCACCACTAAATTTTTCCCGTTTGTCCTTCTCCTGGCATGCGCCGCGCCCTACTCAGAACCCCCCACACCCGCCTGTAGCCACCCAAACTCCATCGCAATTTTTGCAGTTTTTCTTTCTCCTGGTGCCCTCTGTGCCCTACTTGGAGCCCCCCATGCTTACCATGACCACCTGTTGAGCCTTCCCCTAGCCACCCAAATCCAATTCTCCTGTCTCTGTTGCTTCCACCTGTTTTTTCCTTCTCATGAAAACCTCTGGCCCTAATCAGAGCCTGCCGCGCTTACTTTAACCACACAATATGCCTCCTGTATCCATGTCTTGGTCCCCAATCCAAATGCTGAGCATGAGCACAATGCCCAACCATTTACAAATCTGTGTCTATAAAATGCCTCCACAACAGTGAGAATGAATCCTTCCTGTTGGAGAGATGGAGGTTTGAGAGTTCTGATTAGGTCTAGGTATATTTGTTTGAAAGGCCTTGAGGATACCCTGGACTGGAGTTTAAATGTAGCCTTGGTGATCTTGCTTGGGGCACAATATTTACAGTAGAAGGAATCAATTTAATTTTTGTTCATTTTGATGTCATTGATTTTGTGTAATTGGATTTTTGAAGCGTGGCCAAAAGAAAGATGCAGGTTTCTTAGGTTCCTACCAAGATGACCTCCAACCAAAAGAAAGAAATTGTTCTGTCCTATCAATTTTGGATTTTGAGCCAAAAAAAGATGGTCTCAGATCAAATCTTGGATGAGAACTGAGTCTCCAATGGAGATTTGAAATTTCCCCCCCTCTGAAAAGCAGCAACACCCTTTTTTGATGAGGATTCCCTGGCTGATGAGGTTCAATACAATCTCTGGGACAAATAGACATGAATTGAGAACAACATTTTGGCTCTTGCAGGTGAGTTTGAAAGTTCAAGTCCCTTTGATTGGGAGATTGGCTCCATTTTTAAAAGTGAATATAATTTTTCCTGTGTTTTTGTTGAGAGAGATGTAAAATTTCTTTTTTTTGAAGATGTGTGCAGATGTGTTGCTGTTGAAAAGGATTTTTTGGATAGAGAGGGCCTTGGATTCAATCCATTTTGTGACAAATGCATGGTAGTGGGCCATTTCTTTCTTAGGTTTCTGCTTCTCCTTCCATTTGCCTTGGTTTTATTTCCACAAGTTTGGGGCCTTTTCTGGATGAAGGTGGAAGCAATCCTTCTCCAAATGGTTCTTGTCTTTTTTGGGATTGTGGTATACCTTGATGTATTGGCTGGATGACCGGCTTTTGAATTTTCTCTTGCTTGTGAAGAGGACAGAGTCTGTGAGAGCAACTGATTTTTCAGTGTTCTTGGCTTTGATTTTTTTTTTTGAACTGAGTGAGATGCTTGCAAACAAAATTGACATTGATGATTTTGTCCAAGTGCATCATTTATCTTTTGAGAACTTGGAGTGATGCTGAAAACTTGAAGGGGATAAGGCAGGCTAGGATGTCTTGAGGCAAATCAATCCCTATATCAATCATCTTTTTGATTGCTGTCCTGACCTTAGTGACAGACACCACTATGTTGTCTTCTTGGAAGTGTATGGGGAGAAAATTGTTGAAGATCTTGGCTCTGTTGGAAGCTTTGGTGGACAATCACTGCTCTCTGATGGCTAACCATATAAATTTTGTGGATTTTACTTTTGCAGTGCTGATGATGTTGGTGTGTGTGATAGAGTCAACTTTAAATTGATCATTTTCTTGCGCAAAAAGTCACATTGAGTCAGATTCCAGGGTTTTGAGGACTCCTAAAATCTTGAGAGGTGAGTTCATCTTGTTCTTCCAGATGCCATAGTTGTCCCCAGTGAGGAGGGGAATTTTCTCCAGTGCCGTCTTGAGCACAACCTGCCTGAATCCATTGTTCTTGTGCCTGTTTTGGGTGGTTGATGCCATGAAAGCTCTGGCTGTTTTCTTTGGTAGGTGGGGTGTTTTGCTTTTAAATGTAAATGGGAATTGAGATTGATTTCAAAAAAAACCAGCATGCTAACAGAGAAGGAAACAATTTGGGATGAAATGAGAAAAGAGCAAGAAGCTTCAAGTTGAAAACAAAAGAGAAAAAACAGGCCTTCAGGGCAGTTGGAGTGATTGACAAGGCAGAATTTAGGGATTTTTTTCTGGAATAGGTTAAGTCAAAGAAGCTCTAGCAGGCTGGTGTTACAGTGGTTGATTGAATTGAGTGATCAGGAGTCAAGGACCTAGGAATGTGAGTGTACTGACCCTTAAAAGTTACAAAAAAGAGACAGGATCCTTGAAAAGTGAGAGTTTGGTCTTCAGAGACACATAGGTTTTGGGTGAGTTGTGTGAGCAGAAATGAGAATAATAATGAGAAGGAAATGATAAAAAAGGAAATGAAACAAAGAGATGAGAAGAGATGAGTGAGGTGAGGAGATGATGTTGGTGAGGTTGAGGTTGAGTTGATGATGAGGATAAGGTTGAGGTTGAGTTGATGGTTCAATCCTGGACCACTGGCACCCGGACAGGGATTGGAGGTTCTGGTTGAGAATCTCCGTTGGGGTGCCTGCGGGGTTCTTACTCAGAGGTGAGTGAGAGAGACATGAAAGTTGAAAAAATGCCTTCATGGAGTGAGAAACACACCAGAATGCATGAATTTATTAAAATTGAATATATTCAAAACTTTCTTTGAAGTAGGGCATTGATTTTGAAAAGTTTAAGGCATGAATTTATTCTTGGCCATAAGATAAAATGGAAGAAATCTTAGAGATGATTATTAGAACTAATACCCACTTAGATACATGATGGAGTGAAAAATCTGATAAATTTATTTAAATAATGAGTACACCCAACAGCTGAGCTCAAAATTAATGGACCTATCACAAATTTGAGGTTTGAAATTCAGAGAGAATCCTCCAATTGTTATCTTCCTAGTTCCTCCAAAATCTTTTGACCATGGCTGATTTTTGGTCAGTTGGGGTTGAGGTATTCATTTTTGAGTGTTCAATATTTTGGTGAAAAAATAGAAGGGAAAATTGACTAAAGAGAGAAAACAGGAAGGAATATTTAGATGGATAAAATTCATAGGGGATCCAAGATATGATGATAGAAGAGAAAAAGTTTGAATCAATTTGCATGCCTATAAATGGATTTGATATGGGCTAAGATTTACTAGATCACAGGTAGAATGAGGCCACAGTTGGATGTTTTACAACTACTTGAGCAGTCAGAAAATATGATTTGGTCAGAATTTTCAAATAAAACATTTTCTTCTCTATTGAACTTCTGGTTTTAAGAAGAAAAATGCATCAGTTGAAGGCAAGGCCAATAAATCCATGCTTCTCAAAGTTAAGTTTCACTTTTTTTTGTATTATAGCTTACTTTGGTTTCACTCACTTTTTTTTTGTATTCTAGCTTACTTTGGTTTCACTCAATTCAATTTTCTTGAGAGATTTCTTTGATTTTTGCTGAAAGAAAGATGAAAAATGACTTTTTGTCTGAGTCAAACCATTTTATTGTTAAAAAAAATCCTAATCTTTATTTTATGCTATTTTTCTTAGTCAAACTGTGTTAATCTTTGATTTTCCTGCTCTCCCATGTTGAGGTTTGAGTTCAAAGCTCCAGTTGAAACACTTAAGAGGAGGTGAGGAAAGATCTTGTGACGCCAAGAGGAGCAGATCTTGGGAGTCAAGGGGGCACTCTGGTTCAGTTTAGGGAAGAACAGATGATGATTATTAACTTGAGAGCTGGCAGTTTAAGTAGTCCAAGTACAAGATAGGCTGACCAGTGGTTAACAAGATGAGTAAATACAATGAATAAAATGTATTCAATACTGAGCCTTGGATTCCACACTGCTTGGAGGATAACATAGCGCAGACTGAGATCAAAGAATATAGAGCTGAAACAAGCATGGTTGCACTCAAGATTTAGGCAACATGAACATCAGGCTAAAAATCTAACATTCCACATTCTAGCTTCAGTCAAAAAATGTATGAAATTGGTGATGTAAAATTTTCGAAATCTGGGAAGCTGCGCATTGAAACCTTTCAAAACTTGAGGCTCTATGAAAATCAGGCCGTTCCCAAGCAATTTTTGAACCGTGTATTTCCATTAATTGCCTGTTATCAATTCCTAAAGAACCACCAGCATGACCGATTTGAATACCGATGGGGACATTCGATTTGATCTGACTATCTTGAGTATGCTGGTTCTTTGCTTCTAAAATCTTCGTTTTACCCCCTTTTCGATGAAAAATATGTGTTCTGGTCCGATTGATTGGCAGGAATACGACGTCGGAACTTTCAGGAAAAGTATATCTCGCGGCGAGTAGGAGAGTCGTGCAGGTGCGTGAACTCTCCTGTCCGCCACGCATTCAACACACGTTGAACAAGGGATAACTTCAAAAACTGGCTTGTGGATTTTCATGGTGGGAGAGGAAACCTCGATACATTCCGGAGAATATTTATCGATTTCAAAAATAGGGATTTTTGAAATCCCCCTAATCGAGCCATCTTTAGACAGAGATGGCGAAGTATTAGCTCGTATTTATTTCATCGCTCAAAGATCATGTTTACTGGATGTTTCGTGCAAGTATTAAACTGAAGCGAACGGGTATTTAGAAAGGACGAAGAGAAAAATAGAGTAAGGCGGAGTTGAAGCGGAGAACAGACATCGGGAAAAGTAGATCCGGAGATAGAGGCGACGGAGCTTAACAACCAGTCTTGGGATATGAAATAGCGTAGACAAAAAAGAAAAACATGGGTAGTTGTGATAAATAAAAGAAGGGTGTTCGCAACAGATGCAGATATTACATGTATATCTCAAGTTTTGATATCGCATATCTATTTGAATGTTTGTTTTGCGATCAGCTGGCTTGCTTTCCCCATTGTAAAATGTTTATACTAATCTCCACGAAAGAAAATACAATTCTCTATCGTCAATTCACCGTTCAAATATATTCATAAAGCCTCCAAGGTTCGAATGTTATAACTCCGGGGTTTGATGGAACCAAGGAGCGAGAGGAAGTTTGAAGGCCTAAAATAAAAGTCAAACTCTGATCAAAGTATTGGTGCTGCTCTAAATTATTAATTACTGGTCGAAGCTAAATTCACCTAGTCGTTCGCACCAGTTGGAATTAGTTAAGGTTTACCCTCCCTCATATTCGCAATTTAGCATTTTTGAGACTGGACCTGTGTGCTTTCCCTGTTCGTTACATCTGGGAAACCAATAACTCGTCGAAATGGGATGGAAGTTCCTGTTGAGATTGACAGTGCTGCAGCCTTTAATCTGTTTCAATCTATTCCCGTCGGCCCAATCTTTATCTGCCGCCCGAAGATCAGCGCAGCGAGTGTCACCTAACTCGAGGCTGGTTTTCGCCCATTTCATGTAAGGTTGTTGCTCTTCATTCACGGATCAGCAGTTTTTTTTGTACTTGGTGTTTTACCTGACATGCCTGCTCTTTGTGCTGCGACAGAACGGGCTTGACGGCAAATTACACAGCATCGGATTGGAGCTCGGAATGCGAGTTAGCTGCCTCCCATGGTATCGACGCGTTTGTATTGAATGTAGGCTTGCCAGAGGATTGGCAGCTGCAACAGGTTTGAAGTCCACTGTCTGATCAAAAAAAATTATTCTGGTACCCTATTCATTGTGCATTCCATCCAACAGGTTGGAAATGCATATGAGGCTGCCAATGTGGTTAACACAACATTTGGAAAACCGTTCAAGGTTTTCTTGTCACTTGACAGTTAGTCAGAAGATAAGAACGATGTGGAAGCTTTTTCAGTTCCCTATTACGAAGCTGACGCTCACTTTGTGCAGTGTCAGTGATTCAATCCGCAGAAGATGTAACCACCTGGGTGACGACCTTTGTGCCATTGCCTGCCCAACTATGTTAGTTTCTTTATCGCGCAACCTTAAGCCAATATCGAACAAGAAAAATCAGCAAATGAGATGTCTTTTTTTTTTTTTTTCTTGCAGTGATTAACGGCCGCCCGTTAGTTTCCACTTTTTCTGGAGAAGCCAACAACCTCGGGGCAAGCGATTTGTCTTCTGGGTGGGAAGCAGCTGTGAAAGAGCCTTTGGCTGCAGCGGATCCTCCTCTTGATGTACTTTTTATCCCAGTTTGGTCCAATTTGGATCCCGATTCAGCAGTCTCAAACCATGCGGTAGTTGATGGGATCATGACGTGGAATCCTTGGTGAGCCAAAAATAAATGTGCCGCACTTTTTGAAGTCGTGAAGTATCCCAACAGTGCGTCAAATTGGTAGGCCTAGGGGGTTAAACAGTACAAATATGGCAAATGATATCAAGTTTCAGAGGAACGCTAAGGCTTCTAAAAAGGTAAGCGATAATGCCAAGTGCACTCGTATTTTTTAATTTAGCTATTCTTATGGGGAGAAATGCGAACAACTTATTCTGCTTGGAAGCTCTACATGGCAGCCGTCAGCCCATGCTTTTTCACTCATTACAGCGAAAAAAATTGGATTTATAGATCAGTAAGTGCACTCAATGCTTCATTCGATCAGCAAGCCTTGACCTGCCGCCACTTGAGCGATCGCCCTCGAACATTGAAGTTTGCTGGTGTGAATCTTCATGCACTTAGGATGACAACTTATACATCAGTCGTTGGAAGGAATTGATCGCGATGCCCTCGCCCCCAGATTTTATTCAAATCCTGTCATGGAATGACTTGGGAGAATCCCACTATATCGGCCCCCAACTAGGGATTCCACCCCGCAATACTACGTGGCTGTCAGTCCTTGAATAATTTTCAGTGTAAGATTAAAAATCTAACAGGGCTTCTCTCTAGAAATGGCTTCGATCATCAATCGTGGCTGAAAATGTCCGAGTACTTTATCGAGTGGTATAAAACTGGATCACCGCCCTTGATCCAGGAGGATACAGTTTACTTCAATTACCGACCTCATTCGATAAATGCAGTAGCCAGTAAGAAACATCTTCTGGATATAATAACAACAACTCTTGCAGACCTTTGATATACTTCATTAAATGTAGCTTCCGAGACTCTCCCCCCACCAACAAACGCGTCGCTCTCAGTAGATGCAATTTATGCCTCTACCTTCTTGACATCCTCATCACCCGCCGCGCAACTGCGAGTGACTATTGGAAACAACAGCCAGTTTTTCAGTCACCTCAATAAATCGAAAATAAGCACTTTTACGGCGCCCTGGAATGGTTATTCCGGAAACGTTCAAGTTGCATTACTCGATAAGACAGGCAAGGAATTGATGATGGCCAATGGACCGGTGCCTATTGATAATGAAATCGAAACGTATAACTTTAGTACGTTTGATTCTCAATTCACTATTAATTATGTTTTAGAATATCGATTTGAAAGCTAATTGAATTCAAACCAGATTATGCAACAAAGATGATCAATAATGAAACATCCGAAGAAATTGAATGTTGACTTTCTTAGAAACCAGAAAGTGTTATTGATTTGAAAATTTCAAAATTATGAGAGCATATTTTTTGATAAAGTTTTTCAGACAAAAGAGTAGCGCATTGTAAGAAAACAAAATTTAATATGTGTGAAAAAAAATTTAAAAATAAAAAATAAAAAATACCCGCTGATATTTTAAGCGGGAAATATATGTTTATTAATTATTCATGCATTTCATCAGATGATGAAATAAGACCTGCTTTGAAAACTGCTACATAGAATGCATAAGCATGACCTCAAAGAATCACTGAAAACTTTCAATGAAAAAAAAAATGGAATTGGAGTTATGAGTTTGAAAATTTTTTAGTTTTCTTTTTTTTATTAATAAATTTTTTTCAAATAATTATTGAAATAAAAATATCAATAGATAAATGGTTATCAGGAAAGAAGAAAGGAATATCATGAAAACAAGGACAAAAGGAGGGCAAAATCATTCTTAATAAGAAGTTTTTTTTATAGGATCTTGGTGAAAATCATACAAAATTTATGAAGAGAGTTGAATTGAAAAAATATAAGTATAATAATTTCTTATGATGAAGATGATTAAGATTCCAATGGATTTCAAAATGAAAAAAACCTACACCTTCCAGTATATAGGTGTTTCACCAAAGTTTGTGAGTGGAAGTGGTTGGGGATACTGATTGAAAGTTTGAATGGCTAGTATTTGTTCATATTCTGATATGTTGTTGTTTTTTCATTTAGTTAATTTTACATGAATGAAAATATTCACAATTTCCAAGAATTTTGGGAAATTCTTTGCATGGATTTTTTTTTGATGCATAGTATGCAGCCCAAGAATGTGCCTCAATGACCTGGTTGCTTCTTCAAAGGACCATGATAAATTCACAACCCTAACTGCCCTGTACACAACTCAAAATAGGTTGTGTGGCATGTTTCACAACTCAGATGGGTCGTGAGCCGTACCACACAACCCATTTTGAGTTGTAGTGTGCTGTTCACAACTCCAGGGTTGTGAGCAAAAAAAAAATTAAAATAAAAATAAATTAAAGGGCTGTGTTAAATCCAGGGCCCCAGTTTGAAAATGGGAATGAAACATGGCTTGCAAGCCATATGAGTTATGAACCTTCCCACAAGCAAAGTTTTTTGCAACTTGCGCAGCCCCCAGTGGGTTGCAAATGGGTAGTTTGACGGTAGTTTGCAACCAATCTGGGCTGAAAACAAGTAGTTTGCAACCCCTGGGGTGGTAAACGGGTTTACATGTTTCTTCCCTCAAAAATTTGGCCCATTTGGGGATATTTTTCCCCAAATTGGCCATTTCAGGGGGGGATTAGGGGTACATAGGCACCCCTTGACCACATTTGAGTTCCATCAACCAAAGTTTGGGGATGTGGCATACAATTTGGGACTATTACTGGACTAAAAAACAAACTTGGTATCAAATTGTGCCTGTTGAAAAAAAATGACTTTCACAAACTGCATACACATCACTTGCTTTTCGGACAATTTTATTTTTCTCAACTCAAAAGTGAGCAGACTTTGAAGTTCTTGAAAATACTTGATTGAATAGCAAATTGAATCTGGATTTTTTTGCATTATGGGAACAGTGGAAAGCCCAAGCCCCCCTGGTTTCAACATGGCTGTGTTAGAGGAATTGATTGAAGCCTTTTTTAAAAAAGGTTTGGCAGAATCAAGGGATTTGGGGAAGGATTTGGAAAATAAAAAATTGGAAGCCCCAATTGCATCCTAATTTAGGTTTAAAATTAAGGAAAAAGATGTTCCAAAACTGGAATTGAATCAAGGTGTTGGGTCACATTTCATATGCCATTTGACTGAGACTGATTTGGCTTGATAAATACTAATGGAAAACTGGTGGTGTTAACTATTTACTTATGTAATAATGAGGTAGCACAATCCCTTTAACCTCCTCCTGTGAGAGCATTTCCTAGTAGGAAAGAATCCCAGAACTATTTTCAAAAATGGGCAGCAATGCATGGCTACACATTGACAAAATTTAAATTCAAAAAGGGATAGATATGTTGACCTAGAGTCTGACAGTTATGGAGTATACAAAGGGCCATTTCTCACCAAAATGCAAAGGCAAACTCAAAAAAGGAATTTTGGCTGTGAATTCATGATCTGTGCAAGTTTGAAAGTAGCAAATACCATGTGGCACCTCTCCATTAGAAATCACCAACACAATCATCAACCATCTGCAAACCCCTCAGTGAATCCTCAACTGAGGAGAATATCTGGTTTGGACTTAGATCAGCTGAAGGAGGGATTGAAATATGGGCTCAATAAACTTCAATTCAAAAGGAAGGGAGAAAGATTGATTTTGGAGAATACATTGGAAATATAAAAATCTATACCCTAAGCAAAAGCTTAGGGAAGCTGAAATCAAGGGTAAAAGTGTTATGGCTGTGCTATTTTAAATGATTCAAGTAATGCAGGGCGTCTCCAGGTAGAAATTCAGTGTAGAGGGTCACTTAGAGGCCCTATTCACGGCTCATCCTGATTCTATAAATATTTGCAAAAAATTCCATTGTATTGCTTTTTTGGATTTTCCTTATAATACAATTGGTACAACATAACTCTATTTCACTTTTTAGGAATGACAGCCAACAGGGAAGCTTTTACAAAGGCTTTTTTTCCATAAAAAAAAAGAAACATTTGAGTTCCATATTTGGGCGGTGACAGCAATCAAGGATTTAGTTAATGATCCAGAAAGGCTTCCCAAATTGGTTGTGATGGACTGTGAAAAAGCACTGATTGGTGCCATTCAAGATAGTTTCCCTGAGTCATCCAGACAGTTGTGCTCTTGGAACTTTTCTAAAAAATATTCAAGCAAATTTCAAAGTTTGCTTCAGTAATGATGATGAAGGTTTGAAAGGTTTTATGAGGTTTGATGTCTCTCTGGGAAACGCATGGGGCTTCTAAAACCAAGGGGGAGGCAGAATTAAATGATGCCAAGCTCAGAGTAGGCCAATTCATTGCTTCTTGTGTTCATCTCTGCTGGGATTGCTTATTTTGAAACTTGTATACAGTGTTTCTTGAGATACTGTGAGAATGTGCTCAAGTATATTGGAGAGAACATCTTGCCTATCAAAGAGCTTTTTGTAATGGCTTGGCCTTGTGTCAACCCCAAATTTTGAAATAAAACAAAGTCTTGGGTAGATATTGCTTTTTGATGAAGTCTTCTAATTTCTATTTGGTTTAGTAATTACTGAGTGGGTTTACTAATGAGTGATGGTTTTGATTTTCAAAATATTCAAAACAATCCAGTGCTTGAATAATCTCAATTATTTGAAAATCTCAGTTCAATTCTTATGCAAAAGCCTGAAAAAGTTGAAGTGAATATTTTCAACAAACTGGTGAAGAATGAAACCACTTCTGTTGCTGAGCAAAGGCTTGAGAAAATTTTTTTATGGTCCAGCTGCGGTTGACCCAAATTGAAAGAAACCTGTTGTGAAAATTCAAGATTTTATCATGTTTTAATGGAACTTAATATCAAAATACGGGTTAGAAGGGCACCAAAAAGACCAAAAATAGTAGGTGTTTTATTTTGAGAAGTGTTATCACTTTTATGGTTTCATCAAATGATGATTAAATGATGCTTATATTACAAATTCTTAGGCTCAGAATCTGAACTTTATAGCTCAGAGGAAAAGAATGAAAGTGAATTAGCCTCCCTTCATTTGGAATCAGAATCCTCTTCTGAGGAAGAAGAAGAAGTGGAGAAGTCAACCAGAAAGTCATCTTTGGTGAGCCTTTCCTTCATTTATGTGATTAGAATTTTAGCTTGGTAAGTTTTGATCATAGGAACCAAATGTGAAATACCTCAATAAAATACCTGATAACTTGAATAAATTCTTGGGTGAGGTTTGGGATGCTGTTGGAAATGGGAATTGCGGCTTTAGAGTCATTTCTTAATCACTTGGTTATGATGAAAATGGATGGTTTAAATTGCAAAGGGAAATGATTGAAGAATTGAGGAAGAATAAGGCATTCTATGCTAAGATACTTGGTGGTATCAATGAGGTTGAGAAGATTGAAAAAAAAAACTTGATGTTAAAGAAATAAATGAAAAGATTCCCTCTTAAAAATGAATTTGAAAGTTAGATATGGGTCAAATGATAGCTGATACTTATGGAATACCAATATGTATCATTTTCTTGGCCTCATTTTGTAATTTTACTCCTATGAAAATGGGTGTAAAAGAACCCTCAGATGCCATGTTCATTTGATTTTTTAACATTGACCACTGGGTTCATTTAATACTTGGGGGAGAGATGATTCCAATCCCGCCCATTGTATCAAAACCATCTTCTTTGACTTCAAATAAAGCATCTGGTTGGGTCGATCATCTCAAATATCAACTTGATTTGTGTTTTAATTTAAAAAAATCATATTATTTAATGATTAGGTTTTTTATTGCACCATTGGGATTTGGTCTGACATGTATTCTTATTCTGATCTTGTAATTCTATTAATACAAATGGTTATCCCAATTTGAAAATAATTATTTTGAGTGTTTTTAGTTAAAATCATTAGATTGAGTTTTTTGAATTAGATTTTATTGGTAATTCAGTCCAACTTCTAGTTGGCTCATCCAATTAAAAGGATTATTTTTACTTCTTATGATGGGATGATCTTAAAACAAGTTAAACTTGTTTTTTTCTTTTTTTGGTTGTTTTACTTTAGGGCTATTCCATTGAGGTGGAATTTTATCAAGGCAACCTCAATGAAAAAGCAGTATTTCTTTAGGGTTTTTATTTAGCTTAGCACTAGATCAATGAAATAATTTCAAATTGTGTTGGGCTGATCCCATCATAAGAAGTCTTTGTACCTCTTATGAAGGGATCAGCTTAACACAAGTTGAGCTTGTTTTTTGGGCCTTTTTGATTTAAGGCTAGTCTATTGAGGTGGTTCTATTATATTTTATTAAAATATTCTAGTGCTCTAGGGCTGTATTTTATGTAAATTTTTCCTTTTCATTTATATTTACCCATCTTTTTTATTGTTTTTTGGGGACAGTTTATTAATTTTTTAGCCTTTGGAGTTGATTATTTTTATTTATTGATAGGGCCATGAATGTGCATTCATGTCCCTGGAGTTTTTCAGTTTTCACAAATTTTTTAAATTTTTTTGTTTAAATTTTCTTTTTGAATTTTCAAATTTTTTTAAATTCTTTTAGTTTTTTGTTCAATTCATTTTATTTTTTTTCAAAATTTCTTTGTTTTTTGTTTTGTTCAATTTTTCATTTATTTTTATTAATTTTAATTATTTGAATTTTGATTTTTTTTGCTCAAAACACATAAAATCCTTGAGTTGTGAATGGGTTTTGAACAGCTGTTCACCATTCAGATGGGTTGCAAATGGCCACTCACAACCAGTGTCAAGTTGTGAGTGGCCATTCACAACTCTTAAATTCCCAAAGGGCTGTTCATGGTTGAGATGGGCTGTGAACCATTCCCCACAACCCATTTTGGGTTGTGAATGGGTTGTGCCGGGCCGCAAATTTAACACTTCCCTAAACTAAAAAAAAGAAAAGAAAAGAATAAGAAAATTAAAGGAAAGCTCAAAAAAAAAAAAGAAAAAAGAAAAAAGAAAAAAGGAAAAAAAAAAACAGAAAAAAAGGAAAAGGAAAGGCAAAATTGAAAAAGGAAAGCAAAATAAAAAATAAAAAAAGGCCCATTTGGAGCTATTTTGCCCCAAATGGGCAAAAATTGTCAAAGAAGACATTCAAAACCACTGGGGGTTTCAAACTACTTGTTTGCAACCTTGTGGGGGTTGCACAAGTTTTAAAAAATTTTTTTCATAAATCTTTAAGTTGTGAACATCTTTTCACAACCCAGGGTTGTGAGTTTGTCACCTCCATTCTTTCAAAAGCAAAAATATCAGATCCAAAAGAAAAGAAGAAAGCAATCAAAGTTTTTTTTCAAAAAAAAGAAAGTTCAAATTTTATGAACTTTTATGAAAATATTTATTTATCTTTTATCTAGAGATTAATGTGGAAAGAAAATCATTTTTGGAAATGATTGAAGATACTTTTCAATTTTGTAATTTTTTATTTTTAATCAAATTTTCCATTTTAATTAAAAAAATATATAACTGAAGCAAATTAATTTTTTAAGTTCTGTGCTTGTCAAAACAAGTCCCCAAAATTCACAATTTATTTTCTTCATTCTTCAATTTTTCAAAGCATAAATTCATATAATTTTACTTCATATGAAAATAAATTTCTTCAGGAAGCCATTGATTATTTTATTTAGTTATCTAATCTATATATATTTGTGGTTATGAAAGGTAGTGATTCTTTTTTCCCATTGAATTTCCAATTTTTGAGTTAAATTTACAGGCTTTTTTTTATCAGATGGTTTTCTCACCTTGAAGAAACCAGACAGCTGTTTGAGGGCAAGAAATAGCAGCCCCCAAGACAAAAATAAATCATTATGTAAAAAAAATCACAAAATCCTCAAAAATGCTCAATATTCTAATTTATGTAATATCAATTATATAAAAAAGAGAAAATATTAGAAAGCATAAATTTCACATCACCAACTCAAATCTAAAAAAAATGCCCAAATTTTCCAAAATGCTCTCCAACTTCCACACCTGCTGGAAGTTGGAGCTTCTTTTTCTTGGTGATATTTTTTTTTGGCACATCAAATTCAACAAAACAAAAAATTGAATAATCAATTTTTTTATGAATCAAATATCCAATAAAAGTTCCAGTTTTCTGGAATATAAATTCTACCTAGCTGGTGTGTTTCCAATAATAATAATAAATGGAAGCAGTATTTCTAAAAGAATTCCATTGAATATTTATGCATCATCATCCACAAAAAATTTTTCTTTTTTTCTTCTTCCAAACCCTTATTCCTGTTTTCTAATGTTATTAATCTTGCAGTCTATTAAGAAGACCTCCAAAAATATTCCCCTGCTTTTGGATGACAGCTATGTCATCTTTCAAGACAAAATTAATGGGCTTTCCATGACCAGGGGAGACCTATAAATATTGGAATAAAAATAATAGGAGCTCAAAAAAAATACAAAAATCAAATTCAACTGCTTCTAATCTAGAAAGTGGAATTAATTACCCACAAAAATATGATGGGAACAGCAAAAAAAAATTTGGAAAATTCAATATGGTATACCAAATTAAACCTGAAAATTCTCCTCACTGTTCAAAATAAAACCAAGCCAGATGGAAAGCAAAGAAAAATCAAAGAAAACTTAACTCCTTTTCATGAATTTTTAACCAAATGAACATTTTGGGCTGAGGTATGACAGAGTGGAACAGAAAGTAGAAGGATCATATTTCATGAGTAATGAGAAAAGATGTGAAAGGAGAAATAAATACAAAGGTAATAATTCTTACCTGAGGTATGACAGAGTGGAACAGAAAGTAGAAGGATGAGGAAAGGAAATCCTTATACTTGGCGCGGGCTCTGTCCTCAGGTATACAGAAAGAGTAGGAGTTTCGCGTGTGGTGTGACATGACAAGATCATATTGAATATTGAATAGAAAAGATGAGAGGACGTGCTGTGGGATGACTGAGAGGGGATTTGTTGCAGACACATTGATAGTATGATGTGGAAATAGGCAGATGAGGAACAGAAAGAAAGTAGGGAAAATCAGATAAAGGAACAGTTGGGTGAGTGGGATAAAAGGAGGAACAAGAAGGAAGGAAAGGAAATAGTGAGAGAAGAAAAAAGATGAGTTATGTGGAGGTAGTGATACTCCAACACCCCCCCTTGCTAACCATTGCCAATGAGACCAAACAGCCACTGATGGGATTGTAGGAGAATGCAGTTCAGCAGTTTGGTTAGTATATCAGCAAGCATTTCCTTGGTTCCCACATGGTGTGTTGAGTCCTGAGGTACCCTGCTGAACACTCACTGCACCTCTGCGCGCATCAATTTCATCTGCTGTCATTGGTCCTGTCACTGTCACCTCCTGTTGCACCTGTTTCCTTTCCTCCATAATCAAATTACCTGATTGCAATGTAAATACTCTAATTCCAAGTGTGACCGTGTCTATTTAAAGCAAGCTGAACCAGTCCCACAGCTGAGAGAACAATCACCTCTTGAGTGATCACCGTCTCCTGTGGGTTTGTGGTTCAGGTACGCCAGTTTCCTTGTTTCCATGATTATGTCTGTTTTGTCTCCTGTCTTGTAAGACTTCCAGCTTCCTTCTATTCAACTTAACTCACCAGTACTCTGAACTCTCAATTCCTTGTTCAGGTTTAAGCAATATTTTGGGTCTCAGATTATTCATAGCAGAGTTCTTTTGTTTTACATTAATCTTTGCTGTTCTTGGTCTTTTTAGGTGATTATCACTTGTACTGGTTCTTTTCATTTCCTCATCAAAATTGTTTCTGAAATCATTTTCTTTTTGGCCTCTAAATTTCTACAGATTTACAGTCCCAGGGCTCAACCCATCACGACCAAGAACTATGTCTGAAAAGGAAGAACCCAAATCAGAAACCAAGCAAAACATAACACTCCTAAGCAAAGATAACTTTGCAGCATCGTTCCTCAAAATAAGAAGCACCTATGACAAAAATGACAGTTGGAACTGGTCCTCGAGGAGAATATCAACCCTGCACCCACTCTGAAATAGAAACAGTACAAATCAGCGGATATCCTGGTCCAACATCTTGGGGACACGGCCTTCAAAACCATCATTAACCCTCAGAACAATGAAAAGCCCTATGAAATCTGGAACGCAATCCATGCACGTTATGCTTCTCAATCCTTCAACAATTGCAACAGACTATGGTTAAATTTCATCCAATACCAATACCACAACAACCTGTCTCAGTACAGAAGTGAATGTAGGAAGCTCATAGACAAACTTGCTGTAGTCAAGCTAGAATTTTCTCAAGACATTCTTAGCTACACAATCCTAGCAAAATCCCTGCGCAACTGCACCACATTGTTGATAACATTCTACTCAACAACAAACTCCTCAAAAGCTCTACAAATGTCCTAAATAAGCTTTGTGAAGTGATACGCCTTGAATCCGCCCAATCAGCCCCCACTGAACCATTCACCACTGGAGAATCCAACTTCACCGCACTCCTCAAAGTAAAGCAAAAGAACCAAAAACCCAGCACAAAACACCCATGCACCAAAGGTTTACACAATCCACTCGCAGAACACCCCAAACACAAGAGCTGGATGCTGCATCCTCACTTGAGGCCAAACAGAGACCAGCCCAGATCCAACTTACATGAAGGTCCCCTCAATGAACAACCAGAGTCCAACACTGACACTTCCAAAGCCCACCTCAAGGTTCAACTATACCTGACAAAAACCAACTGCGGAAAGAAAAATCCCCTACCTGTTCTTGACAGCGGGGCAACCCACCACATGGTAAACTCTGCCAACTGCCTATTAAAAGATTGGAAGACGTCAATTTGAGTGGGCACTGGAAGCTCAGAACACCCTCTTGAAGCCACAGCAATCAGGGAGGCCACTCTCACCAACCATTCTGGACACACACTCAAACTCACCAACGTCCTACTGGTCCCAAATCTGAACCAATCTCTTGTTTCCCTCAACCATCTCTTCACAAGAAATACCACTGTCTCATGTTTTGGCCTCTCTGGTGTAGAAGTGACCCTCAACAACAAGTTCCATCTCATTGGATCCACCCACAATCACCTCATCAAACTGTGTGGAACCAACTTCAAACAACGGTTGAAGGTTGCAACCCATCGGACCAAGCAAGTACAACACCCAGCGTGGCATACCCATTTTGGAAACCCCAGTGTCAAGATCCTGAAGACCCTCTTTCCAGCCAACTCCAAGTCTCAAGACAACTGCAAGGTCTGCCAGATTGCCAAGTGCATGGCAAAACCCTTCTCAAATAACTTCAAGCAGCCTCAAAACCCCTTGAGGTTGTCCACATGGATGTTGTGGGGCCAATCCAACCAGCCACCCCAAGCGGCTTCACCTACTTTCTTACCATTTTGGACCAATTCTAAAATTTTGTCTCCGTATCACTCCTCAAAAACAAAAGCAACTCCACCAGTGCAATCATCAATTACATCTCTAAAGACAAACGCACAACTGGGGGAAAGTTCAAAACAATAGTCTCAGAAAATGGACAAGAATTTTTCAACAAAAATCTGGCTTCCCATCTGAAACACAAATGGATTTCTCACCATTTCTCTCCTCATCACACTCCACAGCACAATGGCGTAGCCAAACGTATGAATTGGAACATCCTTGACAAAACGTGGTGCCTACTCCTTCAAAGAAAATTTCAGAAGCATCTATGGGGAGAGGCAGTCTACAATGCTGTGGACCTCTGTAACATTTTGCCTTCTTCCTCAAATGACTTGAAGACACCAAGAGAACTCTGGTTGAAAACACCCTTCAAATATGAATTTCTGCAACCTTTTGGATGCAAAGTTTCCCATCTCATTCCAAAGGCCAATTTTACCTCCAAACTTGAGCCTCCAGGAAGAATTGGCTACTTGCTAGGTTATGTACATAATTTTTCCAGTAACCAAGAAAGCTGTCATCACCTCAAACATTAGGTTCTACAAAGACAAATTCTATCCTGCAAACCGCAACAAGAGGGTGCTTCAGCTTGTCAACAAAGAAGACAATAGAAATCTTCTTCCAATGCCCCCAGAACTGGCTGAAGCAAAACCAACTCCGGAGGTTACTCCAAAGGAGGGGAAAACCAAACCCCCTGATTCAAAATTGACCATGATACGCTCAAGCGTCTCAGAAAAACTTTCTAAATACCACATCCTCAGCCACTCTTGCCATGGAAGCTTGAAGATTGGAGCGTCCAATGAAGTCCATCTCAACTATGTATAAGAAGAGGATCCAATCACACTCAAGCAAGCTTTGAACTCAAAGAGCCAACATGAATGGATTGAGTCCATGAACAAGGAAATTCTGAACATAATTACATTCAAAGTCTGGGAGGAAGTAAGCGCCAATCAAGTCAAAAGCCCAATCAAATGCGTCTGGTTGTTCCAAACTAGAAGCAACAACAAGAATAGGATCATCAAGTTCAAGGCCCAACTGTGCGCCCAAGGCTTCAATCAAACTCTGGGAGTGAACTATTATTACTCTTTCACACCAATTGGGGACAAAGCATCACTATGACTTCTGATCTCCTTTGCTGCCAAACACAATCTATCTTTTCATCAGATTGCCATGAAATCTGCATTCCTGAACGCGCCTTTAGAGGAAAACATCTACATCAAGACTCCCCAGAATGTACTCGTTAAACCAGGAAAAGGCTTTAAGCTCCCAAAAGCGCTCTACCGCCTGAAGCAAGCACCCAGAGCCTGGCACCACACCCTAGCCCACTGGCTGATCTCCAATGGCTTCCAGCAAAGCAAAAATGACAAATGCATGTTCTGTAACTCAAAAATTTGGCTGTATGTTCATGCCAAAAACATTTCCATCTTCAGAAAGACTCCCTCTCTGTTCATCAACAAGATTAAATCCTGGTTTGAAATAAAGGACCTTGGCCCGGCCAAGCTGCTCCTTGGAATAAATGTAGACAAATCCCAAAAGGGCCCCAAGCTCTTGCAACAGACCTACATAGACTCCCTCATCTCACAATAATCCCTTTCAAATCAAAAAAATCACTCAGTGCCCTTTCAACTGTACTTCAAACTCCTGCCGTCCACAGACAGCAAAACAAGTAATTTTGTATGAATAATCTAGACTATAGAAAATTGGTTGGCGAGTTGAACTACCTAAGCTGCAACACCCGCCCGGACATTACCTTTGCTACAAACTATCTGTCTCAGTTTCTCCAAGCACCAAATATCCATCACTACAACACAGGTCTTGGAATACTCAAGTATCTCCAGAACACCAATAATCTAGGGCTTCTGTACCCTCACACTACACTCCCGGACCAATTGCTTGAAGCCTATTTTGATTCCAACTGGGCGACTTTTCCATTAACCAGGAGATTGATCAGTGGTATGGTAATGCTCTGGAACAGCCATGTAATCCACTGGAAGTCAAGGAAACAACCATCTGTCACTCTATCAAAAACTGAAGCAGAGTGCAAATCAGTATGCAATGCTACAAAGGAAGTCCTGTGGCTCAAGGGCTTGATCAAAGAAATCTTCCACGTGCATTTCACCAAAACCACTTCCATCCACAAGGATAATGACGGGGAAATCAAGCTGTCCAATAGCCTATCAAATCAAGCCTCCTTTCAAAAAAAGCACATCCACATCCGCCATGAATTCATCAAGGAGGAGGTATCCAAAAGGGAAATCAAACTTATTAAGGTAAAAACCAACACCAATGCCACAGAATTTCTCACCAAACCAGTATTGCGCGTCAAGCTGGCTACGTCATTGGCAACCATCAATGTTGGGTAAGTGACTTTTCAGAAAGGGATGGTGTTGAGTCCTGAGGCACGCTTCTGAACACTCACCGCGCCTCTGCGCACATCAATTTCATCTGCTGTCATTGGTCCTGTCACTGTCACCTCCTGTTGCGCCTGTTTCCTTTCCTCCATAATCAAATTAACTGTGTGCAATTTAAAGACTCTAATTCCAAGTGTTACCGTTTCTATTTAAGGCAAGCTGAACCGGGCCCACAGCTGAGAGAACCATCACCTCTTGAGTGATCAATGTCTCCTGTGGGTTTGCGGTTCAGGTATGCCAGTTTCCTTGTTTCCATGATTATGTCTGTTTTGTCTCCTGTCTTGTAAGACTTCCAGCTTCCTTTTCTTCACCTTAACTCACCAGTAATCTGAAATCTCAATTCCTTGTTCAGGTTTAAGTGGCGTTTTGGGTCTCAGATCATTCATAGCGTAGTTTTTTTGTTTTACATTAATCTTTGCTGTTCTTGGTCTTTTTAGGTGATTATCACTTGTGCTGGTTGTTTTCATTTCCTCATCAAAATTGTTTCTGAAATCATTGTCTTTTTAGCCTCTCAATTTATACATGGTGAACCGTAAAAGCACTGCCAGTAATGCACTCCCTGATGAAGTGATAGTGGGTGTTGATTTGCTTCATCCGGGAGTGGTGCTGAGGATTCTTTGCCAGAGATTCTGCTCCCTCATTATCCACGTAGATGGGGACTGGGAGGAATTCAAAAGCTGAAGCTCACACAGGATGTTCCAGATCCACAAGCCCTCCTTGAATGAGTTGGAGAGTGCCTTGTATTTGGCCTTGGAAATTGATAGGGAGACCATGGGCTGTTTTTTTTATCTCCAGGAAATGGCCCACAGACCCAGCCAAAGAGTGTAGCCAGAAATGGAGCAACGGTCATCTCTGTCTTCAGCCCAGTCAGAGTTGGAGTATCCAGAAAGTGTCAGCAAGGGGCCTCCCAGAGTTAGGCGGTGATTTTTGGTCATATCAGGATAGCAAAGAACGCAGAGGGCGCATTCCCAGTGGTTAATAGACGGTTCTTGCAGGAATTTTGAGAGTTTGTTAACCGCAAAGGAGACATTGTGTCTTGTGCATTGGTAAACCTAGAGGAGAGATCCAATGAGCTGATTGCACTGTGGAGGAGAGGAGGGTGCAGATGGAGCCTTCTTGCGCAGGGCTTTGAACATCATGCTTGTGGAGGAGCGGATAGGAGAGGAATTTGGGGGAAGGAAAGTGGAGGCAATGGAGGAGATTTAGTGAGATTGATTCAGGGAGATGGTTTTATTTTCCAGGTCCCAACAAATTGAGATTGAAAGAAAAAGGTTCAGGTCTTTGTCAAAGCCTATTTCAAAACATTGGCCAATTGCGGAGATGAAGGAGGAGACAAAATTGGCGGTGCCAACAATAGCTAGGTTGTCCACATGTGCGGTGAGGGAACCTACCAGATTGCCATCGGACACTTTAAAGTACAGGGATGGGTCATAGGAGGAGCCAGAGAGACCTAACAAGACAAGAGCAGCATTCAGCTTGATGTTCCACCGGTGAGGGGATTGCTTCAGTCCATTGATTTCCCTGGAGAACTTTCAGACCAAGTCTGGGTATAGTGGGTCCTCAAAAACCAGTGGTTGGGACATGAAAACTGGTTCATCGAAGTGGCCATTTAGGAAAGCAGTCTTGAAGTCAAGTTTTCAGCCAACCCAGCCCTTTTTACCTAGCAGATCAAGAAGGAGGCAGAGATTTTCCAGGCGTAATTTGGGTGCAAACACCTTGGAGAAGTCTAGACCGTGAACTTGGGTGAAACCCAGGGCAACTAAGTGTGCCTTGAGCTTGAGGATAGAGCCATCAGGGCGGTGCTTCACTTTGAAAACCCATTTGGAATGGATGATTTTCCGCACCTTTGGAGGAGGAACAAGCTTCCAGGTCTTCATTTCTTGCAGGGTAGATAGCTCTTAATGTGCCAAAATAATCCAACGGTGTTGGTGAGGCAACTTCATGAGCTTCTTCCACGTCTTGGGCGCGCAGATGTCATCCTTGATGGAGGCAGAGAGAGAGTAGGTCCCAAAGTGGGTTGGTGGGCGCCTCAGCCTTATTGAGCGGTGCAGAGCGGGGGGGGGGATTGGGAGGAAAGAATAGCTGGGGTGGGAGAGCGCGTGGATGGAGCGGGAGGGGAGAAAGTTGGGCTAGGAGGACATAGGGACAAAGAGATTGGCAGCAGGATATTTGAGTCATTGGACACGACGGGACTGGTTGAGCGCGGTTGAAAGCGGGGTTAGAAGACAGGAGGAGGGGGGGAGGAAACCGTAGGATCAATGACTCCTATATCAGGAGAGGAAGAAGGGGAGAACTAGGAACAGGAAAGTGGTTTGTAGGGGGAAGAGGGTAATGAAGAGGAGAGTGAGCCAAAGGAGGGGAAGAACAAGATGGTGAGAGCAATTGGGAATGCGGCCAGAGAAGGGTTATAGAGATGGGGAATGAGTCAATACTTTCTTTTTGGAGAAGGCGACCATATGGGAAAACGGTGTTGTCAAAGATGCAGTCCCTGAACTTTATGATTTTCTTGCTGCAGAGGTTGAGAAGTTGGTAGCCATTTCCTTGAGAAAGATAGGACAGAAGAAGAGCCACCCAACCTTTGGGGGAAAGCTTGCTTCTGTTGATCTCTGGAATTTTGTACCAGGTCAGACAGCCAAACGGATGGAGATAAGAGAGTGGGGCATCATCCACTTCAAGGATGGAGTTTGGAGAGGTAAATCCCCAAGGGGTTTTACAGGGGTAGGAGTTAAAAGAAAAAAGCAAATGCCAGAGGGCATCAGCCCAGAATGACTTGGGGAGACTGGAGGCGGAAAGGGAACACCAAATTAGATTGAGGATTGTCCTTTTTGATTGTTTGGCAACACCATTTAGCTGGGGAGAGTGGGGAGGTCCAGGTTCATGCTGAACCCCCTTTTGGGCGAGAAAGGAAGTCATTTTTTCACCAACATATTCTCCTCCGTTGTCCCTTTTGAGAGATTTGATGGGGTGGTGGAACTGATTTTCAAAAAAGGAGAAGAATAGCTTGGTTGATTTGAATGCGTCCAATTTTTGATGTAAAGGGTATGCAAATAAGTCTTTCAAGCAATTTTTGATGAAAGTGATGAAGTAGTTGAAACCCTCTTTGGATGTGGTTTCAAAAATGCACAGGTCTGAGTGGATAATCTCCCCCCACTTTGTTAATCTGTAACTCAGTTGGGAGTGGAAAGGTGTTCTTGTCATTTTTGATTTGATACAAGTGGGGCATTGTTGAACTTCAGAATTGTTTTTGGTCTGAGGATGGATGTCTTTTGCCTTCAGCAACTTTTGGAGTGACTTCAGGTTCAGATGAGATAATCTGCGGTGATACTAAAAAGATTATTATCAGATGTGTGCAAGATGGAAGAGAAAACTGACTCCTTGCATCTCACTTTCTCTTGAGGGAGGTAGTAGAGGTTTCCTTTTCTGTACCCACAGGCAACAGGCAAAGTGTTTATGTTTTAGGTTGGGTTGTTGAAGATTTTACAGGTATTGGAGGAGAATGTGACTAGAAAACCTGCGTCACACAGGCTTGAAATGGAGAGTAAGGGTTCATGCAGATTTGGAGCTACTAAGGATTGGATACATCCAAATGGAAAAGAGAGGAAACCTTCTTTGATTGAAATTATTGTTGATCCGTCTGCAAGTTGGATTGAGGTGGAGTTAGATGTCTTGTTTTTCACTTGCCAGTCAAAGGGGGTAATTGACAGCAAGCATCCTGAGTCAAGATTGAAGTCAAGACCATAGATAGGATCTGATTTGGTCAGGTTGCAAGAGGCATATCCTGCATGGATGATGAATTTGCGCTCAGAGAAATCGTCATCATTGTTGATCTCTTCAGATTTTTCTTTTGCTTTTTCCAGGTTGGCTTTTGGTTGTCTCAAACTTGATGACCAATTCTTATGAGGTGTCTTTCTTTTCTTAAAGTATTACATGGCATCAAGGACTTCAGGAAATCTTGCAAATGAATTCCCCTCTGTTTTGCAGTTGGTACAGAATTATATCTATGGGGTGCTTTTTGTTTCCCAGTCGCGCCGGCTTAAAGTTTTCAGATTTCCCGTCGTGGTTTTAACTGATTTTATGGTGTAGCTGTCCTTGTTTCTAGTTTGCCTTTGCAGATGTTCTTGCTTCAGTGCGTTCATTAGTTTTGAGGAAGGTGCGGATTCCTCATTCATCAAGTTGGAGACGCATCCTAGCCAATTTTTGGGAAGGGATAAGAGTATAGCTGTTGATTGTAAGTCGTCCACTGTAAGTGGATTTTTGGGGGTGATGAGAGAGGACAATTTTTTGCCATAGGAGGCTATCTTGGAGAGATGTGTTGTCATGTCTCTGTTGTTCAATCTGGTTAGAAGGAGTTTTTGTAGCCAATACATTCTACCTCCGGAAAAGTTGTCCTGATGGGCTTCTTGAAGAGATTTCCATATTCCAATGGCGCTTTCTTAGTGCTTTCTTATAAATTGAAAATTTGAAGGATCAATTGACCTGGATATGACTGAAAAGACTGCCAAATTGTCTCTAGTCCAGGTATTGGCATTTTATTTTGGGGAATTGTTCATAAGGAGGTAAACAATGCTAGAAGCTCAGAAGTGTATCCTTAGGATCATTTCCCAATCAAGGTAGTTAGATTTGGACCAGGGAGAATTCAATGGGATGATTGACAGAGTCTTGAGGACTGGATGTGGGTTCTGACTTTTGTCCATGATGATATTTTAACAACAAAGATAGTATTGCCGGATCCTTCTGCATCTAAATGTTTTGCAACTCTGGGCTCATAAACTGTTGGGCTGAGTTATGACAGAGTGGAACGGAAAGTAGAAGGATCATATTTTATGAGAAATGAGAAAAGATGTGAAACTAGAAATAAACATAAAGGGAATAATTCTTACCTGAGGTATAACAGAGTGGAACGGAAAGTAGAAGGATGAGGAAAGGAAATCCTTCTACTTGGAGCGGGCTTTGTCCTCAGGTATACAGCAAGAGTAGGAGTTTCACGTGTGGCGTCACATGACAAGATCATATTAAATATTGGATAGAAAAGATGAGAGGAAGCGCTGTTGGATGACTGAGAGGGGATTTTTTGCAGACCCATTGAGAGTATGATGTGGAAAAAGGAAGATGAGGAACAGAAATAAAGTAGGGAAAATAAGATAAAGAAATAGTTGGGTGAATGGGATAAAAGGAGGAATGAGAAGGAAGGGAAGGAAATAGTGAGAGAAGAAAACGGATGAGGTATGTGGAGGTAGTGATCCTCCAACAGAACAGACCTGGAAACCTAATTGGATCAAAAAATCAAAATTGAAAGTGGTGCCTCAGCCCATATCTTCAATGATTTTTTTTCTCCTTAACCAAAAAAAAAGGCAAATCAATCACCACCATAAAAAATGTGCTGATCTTTCAATCAGAGTTTTTTTAGCAGTCAAGCGTAACTGGAAAGATCTCTCAATTTTCATCACCAACTGTTTCTTTGTTCCAAACATTGAAATCAACCTCATCAGCCCTGCAATTCCCATTATGAAGGCGTGCAGTTTTGAAGATGATACAGAAAAATTCCAAATATTCATCAACAAAACCAGTATTATTCAAGGATACATCAAAAAAAATCCTTTTCTTGCCAAAATTAAAAAAAATTGGAAAAAATACTTGATTATCTCCCTCAACGCAAAACAACAGAGGAGCCTTAGAAATCTGCTTCTTTTATTTGATCATCCTTTGATTGAGAGATTTCAGGAAATAAATGACATGAATAAAAATTTCAAGTATAAATAGAACTGCTTATGTAAGGACTGCACCCTAAGTAGAATCACCAAAACCTGTTTCAAAGTCAGCTCAACCTCCTTGTCAAAGCTTTTCAAAAAGATTCACCTCAATCTGATTTGTAACATCAAAAAAAAAATACATCCTTACCATTACTGAAACATTCAGTGAATAAATAAGTGGAATAACCCTGTTTTCAAAAAATATCACTTTCAAAATTTTCATAGAATTCCTGGAAAAACAGAAAAAACTTTGTTACTATACCTGCAAGATATGCTCAAAAGGAGGATTTGGATTTCCTAATAAAAGGCTATTAAAATTCATTATTAAATTTCTTTCTGAACCTTGTCATCCAGAACACAATTTCAGGTGTGGAAGAGAAAATAAAAACATTTTTGAAAGCAGACATTCAACTGTAAATTCCTCAAAGCTACCCAAGAAGTTCTTTTTGGAGTTTCTCAAAGCCTCCTGCCTTAGTCTCAACCAGATTCTCAATAAGGGAAACAAGAGTTTCTGATACTCCCTTAGTTATCCTTGAGTTCTGGTATCAATGGTCCTAGCATCTGTAAGGATAAAGATGCTCCAGTAAAGAGAGAGAGAGAGGGGGATAAAGAGATGAATTTACTTTCCTTGCCATATCCTTTCATCCATCCATCCCTCAATCCATCCTCTTTCCTCTTTTCCTTTTACTTTCCTTTTCCTTGTCCAAAGATCCAATGATAAGATAAGGTAAGATCCTCCAAGAGCTGGGGTTGAGAGCGCGGACTTTATGCCCACCCTCTCAACCCTAACCTAATTAAAAGGGCAATAACAGCCCAAAAAAAAATTTAAAAGAACCCCTAAGCCCAGAACCCTAGCCTAACCTTAACCCATCCCTGCCTGCTTACTGTTACTTACATCCAGTTTATCCTTCTCATGACGTGTCCCTCCTCTGCACCCTACTCAGAGCCCCCCACTTTTCCATATCTGCTTTCTGAACTGCGTGATTTCCTTCCCCGCGGGTTGGCCCGTGCCCATAGCCCCAATTGCCCCTCCCTACCTCCCCAAACTAGCTACCCGCAAACCTGGTTGGGCCAGCTTCATTCCTGGGTCCATAATTTCCAAGTGGGCCGCGGCCCACCACATCCAATCAAGCCCAACCCATGCCCAGTATTCCAAGCCTTGCGGTGCCTACTGGTGAGTCCGCTGCCGCTGCTGTTGAGCCCGCAGCGGAAACTGCTGAGACCGCGCGCATTGGGGTGCTGAGCCTGATTGACCAAATGCTGAGCGCACCAACTGGGGCATGGTTCCCAATCCAAGACTATATAACAACACCACAACAGGGAAATAATGAAAAAGACTTCCCTGCCTTGTCCCTATTCTGAGACCTTGGGCATCACATTCATTTATCTCAATCAAACAAGATTGAAAGGTAAGAAATTTTATCCTAAAGAAATTTGAGGAAGAGTCATTGGTTACAATAAAGACGATTGTTCTTGCTGCATAAAACAATCTAAAGGATTAATTTTCTACTCAAAACACTTCATGTTTATCATCTCATCGCAGAAACTTTTGGGAATCTCATACTAAAGAAATCTTTAATTCACTGTGGAAGAACTATAGACACCTGTTAAAGTCCCCAACCCTCAAGAAATTCAAGATTGGTAATCATGCAATTCACCAGAAAAAGTTTCAAAATATTGGGATGAAAAAATAAAATATCATCCTCTGAAAATTCATTCTCAACTGATGAAGAAGAAGACTCAGAAAAATACTTGAAGATTACTGGATACTTCCCTAGAAATTCAATCAAACCTGTGCTTTACAGAGGTCCAGCTTCTCCTCCTCCAGAAATTTCTAAAAAATGGTAAATTTCAGAACCCAAAACCAGAAGAGTTCATTTCAAAAATATTAGTCAGAGACCCTTCAATGCATACCAACAAACACCAATTCACATGATAAAGGACTCTTAACAACAATACTGTAAAACCCACTAGGAATACTTTCAAGATTTTGAATGCTATTTAAGGGAATAGAATGGATGTGAAGCAGATTATAGTGAAAATTTTTACCCAGACAAAGATCAACTGTGCAGAAGCATCTGAGTGAATTTTTTTCCACTCTCAAAATTCCAGGACTGAATCATGTTTGCACCAAATTAAACTTGTCCCTAATTTTCTTCAGTTTTACCTAAGGGTAAATTTCCGCATATAGATCCCATCAAATTGCATTTCAACATTTGATTGTCAAGTGATTATGGTTTCCTTCTTTTCTAGTCTCCAATTTTTCTTTGTACAATGATTGGAAGGGTTTTTTCAAATGAGGGAGGAGTCAGGCTGAAGTTGTTGTCAGCCTCCTGGATGCCAAGACCCTTGCTATCCTTTAGTTACCAGAGGTGATTGAATAAATAATAATATATTCTTCAATAAATGCAGCAAAAATCCATAAAATATTTGAATAAAGATATTGCAAGGTTGATTGTTTTGGTTATGATTGAATATTATTAATCAATATTAATAAATGATAATTAAATAAAATAATAGAGGGGCCACAATCATATTGGGGATCTTCAACACCTCTCTTCAGGGAATTCACTTTGAAAACAAGTAGACCTGGTTACTTTGGAACCTTTAATTTATATTCTTAAAGGAAATATTGCCCAAAGATAATATATATATGAAAGATATGATGAAGTTGTAGGGACTTTAAACCAATCTTCCACAACATAAAAAGGATAATAAAACTCACTGGTATGTTATTTGATCCTTAGGGTACCTTTTTGGGACGTGTACTGATGGGTTAAACCTGTAACTGGGGTTAAAAGGTTGTTCAGAAGTTTAAATTGATAAAAAGGGTTTTTAGACGGATAGTATTGATCAGACTAAAGAAATAAATCACTTAATTATCTTTCATAAGTATTTGATTACCTTTTAATAGTGTTTGGATGTAAATATAACTGGGTCTGGGGTATCAATAACCTCAAAAGAGCTCTACATTTATAGCTTTTTGGGTCCCAATTCTGTCCTTCTGAGGGATACAGGGGCTAAAAGGTACAATTTCTAAGGCTAGCAGGGTAACCAGTGGTAGCTGTTCATGTGTTACTGGTGCTCTAAAATGGGTAACATCTAATTCCACAGGGTATGGGAATTGTTCTACTTTTTTATTGATGTTTTTAAATGTGAATAACACTAATCTATCCACCTGATAATTATTTCATTAATTATCCTTTGTAAAGGCTCCCAGGATTTTAATACGTCTTCTTAGTAGAAATTCCTACGGGTAATCTGATTTCATATGGGTTCTAATTATCTATTAGCTGATGGGAATAAAATCATTATACTGATTTTGATCCTTATTTTCAAAATTCTGTTAATTTACTTGAAATAATTAATTAAAAGTATATGCTATTAGAATATATGTAGTATTTTTACATAATCAGTTTCCTCAGTATTTCGTGGACGTACAGATGCCTTGAGGTTTTCACAATTGTATTTTTAAAGTATTTTAAGATATTTTTCAAACTGTAGTTATCTTATTTTTTGAATTTTTTGGTATTTTTATTATATTTTTATTACATTTTATAAAAAATATGTAAAAAGTTGATTTAAGTATTTTTATATGATTTTTTGTATTTCTAGACTATCTACTATCCATGGGGACATTTATTACATATGCAATATGTCCCCGTATTAGTTGTAGCACTTTTACATGGTACCTTGGCTTCTCAAGCCATCTGTCAGTCTGTCAGTCCGTAGTCCCATGGCTGCCTACCTGTCAGATGACCAGGGCTGCGTCCCCAGCTTTTCAGGGTAAGTGGACAGGGTGGAAGTGCTTCTGCTCATCTACCCACGGATTTTTTGGCTGCCGTGGCTGCATGCAGGAATTGTGAAAAATCACATTTCCATCCGTAACTCCTCTAAATCACGGAATTCCTGGATTCTGACACAAAATTCTTTGTGAAACCTAAACTTGGGGTTTCATGTGAAATATTGAAATGGCCAAAATCCCAAGGCCATGTCTCTTGACAGATTTTCATAAATTATTTTAAAATATAAGCAGTGGGAATTTGAGGTAGGTGTCAGTGAGTGACCCTACCTTACATTTTATGTAGAATCATAATTTGAAATTTTTTTTTTAATATTATTTCTCCTGTACTATGTTATTTGTTTATTTATTTTATTTTGTTACTTTTTCAGCTTTCTCTGCAATAGTAACAAGCTGAAAGTTGGTCTCTTGAGTGGTTGAAGTACTTCTTTCACAGGTGAGTGATAATTAATATTCATCTTTGTATTTGTTGGACTTGGTCCCATGCACACCGCAGGGTAAAGGACATGATAGGGATGAAAAATAGGAAAAAGAAATAAGGAAATAGGGAGGAAATAGTAGAAGATCAAAATTATTGTCACAACACACCCCCATAATTTAGTGCTAACATGACCTGAAGCTCATGCCAGATAGCGGGCATAGTGACTTTGAGGATCTCAGTTTACTTAATTTTTCAGCTAACATGTTGTTTCCAGGAATTAGCTTGACTGATATTTCTTTCTTTTTATGTAGGTCTTGTATCCAATTCATCATGATATTGATGTGTTTGGTTTTTGAGTTTGACCCAAAGTGCCTAACCTTGTCTAGCAGTCCGTTGTGGTCAATGTGAAAGGTTTTTGAAGTTGTTTTGGAATACCATAGCTTCTCTTTCAAGAATCATATCCAGATACTTTCAAGTGTTCCATCCAAGAGGGTGTTAAGTTCAGATTCTGTCAACAACATACAGATTTTGGTCTGCTTGTTACTTGACCAGGTGGTGGAACACCCAAGCCAAAATCCAATCATTCCTGATTGAGATTTGCATGTGGTGGGGTTTTCCGCCCAGTTTGCATTGGTAAACATTTCTATGCTTGGTTTTCCGTCCCATTTGGGATTCAGAAACAGATTTTAGTTTACTTTTCCCTTGAAATACTTCCATGTGGGCCAAAATTCCCTCCAGTGATTTATTCCTGGTGCATTATTGTACCTGATAAATTATGAATTTCTTTGTCTAATAAAAACCAAGGAAATGTTGTAGAGTAACAAGAAACATTAGAAAAAGGAAATTGTGATCACAAAAGTGTAAGAGTTCCCACCAAGATAACAGAAGATAAGAAAAGGTATTGAGATCAAGCAAGAGTGGTGAAGACTTTTCAAATGAGCCTAATATTGATACCTAAACTGATTACTGGATTAAGGTATAGATTAAGCAGGTGAGAGTAGAACACAAGTGAAAGTGATCGAACCAAATTAGCTTGAACTCCTTGTTGATGGTCAATCTTCCATGAAGCCTTCATAATTTTGAATCATTAATTGGATGATTTGAGAATTGAAGAGCTTGAATTTTATAAATGAAAGAATTGATGATTTTCCTCTTCCTCTAGATCCTTGTGTTTAAGAATGTTATAAGCTAGTGCGGGTTGAGTGTAGATGATAATGAATATGAATATGCCTGTTGAGCATGAACCACACGACTGCGCGCAACCTCAGGCCTCACACTCATTTGCAGTCATCCACATCATGTAAAAGTGTAAAATGAGAAAGTAAAATAGAAAAGAAAAATAATGAAGGAAATAAGAATCATAACAGTACCGCAAGATGATTGAGACAGCGGGGGCAAGGTCTGGCCTGGTTTGACACACAAGATATTTTAGAATACCAGTGTAGGTCCTAAAGTTGATTTCCAAGTCACTTAATTGACCTTGATCATCCTTGGAGGTGGGTTTGAGTTGAATTCCTGGAGTCATTGGACTTTTTACTTCTTGACAGTCCATAAGACCAACCATATTTAGTCCTTTTTGGATTAATTTTGATTGGTTTAGCGTAGATGTGTTGTTTTCAATGTGGATTTCAAACCCTAGCACTGTATCTGGCTTGTGAGATGATTAGTTTGGGAACCACTCCAAGAAGTGCTTCTGAAATTTGTCAATTTTCACCACCACCACTATTTCATCCACGTGGAAGAAAAAAGCTTACTACAAATCCAACTGCCTGAATTGGCATGGATAAAGGTTGGACTGATTGTATCCAATATACCCAAGCCAGTATATCAGAGTCCCATACCAATTTTTTGGTGCCTGGAAAAGCCTGTATAAGAATTTTTTTAGTTTCAGATACTTAGACTTTCTATTTGATACTTTTTCAGTTTCAATGTAGATTTCCTTGTCTAGAGGAGAAAATAGGAATGCAATCTCTTTGCTTGATTGCCTGATGTTATTCTTCTTATCTATTCCCAACACTAAGAGAGTCACAAGACTGGAGTATTTAACTGTAGGTGAAAAATTATCCTCACAGTCCACCCCAGGAATTTGCATGTTTCCTAATATACATATACTTGCTTTCTTTTTTGCCAGAATGAAGAGAGTGGCTGGATTATCTCAGATGACCATCATTGTCAGCTCTCTGATACCACAAACGTTGCAGTCCTTTAGCTACAGAGAGTGATAAAAATACTGGAATAATAATAATAATTATTATTCCAAAAAATAAACGCTTAGAGGCCCAAATAAATAATGTAATAAGAGCAGTTGCAAGGTTTAATTGGTTTGGTAATAAAAGGTTTTCAATATGTATATAAAAGAGGGGCCACATTATTCTACTACGGGGGGTCTTTACAGACAAAGAAACCTCTCTTCAAGGGGCCTCCTTAGGCAGTTAAAGAACCTTGGAATGAAGATGGGTGCCTTAGAAAGGGATTATTCCACTAATGGCTGGGCATAACAGCACACTGGCCTAGAAAGGAAGGGAAAAACTCACTGTGAGCACTTTATAACAAAAATTCTGCAATAATAGGAAGCGTTTCAGAGCAGATGGGGTGGATTGCCTGACTAAACTTCAAGGGTTGATTGGTTTTTAAGAAATAAATAATAATACTACAGACTTGGTCATAAATCACTTGATTAGACTCTTCATAAGAACTTTACTAACAATGACACGGTTTCTGATTGAAAATAATAATTCCTGGTAAACTGATGATGGAATAATGGATCCAAAGAGGTCTGTATAAATACCTTTTTGGGGTGATTTTGAGCTTCTCAGGGAGCGTAGAGAGAGTTCTTCTCATGGGCTGAGGCTGGCAAGCCATTCAGAGCAGGATTAGCACTTCTACTTGGTGCTCTTCAACAGATTACCTTAGATCTGCTGGATTTCTGTACTATTTTAGCCACAGGATCTGTTAATCTATTATAGCGTGAATTTGATCATTCTTCACTCATCCTTCATTTGTACTATTAGAATTTCTTTAAAGCAAACAGATGTGGACTTTTAATGATTGTCCATCATCTGCTGATCACGTAGATAATTTTCATAATTTTTATGAACACTCCTTGTAGTATTTTGTGGTCTTCAAAGATCAGAGTGAAGGATTTACGTGGTAATCTTTGATCTTTAATTTATTGTTAAAAAATGTACTAAACTTAATTTTTATTAATTTTAATTAAGTTTTGATCTTTTTACATTATTAATAATGCATATGTCAACTTGTTAAATATGACAGGCAACCCATATTAGGTTGTTGCTCTTTTGAGATGTACCTGGTTGTCAGATTAGTCACAATGGATCCAGAAGCGGGGATCAGTCAGTTCAGATGTGCGCAGAGTGGTATCCGCTGCGTGCTTGGCAGAATTAGCTGCGCGCGGGTCTCCAGTACGCGGGAAACTGCTACTACGAGTACATAGGGGTATGTAATGATGTGGGGCTGCGCGCGGGAATTGTGACATAACACATTTCCGTGTGTAACTCCTAAAATATACACAACAACTCAATTCTGAGTGAATTTTAGGTGTAAAGCCTATACGTGACAACATGTGTGAAATGTTGAAATGGCCAAAAGGTGCCATACTGGTGTTGTAATTTTTAGTACTTTTCTTTTTAATTATTTTAAAAATGTAAGGACTTGGATTTCAAAATTGGGGTCAGTGAGTGACCCTACCTAATTTTGGCTGAGGAATCCATTTCTTTATTAAATTTATGGATTTCTCACTCCTTCTTTTGTTAATTGAGATATTCTTATTTTTCATACTTTTGTGTTTCTATGACAAGTTGCTCTGTACATAGTAGCAAGCTGACATTCCCCCAATCCAAGATATGTCTATATCTGAAAAATAAAATTCTGGGTCAATGCCTTCTGCTGGCTATGTAGTTCCTTAGGTGTATGGGTCCATCAGGGATATTGTGTTCAGGTAACAATTTATCCTTATCAGCTGATTCTCCCTTGTATCTAACTAGGTAGAGTCTAACATCTTTCCCATTGATCCTTTTTTTTATCTTTAAGGATCTTGCTAATTTTTCCTCTGTCTTTTTCAGGTTCTTCTGCAACAGGTATTTCAGGTGAAGGAGTATATTCTCCATTCCTTGGGTGGTAGTGTTTGATGAGACTTACTGGGAAGACTGGGTGTTTTCTAGAAAGCTCATCACTAAGGATTACTTCTACAGCATTCTTACCATGAAGTTTATTAATGTTGAAAGGTCCAACAAAAGCTGGTCTAAGCTTTCTATTTCCAGCTAAGTTGGTGAAGTTGGTGGTAGAGATCAAGACTTGATCACCAATCTTGAAATCCGGCTCCTTATGGGTTTTATCCCACCTTTGTTGGTTTTACTCCACAGCATCCTGGACACACTTAACAGCATGTTTATTGGCTACATCTATCATTTTTTTGAAATCAAGTGATGTAGGGTGAATATTTGTTAGCTGGTGATTAAGGTTATCCTTGGTTAATTTAGGAATCCATCCTCTTTACAGTATTTAGGGTGCTTCCTTAGTGGTAGAGTTCTTGCTACTGTTGTAGGCCATCTCTAGTGCAGGTAAAAGGCTAACCCAATTGTGGCAATAACCATCAGAGTTGTTGTATTCCAGACCAAAGCCACAGAATCTACTGAGAATTTCTTCCAGGGCCTGAATCATTCTTTCAGCTAAGCCATCCATCTGAGGGTGATAAGCTGTAGAGAAAGCTAAGGTAGTTCCCAGCATGTCATGAAGATTTCTCCAGAACTCAGAGGTGAATTTAGGATCTCTGTCACAGATAATGATCTTGGGAACTCCAACATCAGAAATTAGTCTGTTCCAAAATAATAGGGCAACTTCCATAGCAGTGTCTTCCTTGTGATTAGGTGGAAGCTTTTCTTTCTTGGAGAACCTATCCACAATGACTAGGACTGGGTTGTAGGAATAGGCTCCTCCTGGTGGTAGCCCAGTTACAAAGTCCATGTTGATGATCTCCCATCTTTTTTGGGTTCAGCAATCTTTTGCAGTAGACCAAACCTTTTCCCAGTGGTCCTGTTGGACTTCTGACAAGTTTGACAACTAGTAACATACTGGATAGTGGAGTATCTCCAATTTATCCACCAAGAATTTTGTTTAAACTTATCTAAGGTTCTATTAGCAGATAAATGAACAGATGAGCAGTTATCATGGCATTCAGCCAGGACGTGTTTGATATGGTCGTCCTTAGTTACAACTATAACACTTGAATGTTGATGCCTGTAGTATACTAGACCATCCCATATGGTGCACCTTCTGGCTTTGTATGGTTTCAAGAGGGGTTCAGGTAGCCTATTGATCAATTAAGATGGTGGAGAAGTGCTTTCCATAATGGTGATCAGAGTTTTCATGCCAGAATTGTAAGATTCTTTGATTTATTTGAACAAGGATTCATCCAATTCACAAATGTGGATTCCCATTATAGGAGCTTCAACGTTCAACATGTTAATGATAAGGATAGGGAAGATATCATTATCCTCTGGGTCATAAGCAGGGTTACTTGGGTCATTGGGTAAAGCATTCCTGCTCAAACTATCAGCATTCTGGTGTTTAGTACCAGCTTGGTGAGCTATGGTCTCTGACCTCTGTACTGTTTTATGGCTATCTGCCATCTTAACATGTGCCTACTAGGGGTTTTCATGTTCATCAAATTCCTGAAATCATTGCAGTCAGTAATCACAGTGAACTTGGTGCCTTCCAAGTAGTAATGAAGTTTTTCCAGAGCCCATACTAAAGCAAGGCATTCCATTTGGCTTGCACCATACCTTTTCTCAGTATCCTTAACTTGTCTGGATATGAAGAGTATAGGTTTTTCCAGTGGTTTGTCATCCTCTATGACTTCCTGGTGTAATGCAGCTCCTAGCCCATCCATACTAGCATCTATATAGAGCTTGAAGGGTTTAGAATAGTCTGTCTGAATCAGTACTGGAGCTGAAGCCATGGCCATCTTGAGTTGATTGTAATTCTTGACTCTTTATGAGTCATTTCAAAAAAGGTGGTGTTGTTGCATATTTCATACAGACACTTGGTTAGAAGAGAAAACTTTGGAAAGTACTTCCTATAGTAGCTGCAGAAGCTAATAAAAGATAGGAGTTCAGTTTTATTCTGAGGCATTGGCCTATTCATTACTGCTGCTATCTTGTTTTGGTCAGTAGCTGAGGTTAGTCCAGAGACAATGTGTCCTAAGGCTTTCAGTTCTCCATAACCAAAGTTACAATTTTTCATTGATACTTTCAATCCCACAGCAGAGATAGTTTTGAGGACTAATCTTACTTTATCCAGGTGGGTATCCCAATCATCAGAGTAAATGATAAAATCATCAATGTAAACCATCATCTATCCTTGTCTGATGAACAATCCTAGAACTGTTTCAATCATCCTTTGAAAGTGAGAAGGAGCATTTTTTATACCAAAAGGCATCCTTAGATACTCATAAATTCCCAAATGACAGATAATTCTCATCAATTTCTGGCTATCAGGGCTGATAGTTATTTGGGGAAAACCTTTCAGCATTTCCATGGTAGTGATGTACTTAGCTTTTGATAGGATATGCAGAGCATGGTCAATCCTTGGAATTGGATAATAATCGGCTTGGGTGTAGTTGTTCAGCATTCTGAAATCTCCAACCATCCTTGACTTATCATTATGCCAAGCTATAATTACTGGAGTAGTGATATCTACTTGTTCATTGTGTCCTACTTTCCTTAAGACTTGTAGGTCAACCTACTCTTGGATGTGAGTTTCCAGAGAAGCTCTAGATTTTGGACTAGAAGGGTAAGCAGGTCTCCTGAGGTCAAGTGGGTAAGGAGGCTTAATGATTAGAGTCAGAATCATATCATGTCCTTTGATGTTACCAATGGGGTGATCCTTGGTACGGAAAGCATTCTGATTTTCAAAGCATACTTGTAGGATGTCCTGTCTTTTTTCTTCATTTAAAAGAGGATTCAAAGCTACTTGAGAGAAGTATTCCTTATTGAAACTCTCTAAGTTTTTTTCATAAGTTGAATCAGAAGTTTGAGCATTGACATGGAATATTTGAAACTTCTTGTTCCAGTCTCCCCCTATGGTGAATTATCTACCTTTGCTTTGGAATACATCTATACCATAAAAGCAAAGAGAATCATTCCCAAGGATAAAGTAATCACAAACTCTGTTTTGGAGCACTAAAAATTCAATTTTCAGTTTGAGTGATCCTTTAGAGTGAGGGAGTATGATATCAGAGGACCATACTCCAATAGCATTGAGAGAAGCATTACAACCCCTGACCTTAGCCTGAGGTATGGGTAATAAGTTCAGTTTCCAGTCTGGGTCTTTTTTCTCCAAATAAGTTGAACCAACACAAGAGAAAAAGGCTCCACTGTCTAGAAGTAACTTAAAAGGGGAACCTTGAATTAAACCAGTAGCATAGCATGTTTTTCCTGAAGTGTAACTTTTACTGGCAGAAGGTTTTAGATTCAAGGCCTTAGCCTCAGAGATGTGGTGAATCTTCATGTTGGGATTCCATTTTTGAGGTAAGTTAGAATCCTCATTAACATAATTTATGTCTAGGGAAGACTCAATACTTCCTTCAATGACATTGATGGGGTTAGTGATCACCAAATCACACTCATAAAGTGATCCATCAGTATCATCTAGGTGAGGGTCAGGATTATCATAATCTTCTCCTTCAATAGGATTAATCATTTTCCTAGGTAGAGGACAATCAGGTCCTACATGTCCTGTTTGGTTACAGTTCCAACATACTTTTTCCTTTAACTCTGGAGTCTTCTTGACCTCTAAGGTAGTTGGATTAGTGGCAGGGGATTCCTTAGTTTTGGAAGTATACTCTTCCCTGTTCCTAGTATTTTGTTCCCTGGGGAGTCTGTTGACTCTCTTATATAGACCATTCATATCAATTGTCTCTTCCAACACACCTATCAGGGTAGAAAGATCAGAATCCATATAAGGCATCCTGCACCTTACACTGTGGTTGATTTTCCTGGGACATAAGTTGAGAAGTCTTTCATGGACTTCTTCTTTATCAGCATCTGGGTAAAAACAGTCTAACCTCCTTTTCTGGTCTAAGCACCACTTATGAGGTTTTTCTTTGGATGGATCAGACTGGGAGGTTTCAAAAGTTTTCATCATCTTTCTTTTCCAAATCATAGTACCAAATTTTACTTTGATCAATTCTTTCCAAGAACTCCAGGATAAAGATCCAACTTCTTCCATTTTATTGATAAACCAATCAAGAGCCACTCCTTCAAATAGTCTGTGCAATCTTGCCACAACTATTGTATCAGGAAGTTCATAAGAAGAAAGGGTATAATCAATAAATTTAATGAAACTGACATGGTTGTATTCTCCTTCTACGGAGAATTTAGGCCATTCATTAATGGGTGGAAGTAACTTCAAAGCCTTTTCTATTTCAGGAGTAGGACTGGGCCTAAAAGATTGATCCCTAGTTGTCCTAGTTCTGGCAGGAACACTAGGAGTACTGGTGAACCTAGCAGGTCTAGTTTATTCCAGGTCAATGACTGGGGAGTTAGTAGAATTGACTTTAAAATCTCTGAGATCATTCTTAATCATACCTAACTCCAAATCAAGTTTGTTTTTTAGTAAATCAATTTTGTTAATCAGGTGAGCTGAAGGAGTAGGACTAGTTTCCTTAACTTCTTCCTTAAGCTGGTTCATGGTTGCAAGAATACCTTGGGAAGAATTGATTGGTTATCATCAATATGTTTCATCAGGTCCAACTAACTAGATTTTATACTATCCTTGATTTTTTATATTTCTAACTCATCAATTCTCATAGTCTGAGACTGTGTACAAATCACTCTGAAAATACTCAGACTCAATCTGTCCAATGTTTGATAAACTTTGTCAAAACATTGGCTGATAACCATAAAATTGTGACACACATTTACAGAAAAGCTATTAAGAGCTTCTACATCTAATTGTGGTACACCTTTTTCCACTTCTGGGCTAGGGATATTATGCAGTCCCAATCCTTTGGGTTCCTTAACTTCTGATGGACTGAGGAACTCTTCTTTGTGGGGTTGTTTCCCTTTAAGGAAGCTAACTGATCCCAAGGATTCCAGTTCTGTACGTAGCCTTCTACTTCTTTCTTTGGGATCAACCTTGGCAGAGAAATCTGAGATTTCTTTTCCAGAGAAATAGCTTTTCTCATACCTGGCTGATCCTCCTGGGTGTGAGCCAATTTGAATTGTTCCCAATAGCTCAAGTGCTCTTTCACTAATACCTTGACTCTTTCCTCCTTGGTTGATTCCAGCTGGGGTGGCATAGGAGGACCGGTATCCTCCTGGGAAAACGTGTTGGGCAATGGGTGGTTCTCCAATGCTCTGTTGGTTGATTTGGTGGCTGCGGCCGTTGCCGTTGTTGTCCCACATGACGCTATGGTCACGGGTTTGAGCCCCCTCATTGCACTTGCAACTGGAGTCCTTACGCCTACGGGTTCCTCCAGGCAGAGATCCATACAATGGGGCTCTACCTGTTGCACGGGTGCTGCGCCTGTTTTGGTACTTAGCACCAGAAAAATGAGTAAGTCTTTTTTAGAAACTTTTGAGAAAAGACTTAAAAATATAAAATAATATTTTTTTGTATTTATATTTTAAATAATTTTTTATATATATTTTAACTTACTTCAAGTTAAATTCAAGGGTACCAACACTTGGTTGGGATCACAACTGTCCTTGGGGGGTATTCCAAGGGGGTCTGAGTGAGTTCCAATCAGATCCTGGGATAAATCCAAGGGTAAGTCCAAGGGTACACTGTCTGGGATGTCCTCTAGGAGGTCCTGGTCAATGAGATCACCAAAAACCAAATCCACTGAGATGGATAAAGACAAAAAAATATAAGTTTAATATTTTTTGTGTTTTTACGTGGAAAGATGATGTATTTAGAAAAATAATCACTTTTATTAGTTCTGGATTTTTCTTTATCTTCAGGATTATTTAGTTTATAAATATAAAGCTTCCTTTGATAAATTTTCCACTCCTTATGTTGCCTTAATAAAGAATTGAAATTGATAATTCTTTCAAGCTCAAGTTCTTTGTTCTTCATAACCTGATGTTTATAATAAAGCGATTTCTCTTGTTTTTGCTCAGGAGTTATAATAATAGGGACAAAGTTATGGAGTTTCTCTTCTTTTTTCTTTTTAAGAAGGTAAAAATAATAATTGATCAATTCTCTGTTTGTCTTAATATCCACTAGAGAAACAAATGAAAAAAAATTTATGTTATAAGTATTTTAACTTATTTTTTTTTTAAAAAAAATAGGGGGGTCCAAGGAATAAATAATAAAAGATTAATTATTTAAGGATGTTTCCCGGCCAGACCCCCAGTTTTCAGCTCTCTGATACCAGGAACCTTGCAGTCCTTTAGCTACAGAGAGTGATAAAAATACTGGAATAATTATTATTATTATTATTCCAAATATAAAAGCTTAGAGGCTCAAATAAATAATGTAATAAGAGCAGTTGCAAGGTTTAATTGGTTTTTTAATAAAAGGTTTTCAATATGTATATAAAGGAGGGGCCACAGTATTATACTACTGGGGGTCTTTACAGACAAAGAAACCTCTCTTCAAGGGGCCTCCTTAGGCAGTGTTGACTATCTAGTTGCATCTTTAGTTCTTTCTTATCTCATGTGTTCATGACAAGACTGGTTTTTTGCGTGCCAAGCTATATTCATTATTCAATATTCATTCTCATACCTCTTGCGCGTCGAACACTACTTAATCCAACATCTCCAGCAACCCAGAGAGGAGGAACTCGTTGATTTCTTCTTTTTACTCGTTTAAGTGTTTCTTACTCCTTCAAACATCGAACACCAAACACTTCAAGAAGAACGACCATCAACAAGGAACATTTTCAGTAATTTGGTGCAATCATTTCTCTGGAAAATACCGCCGATCATCTTCATTAACTCACTTTTATTCATGTGATCAGCTTAGTCTACACAAGAGGTGTTTCAGCTTTAACTCAACTTGCCGCTGCTTAAGTTTCAGGTCTCATTTATAATTTTGGCATTTTTCCTGTTGCTGGGTATGATTCTCTTAATTTCTTTCTTTCTCTAGTTGAATAAACTTGAACTGTCTTCTAACTGTATTTGTGTGTTAGTCATTGGTCATACACACATTCAGTAATTCAAGTTATTTCAACATGATTAACAGTCAAAGAAGGCACCAATCAACTTCAACCTGTTCGCCTACTGAATCAATTGACCAGCCATGCCAGAATCCATGACCGCTACTATTCTCAAAACGGCAATCGAAGCTATTCCCCTTCTGAAAATGGACAACTTTTCCATCTGGCGTAATTGCATGGTGAATATGCTTGATCTTCAAGAATACCTGTTTGACAAAATCACCCAGAAGAAACTGGACAGCAATGGCAATCCTGTAAAGCTCAGTCATGTGGAAAATGTACGAATCAGAACAATCATGACCTCCAAGTTGGATACCTCAGTTCAAGAAAATGTTATCAATCCTGAAAATGAAAAAGACGCGCATCGTATCTGGGCTAGTATTAACAAATACTTTTCTTCCAATCACGCTTCAAATCGCACAAGAATCTTCAAGGAATTTCTCAGAACTCCATTCTCCATCTCTAACATTCTTGGCTTTATCACCGATACCAAAACAGCCATCTTGCGTCTTCACAAAGTTGGAATCAATCTACCCATTGATATCATTGCGTACCTTATACTCAAGAAACTTCCACCCTCCATGGACACAGTCGTTCAACAAATTACACATTCGGACAAGAAGGTGACTCCCAATCATGTGCTGGATCATCTTAGAATGTTTCACAATAACAAGTGTCTTGGAAACGGATCAACAGTCGACAGCAAGAAAGAAGATTCCACAAAGGTATCTTTTTTTAACAAGGAGCTAAAACCCTGTGAAAGCAACTGGCATAATCCAAAAGCTGCCCATCCTGAAGGTTGCTGCTGGAAGCTCTACCCTCAACTCAAGCCAGCCTTTCCAAGAAAAAAGAGAGTCAATGGAAATGACTAAAATCCCTCAACCACAAGTGTTAGATCCTTTCGATCCTTTCACTCAAGTCTTCATCCTTCTTCATCTCTCTCCTTTATTCTTGACTCAGGGTCATCAACACACATGGTGTCTGATGCATCTTTCTTTGATCAATTAGACCAATCGTTAGGAGGAGTTATCTCTACTAGCTCAGGCGTGGACAATCTTTGTTACTGTGGGAAGGGAATCATGACCTTGAGAGATGACAAAAGTCACGTGGTAACCCTAACCAACATTCTGTACACACCAAACTCCACTGCTAATTTGATATCTCTTTGCTCATTGCTGTTGGATGGGTTTGATGTTTCCTTTTCTGTTGATGAAGTGATCCTAAAAAATGGAAAGTGGTCGGTGACCGGGTATTATGACTGCAATATACCCATTTTTCATTTCAAATCCTTGCGCAAAACCTCTCATCTAAGTCATGATGAAGTCCTTCATAAGTCTCTGGGACACGTTTGCTATCATTGGATAAGGCAAAAATTGGGAATCAAAGTCTCAAAACCCAGGGAATGTACTGCCTGTGCAATCAGCAAGATTACTCGTGCTTCATTCACCTCAAAGCATCAACAAGCAGAAAGGCCGTTTCAAGAGCTGCATTGCGACCTGATTGGACCCATTAAGCTGAGAAGTATTTACCATGAAGCTTACATACTGACCATTGTGGACAGTTGTACGAGATTTTTAGCTGCAATTCCGATCAAAGACAAGATTCAAGCTTCCTCGAAAATTCAATACCTCATTAATCTGGAATCAAAAAGGTTTGGTTACACACCTATGATTCTCCATTCGGACAGAGGCACTGAATTCCAAAATGAGTCGATGAAAACTTTTTGCTTGTAATATAACATCAAACAATCCTTCTCTGATCCCTATATGCCGGAAAAGAATGGCCTAGCAGAAAGATATAATCGATCTATACTTGAATCACTTTGCTTGGTTCTATTTGACTCTAAGCTTCCAACCAAATACTGGAGCATAATTATCAAGGCATGTGTTCTCACTCTTAACCAAGTCCCTGCTCATAAATCCAAAATGTCACCCTATGAGCAATTCAAAGGTTGAAGGATTGAATTGAGCTACTTTCACCCCATTGGGAATCCTCTTACCTATGTTTCTGGGGAAAAACCTCCGTTCACAAAACTTGAACCACGTGGAGAATTTGGACGACTGATTGGCTACAATGAAGAACTGCTGTTGTATAAGGTTCTCACAGAGGATAATTGAGTTATTGACACTAAAAGCGTCAAACTTCTTGACTTTGACGCCTCCCTCAATTGGTACTCTTTGGAAAATGTGTTAGAAATAGAGGATGATTGTGCTGTTACAGGGGATGAGACGACTTTGACCGTGCCTCAGGCTGATGAATTAAACAACAAATGGATGGTATCCTCAACCACCTCTTTCACGCCAATAGACACTGGTGAATCTCTCTTCAGTCCAACATTTGAAGAATCCTTATCCTCCGCAACGACTCCAGCCTCCAATCCGATGGAAAACTTGAGCTCAGCTGGTCGTTATATTCTCAGAGAGCGAACAGAAAGAATCAAACCCCTGCAATACTCCCACTCAGCTAGGTTGAAGAAGGACCCGGGTTATTGGAAAGATTCGCGCGGTACAGAGATGGAAGACATAGAAAATCAGAATTTCTGGGAAGATTACGAGGGCACGCCGGATCACTTTCTCCAAACGATGTGGGTCAACAAGTTAAAAACGCCAACACTCTCGACGCCGGAAAGAAAAAAATCTCGCCTCTGCATCATGGGGAACTTGCAAACACCGGGTATAGATTTTACTGAAACGTTTGCCCCAACTGGGAAGTTTACCACCCTTCTTCTGCTGCTAATACGTGGACTTAGCTGTAATTTGAGGATTCGTCAATTTGACGTGAAAGCAGCGTTTTTGTTTGCTCCTCTAGACAAGGACATTTGCATTGTGAAGCCGGATGAGTGCAATCAAAAATCAAGTTTCTTGAAATTAAAGAAATCTTTATACGGGCTCAGACAAGCTCCCGCAAACTGGTTCAAGACTCTGAAATCTTGGCTGGAATCTATTGGGTACAGAGAATCCAACTCTGATCCTTGTCTATACATACACACGCTCAAAAATTTGTCCTTTTTCTTTCACGTAGACAACCTCATAGTTGTTGGGGAGGCAGAATGGTTTGAAGATTCCTTTGTGGAACGCTTCCCTAGGTCTACAGCGCATGATCCGGAAACGGTGCTAGGGATGAATGTCACGATGGATAATGGAAGATTGGCTCTCAATCAGAAGACTCTCATACTTGATACCCTCGAGGAACTTGATCTGGTTTCTTGTCAACCGGTGTGTACCCCTCTCACTCCTGGATTGCATCTAGTACAAGCAACGGAAAGCGATTTCAAGGAGTTTGAGAGACTGAATATCAACTACAGAAGATTCACTGGAATAATAAATCATCTTGCCTGTAGGACTCAACCCAACTTATCTGCTGCGGCATCTCTACTCTCCCGATTCAACCAACGACCCGGTCTTACACACTGGAAAGAGGTAATTCATGTATGGAAGTATCTCGCAGGAACTGCAGGCCTTTCTCTGGTGCTTAACCCCTCTGGTTTTAGTGATAGTTTGATTGCTTACTCTGACGCAACCTGGGCTGACGATCCAGAAACTTGACTGTCTCAATCTGGATTTCTCGTGGAGTTTTTGTCTTTCCCAGTTGCATGGAAGAGTCGTAAACAAACCAACATTACTCTTTTGACAACGGAAGCCAAGATCAATGCTCTGACTGACAGCGCTCAGGAAAGTCTATGGATAAAATCAATCATCGAGGAAATCTGGCGAAAAGAACTAGCGCCTACAACTTTCTTCATAGACAACAAGGGTCTATTGGACAAAATTAAACACTTCGGAGACAACTCAAAAACAAAACACATTGACATGAAGATGAAATGGCTTTGGGAACAGTATGGCAAGAGAATAATATCTGTTCAATTGATCTTGTCCGAAAACATGGTAGTGGATGCCCTGTCAAAGTCCTCTAACAGGTTAATGCTTGATCTTCTTCTGAGTCATTGTTGTCAGTGATCGGCACCAAATTATGGGGGGATGTTGACTATCTAGTTGCATCTTTATTTCTTTCTTATCTCATGTGTTCATGACAAGACTGGTTTGTCGCGCGCCAAGCTATATTCATTATTCAATATTCATTCTCATACCTCTTGCGCGTCAAACACTACTTAATCCAACATCTCCAGCAACCCAGAGAGGAGGAACTTGTTGATTTCTTCTTTTTACTCGTTTAAGTGTTTCTTACTCCTTCAAAAATTGAACACGGAACACTTCAAGAAGAACGACCATCAACGAGGAACATTTTCAGTAATTTGGTGCAATCATTTCTCTGGAAAGTACCGCCAATCATCTTCATTAACTCACTTTTATTCATTTGATCAGCTCAGTCTACAAAAGAGGTGTTTCAGCTTTAACTCAACTTGCCGCTGCTTTAGTCTCAGGTCTCATTTATCATTTTGGCATTTTTCCTGTTGCTGGGTATGATTCTCTTAATTTCTTTCTTTCTCTAGTTGAATAAACTTGAACTGTCTTCTAACTTTATTTGTGTGTTAGTCATTGGTCATACATACATTCAGTAATTCAAGTTATTTCAACAGGCAGTTTAAGAACCTTGGAATGAAGATGGGTGCCTTAGAAAGGGCTTATTCCACTAATGGCCGGCGTGGTGTTGTATTTATAAACATGGGTTGAGAGCTGAGTCACGGGCTGCGCGCTCAGCAGTTGGGTAGGTCGGGCTCAGCATTTGGGTGCGCGCGGTCTCAGCAGTGCCTGCTGAGGGTTCAGCAGCGGCTGCTGCGAGCTCAGCGGTAGGAATTGCAGGGCTCAGCACCAGGTGCGGGTTGGGCCTACTCCAAGGGCGCCGGGCTGAGACCCGCACAGGAAACGCGGACCAAGTGATGGAGCCGGCCTGACCAAGCTTGCGGGTGGCTAGTCCGGAAGGCAAGGGCGTGGCGATCGGGGGTTAGGCGCGCGCAGGCCGACCTGCGGACAGCGAGGTCTGCGGATGCGCGCGGGCGGGTGAACTGGAGGGCTCCGAGTAGGGAGCGGCGAAGGGCCGCACCATGAGAAGGACAAACAGGGCGTACGATGATATCGAGGGGCATGGGTTATGGGGCAAGGGATGGAGGGGTAGGGTTGGGCTAGGGTTCTGTGCTTAGGGGTTGTGTTTCATTGTTCTTTTGCGTTTGTGGTTGTACTTAGGTTAGGGTTGAAGGGGGGGATCCAAGTCCTCACCCTCAACTCTGGGTTGGGTTATGATCTACCTATCTATTGATAATCTATTGAGAAGACCACCAAGGAAAGGAATAGGAAGGATTGGGGGAAAAGGAATACATCTCATTATCTCTTTCTTTAGCTCACTACAGTTAATAAATCATTGCATCCAACCTCCTTACAGACGCCTAGATCAATAACTTCCGGACTTGCGCACAACTTAGGAGCCTAACTCTCCTTTGACTTCCACATCTTGGGGTCTGGCCGGGAACTAATCTTTTGTCTAGGTCTCTTGAAGCTAGCGGGTGCAATGCTGCCCACAACTACCCCAGGATCAAATGTTCCACCCTTGTTCCCTCTCCGGCCGGGAGCTGGCAGGCCAACACCTCCACCACCGCCAACTACTTGGTCCGGCGGTTTCGCTCCTCCTTGGTCAGAGCCTTTGGAGGTGGCTGAGCTTCCGCGACGGGTGTGGCTTAGGCCGCAGAACTTCCCCCATCTCTGATTCAACACCTCAGACATTGGGCGCTTTCTGGAAAGATTTGAGGATATTGCGGACTCCAAAAACGCAACGGGTGAGGACAAGGTCCGCACGGTTGTTCTCTTCATTGCGGACAAGAATACACTCCGGGATGTGGAGGATATGTCAGGGTACAAGGCTTGCAACTGGGGAAGGCTCTGGGGCAAGATGATGGCGAGGTGGGGGAAGTGCAAGCCCTGCTTTTGGGAGACAGACTTCAAGCAAGCGGTGGGTGAGGCAATTTCCTGAGGTGGGGTGCGGACGCAGAGCAATCTGTCTGAGTACAAGTCCCAGTTTGACCAAATTTATAGTTACCTAGAAAAGAACCAGGTGGTGGCAGGTCAGACGGGGGCCATGAAGCGGGAGTTCCTAGGCGGGCTTGCCCCGCAACTTCGCGTGCAGTTCCAGAGTTACCTATTTGAGTGCGGGTTGGTAACGCGGTCAGTGGATGGGAGCGTTGCTCTCCTTCTGAGCCTGGGAGTAATCAACCAGGCTGTCAAGCGCGAGATTGACTTGGAAGAGCTGATCAAGGATACAGCCCGGTCGTTCCCGGCAAGTTCAAGGAAGCCAACGGCCTCTTCCCCCCCAGCCCCAACGCTGGTACCACTCGTGGACCTGCCAGCAACAGAACGGCCCGTAGCCCCTTTGCAGTCAATGGGAGTACCGGTGAACAAGGTAACAGACATGCTATGGGACTAGTGGATACTTATGAATTGGATGGCGGCCCAGCCAATGGCTCCCCCTCCCGCTTTCTTGCGCAATCTGCCGCCCCATGCAAGAGGGGGCTTTCAGCCCAGTAGCGGACCGACGGGGGGGTTTTTTGTTTGCGTGTGCACATATTGCGGCGATAAAGGTCATTGGAAGTCTGGTTGCGTGGATCTGACCAAGGACATGAACAAGGGGTTGGTTTGCGCGTCCAATTTGGTTTCAATTTATAGACACGGATTGGGAACTGTGTCGCGGCTGCGCGCTCAGCATTGGGGGCAAGCTGGCTCAGCATTAGGGTATGCAGAGTGCTCAGCAGCGGCAGCTGCTGTTTGGCTCCGCACCTGATGGATGGGTCAGGCTCAGCATTGAATGCGGCGTGGGCGGAGATCACCCCTGGAGATTGGATTTGGAAGGTAGTGTGCTCGACTAGGTTTGCAGGCGCGCCGGTTTGGATACGTAGGGGCGGAGCAATCCGCGGCCTATGAAGGAATGGATGAGCGCGCACGCAAGCACGCGGATCATGCCGGATATTACCAAACACCCACGACGGGCGCGGAAAAATGGATACGGACAGGCGTGGGGGGCTCCAAGTAGGGCGCGGTGCGAGGAACGCGTCATGAGAAGGACAAACTGGATGGACGGAATGGCGTACGGATGACGGGGGAGTTTGGTACGGAGGAGGTGGGGAGAGGAGGCTAGGGTTTCTGTTTTGAGATTGTTTTCTGTGTTGTTGTCATACTGTTATTTGCGTGTGTACTTAGGTTAGGGTTGAGAGGGAGGACTTATCCTCACTCTCAACTCAGGGTTAGAGGGGGGAGGATGCATGGATGCGGAGGAGAAAGAATCACATCACATCATCAGGCTGAATCACTCATCTCACCAGGAGATTAAAGGAACTCATACCAGATACACATCCAGGTGGAAAGTTCTTAGGATCGAAGGATTGGCGATTTCTCTCTCTCTCTACTTTTCTTTATCTATTATCTCCTTATTTCCATTTCTCATTTAAGTGCAACTTCGGACATCCTCATCTCCTTTCAAACGCAGGGAACCGTTAACTTCCAAACCTTGGGACAATTATAGGGGGATAACCTTTATTCTTTCCACATCTGGGGGTCTGGCCAGGAAGTAACCTTCCGTTTCTAGTCTTTCAAAGGTAACTGGGCGCAATTTCCTATTCATACCTCCCTACAGTCGCTCCTTCTTCTTCTTCTCCTTCTCCTTCCATCTCCGGGTCCGCTACTCCAACCCCACTCTCGTCTTCCATCCCTCCTCCTCCCCCTCCCTTGGCTCGACCCAGGACAAGCTACGCCATTCCCCCATTGGTCTCCAGTTACCATGAACCCACCCGTCCGGTTCGCATCAGGCCGCACGACTACCCTCACGTCCAATTCAACACCGTGGATGTGGAGCAATTTATCTCAAGATACAAATGTATTGCAGATGCGGAAGGTGCGTTGGACGCTGATAAGGGCCAGCTGGTTGTCCTGTTCATTATGGACGAAGAGAAGCTCTGGGATGTGGAGGAAATGGAAGGCTACGAGAATCAAGATTGGCCAAAACTGAAGGCAGAGATCCTAACGCGGTGGGGTAGGCGCGAACCTTGGTTCCGGGAAAGCAATTTTGACCGCGTGGCCTCAGAGGCGAGCGCGCGCGGAGGAGTCAGAACGCGGGTGGAGCTGGCGGAGTACACCTCAACATTTGATTGGATATATTGGTACTTGTCAAAGAATGAGGTGGTGGCAGGACAGACTGGGGCCATGAAACGCACGTTTCTGGGCGGTTTAGGCGCTCAACTCCGGGCAAGGGTGCAGCGGCATCTTTACAATCACAACTTGGTAAAGCGGTCACTGGACGGGAGCATTGCGCTCCTTCCGGAGTTGGCTGTCATTTGCCGGGCTGTGGAGAGTGAGCTTGACTTAGAGGAGCTTATTGAGGACACTGCTAAGTCCTTCCCAGCGGGACCAAAGAAATCCGCCCCCCAGGTTCTGGCTCCAGGGCAATTTCCGGCCCCAGTTCCACCTACTTCCACGCTTGTTCCGGTTCCTCAAACAGCGCCAGCCCCTCCAGTAAGCAAATTGAAGGAGCTGATGAAGGACCTGAAGATCTGCATGAGTCGTATGGGCCAGCAGCAGCCGCGAGGGCCTCCACCTCACATGGTGGAAGGGTTTCAGCCGCCCGGCACCTTTGTGCCGAGGGGGTGCTTGTACTGAGGGGAAAACGGTCATTGGCGATTGGCATGCAAGGAGCTTACAAAGGATCTCAGCGCGGGATTGGTTCCAACGGCGGGGATGGGGTACATGTTTCTGACGGGCGAAAAGATTCCGATGGAGCCAAGCCAACCGACCGCAATGCAACAGGTGCGCACACGGGGTCAGGAGGCAGGGACGACGGCGCAAGCGTCACTGGGAATTTTTACCGGTCCCGGATTGTGGCAACCACCTCGGGTGGAAGCTGAGGTAAGGGTAGTGGCAACAGAAGAAAAGGTGGTGGTCTCCAATAACATGGAGGTGGACGCGAAGGAGAGACCCCCGTCAGCCGTTCCAAAACCAGCCGCGTGCGCGCTTGGAACCAAGGCGCCAGCAGCGAACCCTGTAGGGAAGAAGAAAGCGGCGGACATTGTGCGAAGGGTGATGGGTAACAAGACTCCGGTTCCGCTGACCTTGCGGGAACTGGCGGCCGTGTCTCTGGTGGTGGTAGACAAGATGGTTCAGGCGTTGCGGGATTGCAGTCAGGGCCGGGTACCTCAGACGGTGCAGCGGGTTCATGTGGCGCGGAAGGAGGAGGGGCGCGGGGAGTGCGAGTTGAAATCGGTTTTGACTCCGCTCGCTGACGTTCCGATGGTCATAGCGGGAAGGAAGGTGTGGGCTATGGTGGACAGCGGTTCAATGGTGAACCTGTTGCCATCGCAGATGGTGGATGATTTGGGGTTGGTTTGGCGGAAATGCGCAATGGGTCTATGCGCGCTTAACAGAGGGGAGTGTCATGTGGATGGAGTAGTCAAGGAGGAGGAGGTTGAGGTTGCAAGGGTCCGTAGGCCCCTTTCTTTTCTTTTGGTTGATTGTGGGGATGTGATTTTGGGAAGGCCGTTCATTTTTGGGTTTTGAGCACGCATGGTTTTCAATCCAGAGGCGGGAACGGAGGCGTTGACAGTGGAGGATTTGTCCGGCGGAAGGTTTGAGACGACTATCTGCGATCACGGGCAAGGGAAGCGGAGGAGAGTTTCGGAGTATGAGGAGGAACCAGACGTGGAGTTGGTCTGCAACGGGCAACCTTCGGAGGATTTTTTCTAGTCAACCAAGGAGACCGCGCAAAACAAGCTCCGGTTTTGCGCGGGTGGTTGACTAATGAGGAGCAGGGAGGGGGAGGAAGGAAAGTGCAGGGCCCGCACGTTGCAGAAGTAAGTCCCTTTTCTCAGTATGCATTGCCCAAGGGTACTACGCTTTGAAAACCCTATCATTGTGCCACACTCGTGAGCGAAGGCAAAAGCCGCGGTTCTGTTCTGTGCAGGACTTACAGCAAAGGATGCGTGCGGTGCAATGTGGGCAAGTACAAGCCGGTGTCACGGAAGGTCCGACCGAGGAATGAGCCAATGCCCCAGGAATTGAACGGACCGCTTTGACCAATTGCTTGGTTGCGGGACCCTTGGGTCACGCCAATTAAGGCTTCAGGGTGGGTTACTAGTTTGAGGCGGATCACGCAGGAGCAGATTGCAGCTTTCAATTTCGGCCCAACGGGATGGTTGAGTACGGAGGAGCGCAAGTTGCTGATTTCGGTTCTGGTTCTTTGGGAAAGAGCGCTTGTGTTCGGACCGGAAGAGCGGGGGCTCCTGAAAAATGATATCGGCGACCCCTATGTAATCCCCACTGTCAATCACAAGCCATGGCAGATCAAGCCAATTCCAATACCGCGGGCGGTCGGGGAGCAGTTTCTGGAGTTGGTGCGGGAGCGCGTGAAGACTGGCCTTTACAAACAGTCAAGGTCTAGTTACTCCAGCCCAATCTTTGCGGTGGTCAAGCAGGACGGAAAGTTGTTGAGGATTGTTCATGATTTACAGCGGCTCAAATCCTTTACAATCCGGGACGCAGGACGGCCCCCTTGCGTTGACAAATTCCTTGAGTCAATGGCGGGGCGCGCTTGTTACTGTTTAGTGGATGTGATGGGGGGATATGACCAGGGCAAGTTGGATCCTTGCTTGCGGCCTCTAATGGCATTTGAGACTGGGTTGGGAAGAGTGCAGCTGACTCGGCTCCCGCAAGGTGCGACCAATTCCGTGGCGGTGTACCAGGGGCAAATGGTTTGGATCCTGAAGGATGATCTTCCAGAGGGAGTCCAAATCTTCATTGACGACGCGGGCATCAAAGGTCCGAAATCCAATTACGGGGGAGCGGAGCTGGTTGAAGTTCCCGGTGTCCGACGTTTCGTGTGGGAATATGCGCAGACATTGGAACGCATCCTGTTTTGCATTGAGGAGGCAGGACTGACGGTGTTGGGGAAGAAGTTGGCGGTTTGTGTCCTGGCGCTCGAAGTCCTTGGCCATGTTGTTGCTTCCGACGGCCAGCCCATTGCAGAGAAAAAGCGGAACAAGGTCCTCAAATGGACAACCACACGGATGGTGTCGCATATCCTTCAGTTCTTGGGATTATGTAGCTATGTCTGTATGTTCATCGAGAGGTTTGCGGAGGTGGCGAGCCCGCTCCAATCACTAACGCAGAAAGGCGCAGAGTGGAAGTGGGGGGAAGAATGCAATGGTGCATTCCGGAAGCTCAAGGAGATTGTGGGATGTGAAATTGTGCTCCACAATCTTGACTACAACGCGGGAGGAATTAGGCTAGCGGTTGATTCCAGCGAATTTGGCGCAGGGGGGTTCTCACTCAAGAGGACAACGGCAAGGATAGGCCGGTACTTTACAAGTCGGTCACCTTCACTCTGAAGGAAAGCCGGTACTCCCAGCCGAAGTTGGAGTTGTACGGGGTCACCAAGATCGTGTGGCGGCTCCAGTATCTTTTGTGGGGGGTCCATTTTGAGCTTTTGGTGGACGCGGAGGCGCTGGCGCGGATGATCAATTCCCCGGCGTTGCCCAACGCTCCCATGACCAGGTGGGTGGTGTTTCTCCAACTTTTCTCCTTTGCTGTTGTTCATGTTCCGGGGAAAGCGTTCAATATGCCCAAAACTTTGTTGCGGTATCCAAGGGACAACCCGTTCAAGGACGCGGAACTGCTCAATGTGGAGGCCCCAGCTGTCAAGGTAGGGGTTGTGGAGGCAGGCGTTCAGCTGCTGCTCCGGCAGACTGGGCGTTAAGCAATCCTTTTTGACTACTTGTGGGACCTTTGTTTTCCCAATGGAGCTACGGAGAAGGACATGCAATGGGCAAAGCGGCGGGCCGGGAATTTCTACGTACATAAGGGGCAGCTTTGGCGGCGGAAGACTCCGGTTCCTCTTGTGGTTAACACTTCAAGAGCGGATCAGGAAGCTATCCACCCGAGCCTTCACAACGATCTTGGTCATCAAGGGGAGGTTGAGACGTGGAGGCGGGTCAAAGGGCGGTTCTGGTGGCCAGGTGTAGTGCGTGCGGTTTGGGAATGGCTGGTGTCCTGCGAAGCCTGTCAACGGCGGAGCGCGAGACTGCCCAAGGAAGTTGGAAACCCCACGTGGGAAGACACCCTCTTTGGTCAAGTCTCACTTGATGTTGTCCACATCAAGGCTGGTAAGTTTGCCTATCTGCTCGTCGCGCGAGACAATCTGTCCGGTTGGGCGGAAGCGCGTCCGTTGGTCAAGCTCTCGGCGGACAAAGTTGCTCTATTTCTGGAGGAAGATTGGTTTGCGCGGTACGGGTTGCTTTGTCTGGTCACAGTGGATGGAGGGGCTGAGTTTTGCGGCCGTTTGGTCGAATTGGTGAAGAGTTGCGGAGCCAAGTTTGGCTGAGTAACGGAGTACTATCCCAAGGGGGCCGGCATGATCAAACGCAGGCATCAGCCAATCAAGGACGCCCTGGTCAAGATGTGCGGGGAGGACGGTAAGCGCTGGCAGGAGACCCTTTCAATGGTTCTGTTTGCAGATTGGATTTTGGTGAAGCTGTCAACAGGCTCCTCGCCGTACGAGTTACTTTTTGGGCAGCGCCCCGTGCTTCCGGTGGACATTGAGTTGGAGATGTTCCTGGGGGTTGACTGGTGGAAGGTGAAGACTTCCGCCGAATTGCTTGAGGCTTGCGCCGAACAGCTCCTTTGACGGGAAGGAATGCTCACAAAGGCCGCAGACCGGCTAAAGAAGACTTGGACGGCTTTGGTGCGCTATTGGGACAAGCGCTGCTTGCATCGCCTCCAGGATCCCTTGCGGAAGGGGGATTTGGTGCTCCTGTACAACCAAAGTCTGGAGTCTCAGTGGGAGAAGTTGTTTGCTAACCGGTGGAACGGCCCGTTCCGCGTGTCATCCAAGTTCAAGGGCGGCAGCTGTCAGTTGGAAGAATCAGACGGTACTCCGCTGAAACTGAAGGCGGCGGCTTTGCATTTCAAGCGCTTCTTTGCACAAGGACCTACCTCGTTTGACAAGACGGCGGAAGGGGGTGAAGGATCTGACAAGGGGAGTGTGGAGTGCGGCAATGGTGTAGGAACGCGATCTGGGGATTTGTATTTGGGCGGAGAAGCGGAGGCCGTGCCGTTGCAACCAGCTGGGGACAGTGGCCAAGTTGGGGGGGGAGGTAGAGGGGGTAGGGGATAAGTTTTGATTTGGTGAGGGGGTGCTCTAGCCGGTTCACAGCCGGTGTGGAAACTATCGGGGCAACACCCCAGAAGTTGTCCTCGAGTTCCGGAAGTTATTGATCAAAGCGTCTGTAAGGAGATTGGATGCAGCCGTTCAAGAGAGAGAGAGGGAGAGAGAGAGAGCAATAATAAGATGAATTCCTTCCTTTCCAATCCAATCCAATCCAATGCCATAAAAAGTGATATCCTAGATTGCAGTCCAGTCCGTGAAGTGAAGTGAAGTGCTTTTCTTTTTTTCCTCCCCCTACAACCCGGAGTTGAGAGCAAAGTATTTAAGTCCTCCCTCTCAACCCTAACCTAAGTACAACCACAAGTAAGCAAGAATGATGAAATACAACCCCTAAGCACAGAACCCTAGCCCAATCCTACCCCTCCATCCCTTGCCCCATAACCCATGCCCCTCAGTATCAACGTACGCCCAGCTTGCCTGCCCGCGCGCGTCCGCCCAACAACCTGTTCCAGGTATCCACGTACCCGCGTGACCCAATCCGCGCGTCTTGCAATGCGCGGTCCGCCTGGTCCGCGCAAGCCGTCCGATCCGCGCAAGCTTTCCGATCCGCGCAAGCCTTCCAACCCAAGCAAGCTTTCCAATCCGCGCAAGCCTTCCGATCCGCGCAAGCCTTCCAATCCGCGCAAGCCTTCCAACCCAAGCAAGCTTTCCAATCCGCGCAAGCCTTCCAATCCGCGCAAGCCTTCCAACCCAAGCAAGCTTTCTGGTCCGCGCAATTCGTCGTCTCCCATCTCCAGGTGCTGAGCCCAACCCAACCGCTGCTGGGCCTACCTGACTGCTGCTGAGCCCGTGGCATGGCTAGCTGCAACAAAGCCCTTCCCATTGCTGAGCGTGCCGCCTGCAGCCCTTTCCTGACTCGCATCCATAAAAGAGCACCACATCCCCCCCCAACTTGAGTTCTGTCCCCAGAGATCTCCCACCATCTCACCTTCCGTAGTTATCCTTTCTCCTTTGTATTTAGCGCCTATACACAAAAAAAAGACATACGTTGTGCGCAATTGAGTAGCCTTTGGGCTTGTGAGTCCCTGAGCAAGAATAAGAACCGCGGGCAATATCCGCGCCTTGGAGAGAGAAGATCAGCGCCAGTGAGAAATTGGAAAAGGTGAGAAATCCGTGCCAGTGAGAGTCTGAAGGTGAGAAATCCGCGCCAGTGAGAGTCTGAAGGTGAGAAATCCACGCCAGTGAGAGTATACGCAAGAGTACATGGGGAGACAGAAAAGGAAGAATGAATAGATAAGAAGGAACAAGAGATTTTTTTTTTTTTTTTTGAGCCCGCGTCCTGCGTCCCAACTCCAACCTTCCACCCCGCGCTAGCTCCCCCCCAACTTTGCCGCTGTCCTCAGCCAACCGCGCCCCACCCATTGCCAGATCCGCGGAGTGTTGCCTCAACCAATCCCGCAGAGACCTTGTTTGCAAATTTTTGTCCCAGACCGCCTAGGTGCACCTCCCGCCGCCAAGATCTTCCTGCATCCTTTGAAATTTGAGCCCATCCGCGCGCAAAACCCAAATAAAAGAGAACACCCCCAGACGTCCTTACAACAACCCGCTGTGGAGGAGGAAAGAGGCTTTGAAACCCTTTCAATCCCAGCTCTCTCCTCCCCCACCCCGTCCACACAACATTCCTCGCCCTTTGCCGTTCTTGCGGCCTTGTTCTCCCCTCCGGAGATTTCTGACCGCTCCCTGCCCGCGTGTCCATTTGATCCTTCCGCTCCGCCCCACCATCTGTCCATTCCGCACCCGTCCTTTCCGTTGCTGCCACTACCCTTTCCAAATGCGCGCTCCCCGCCGTCAAAGAGGTCCGGCTCGGGTTGTGATTCTCCAACGCGTGGTCCTTCTCTTCCGCCGCCGCGTGTACCTTCTTTGCAAGATCCGTCCGCTGCTTGCCAATTCCCAAACTGCACGGAGCATCCATTTCCTGTTCCATTTTCCTTGCCCGCTTCCTGTCAGTAGGCCACACCGGTTCCATCAAGTCCCACTTCCCCAACACGTTCTTAGCCCCCACTGGGGAAACCAATTCCGCATTTGAATCCACTGTCCGGTCCCTTTGTCCCGTCGCCAATGGTTGTTGTCCTCCCCATTTGCGCACATGCGGGGCGCAGATGCGCTGGGAGACTGAATACTCTCCAGATAGGCCTCAAGGCCCCTTGCCACCTCTGCAAGTTTGCTAGCCCAAGAGATGGTTGCCGGTGGTGGGGCCGGAACATACTCTGCCCTGTAGTACTCCAGTTTGGCGTAGTCCACTTCCGCTTGCAACCGGGTCCCATCGCGCGCGCCTGCCTTGTAACCCAATTCCGCGGATGGCTTGAGATTGTCCTTCCAAAAGCAAGAACCGCACCTCCCCCATCTTGCCAGCATGTCCTCCTTCAGTTCCGGCCAATCCAGGTTCAGGTAGCCATCCATCTCCTCCACATCCCAACGCGCTTCCACGTCCTTGATGAACAGGACAACATGGCGCGCCTTCTCAAAATCCAAAAGGCCTTCAGAGTCCGCGATTGTTTCATACCGCAAGATGAATCGCTCCACTTCCGCAATGTTGAGTCAAATATGCGGATAAATCCATGGGGTAGCGCGGAAGCCGTGGGAGGAGGAAGGAAGAGAAGCAGCTGTTGGTAGCATCCGTGAGTACCTTTGAGAGACTTTGACAAAAGATCGTTCCCGGCCAGACCCCCAGATGTGGAAACTATCGGGGCAACTCCCCTTAAGTTGTCCTCGAGTTCCGGAAGTTATTGATCAAAGCGTCTGTAAGGAGATTGGATGCAGCCGTTCAAGAGAGAGAGAGGGAGAGAGAGAGATCAATAATAAGATGAATTCCTTCCTTTCCAATCCAATCCAATCCAATGCCATAAAAAGTGATATCCTAGATTGCAGTCCAGTCCGTGAAGTGAAGTGAAGTGTTTTTCTTTTTTTCCTCCCCCTACAACCCGGAGTTGAGAGCAAAGTATTTAAGTCCTCCCTCTCAACCCTAACCTAAGTACAACCACAAGTAAGCAAGAATGATGAAATACAACCCCTAAGCACAGAACCCTAGCCCAATCCTACCCCTCCATCCCTTGCCCCATAACCAATGCCCCTCAATATCAACGTACGCCCAGCTTGCCTGCCCGCGCGCGTCCGCCCAAAAACCCGTTCCAGGTATCCGCGTACCTGCGTGACCCAATCTGCGCGTCTTGCAATGAGCGGTCCGCCTGGTCGGCGCGAGCCGTCCGATCCGCGCAAGCTTTCCGATCCGCGCAAGCCTTCCGACCCAAGCAAGCTTTCCAATCCGCGCAAGCCTTCCGATCCGCGCAAGCCTTCCGACCAAAGCAAGCTTTCCAATCCGCGCAAGCCTTCCGACCCAAGCAAGCTTTCTGGTCTGCGCAATCCGTTTTCTCCTGTCTCCAGGTGCTGAGCCCAACCCAACCGCTGCTGGGCCTACCTGACTGCTGCTGATCCCGCAGCGCAGCTAGCTGCGACAAAGCCCTTCCCATTGCTGAGCGCGCTGCCTGCAGCCCTTTCCTGACTCGCGTCCATAAAAGAGCACCACACCGGAACAACTAGACACCCCAGAATGTTTGTTTCTCTATGTTTCTTTCTTATCTGGATTGTGGGGTCTTTGCTGGCTTGGGGTTTTTGCAGGAAGCGCGGGCGCGGTGCAAAGCTGGGTCCTGAAAAGTGAGGACAAGCCCCGCGGAACCAGGACGCGTGGGCAATCCCGCGGATGGGGGAAGCGGGACAAAGAGCAATTTGCGGGCGGTCTACGGGCGTCGCATGAAAAAAAGGGGTTCTTTTCTATTTTTCTTCTCTGTTGGTTTCTTTTTTTTCTCTTTTTCTTTCTCTCAGGATATCTCAAGGATGGGTGGCTGGTATGGGATTAGCTTGATTTGTTGAGGGGGTGCTCTAGCCGGTTCACAGCCGGGACAACTAGACACCCCAGAATTTCCATTCTCCTACTCTCTCTCTCTCTCTTCCCTTACGGTGGCGCGCGCTGGTGTTTTGGTTGTTGTGTTTGTTACAGGAAGGGTACGGGGAACTGTGTGGCAGTTCATCTGGGGCGGTCCAGGTGCCTCTTTTGGAATGGCTAGTCACTTACGGTTGCTCACAAAGCAAGTGCGCGGGCGCGGACTCAATCTTGGACTCACTCTCTCAAAGCGTGGCCGCGCACTTTTTTCTCAGAAGGTTAGGACCTCGCGCGGAGACATGTATTTTCTTAATGGAAAAGGGGAGCGCAGTACAAGCAACAAGAAGAGAAGAAAAGAGGAAAGGGAGAAGGGGAAAAGGGGGGGGAGATGCGCCTACGCCATCTTCATCATTTCCTCCATTTCTGCCCTCAAAGCCGCTAGTAAAGCCCGGAAAGACGCCAGGAGTTTGCTCTGGGATTCCGAGGATTGTGCGCCGGGGATCGCGAGGAAATTCAGGAGCATTGTGGTTGACCCTTCTGCAAAAGCCTTGAAGCCAGCCGCCGGGAGCGCCATTATGATCAGAATCTCCGGGATCTTGGGAGGGCTGGTTGGAGGAGCGGCCAGTGAAGATGGGGCCTCCCAGTAACCAACAGGGGGGCTCGGTCCAGCTGGAGGTGATGATGGGACGACAATTGGTGATGGAGGCGGAGGGGCGTTGGGGGTTGCAGGTCTCTCATCCAAGTCCGCTGGTGGCGCGGGCGGTGTCAGCGGTTTTGGGGGAGGAGGAGGGGGTGCTGGCGCGGCCGCGGGTCTTTCAAAGAGTCTTGGGTCCAGTACTGTTTGGTTCACGCCAACAGCAGCGGCCCAAGTGCGGGTTGCCGTGCGCCATTCCTCCAAAGTTTTGTATTCGCCCTGTTGCGGAGGTCCGGCCTGGCGGAGGGGTGATGCCGAGTCGCAGCTCAGGTGCGAAGTGGTGGGTGACAGAGCTTGGGGGCGGCGGGATGGAGGTGAACCGGGTGGTGTCCACAAGCCTTCCAAGATTGACTCGTCGTCCAAAACCACGAACGGGTCCGGGCAAGCCCTCTTGCGCGGCCTGGGGCGAGAGCCGGATTGGGGGGGAGCTCAAGGGATGCTGTCGCTAAGCAAGCAGCAACGATGCCCGCAACGGCAAACTACACAGGCGCGTCAACTGGGGATGATTGAACACGCGTGCCCGTTCCGGGCGCAGAACTCGCAAGGGAGCATGATGGCGATGGGTAGGAAGGAAGATGGGGAAGGTGGTAGTGGGAGTGGTAGGGGTGGAGTGGAAGTAGCAGAGGTGGTGGTATGGTGAAGCAATGGGAAACTTCTGGGGACAGAACTCAAGTTGGGGGGGGATGTGGTGTCAATTTATAGACACGGATTGGGAACTGCGTTGCGGCTGCGCGCTCAGCATTGGGGGCAAGCAGGCTCAGCATTAGGGTATGCGGAGTGCTCAGCAGCGGCAGCTGCTGGATCAGCAGCAGACGCTGTTTGGCTCCGCACCTGGTGGACGGGTCAGGCTCAGAATCAAATGCGGCGTGGGCGGCGATCCGCCCCGGAGATTGGATTTGGAAGGTAGTGCGCTTGACTAGGTTCGCGGGCGCGCCGGTTTGGATACGTAGGGGCGGAGCAATCCGCAGGCTATGAAGGAACGGATGAGCGTGCTGATCATGCCGGATATTACCGAACACCCACGACGGGCGCGGACAAACGGATACGGACAGGCGCGGGGGGCTCCAAGTAGGGCGCGGTGCAAGGACCGCGTCATGAGAAAGACAAACCAGATGGACGGAACGGCGTACGGACAACGGGGGAGTTTGGTACGGAGGAGGTGGGGAGAGGAGGCTAGGGTTTCTGTTTTGAGATTGTTTTCTGTGTTGTTGTCATACTGTTATTTGCGCGTGTATATAGGTTAGGGTTGAGAGGGAGGACTTATCCTCACTCTCAACTCCGGGTTAGATGGGGGAGGATGCATGGATGCGGAGGAGGAAGAATCACATCACATCATCAGACTGAATCACTCATCTCACCAGGAGATTAAAGGAACTCATACCAGATACACATCCAGGTGGAAATTTCTTAGGATTGAAGGATTGGCGATTTCTCTCTCTCTCTAATTTTCTTTATCTCTTATCTCCTTATTTCCATTTCTCATTTAAGTGCAACTTTGGACATCCTCATCTCCTTTCAAACGCAGGGAACCGTTAACTTCCAAACCTTGGGAAAATTATAGGGGGATAACCTTTATTCTTTCCACACCGGGAGGACCTACATATTGCCATTGGGCAAACCGGTGAACCTGGGGGCCTGTCAGCCACCGCCAGTGGAGCAGGTTAGGGCGAGGGCCCAACCCGCAGGGGCCGCTCAGGTGTCCCTTGGGATTGTCACCGGGCCCGAAACGTGGCGGGAACCCCGTGTGGAGGCGGAAGTTAGGACGTTGGTGGCAAAAAAGCGGATTGTGTCGGAAAAGATGGACGTGGATGGCAAGGAGCAGTCATTATATCAAGCTCTGAGGGTTGGGGCGCAAGGGTTGGGGGGCAATGCGCCGGCAATCAGCTCCGGAGGAAGAAGGAAGGCTGCGGAAATCGTTCGGCGAGTGATGGGGAGTGAGGTACCAATACCTCTCACGCTACAGGAGCTGGTCGCGGTCTCTCCGGTGGTTGTCAAGGAAATGGTCCAGGCGCTGAAGGAGCACAGTGGCGGCAGGATCCCGGCAACAGTGCAGCGCGTGAATGCAGCGACAGAGGAAGCAGAAAGTGAGTTGTGCCAATCAAAAGCCGTGTTGGTGCCGCTTGCCTATGTCTCACTGAAGATCGCGGGAAGGAAAGTGTGGGCGATGGTGGACAGTGGGTAGATGGTCAACCTGTTCCCATCAAAACTGGTGGATGAGTTGGGCCTGGTGCGGAGGAAGTGTGCTATGGGCTTGCGGGCGCTCAATGGGGGGGAATGTTGGGTAGATGGGGTGGTGGAGGAAGAAGAGGTGGAGGTTGCAAAGGTTTGGAAGCCGCTGTTGTTCCTCTCGGTCGAGTGCAGTGACATGATTTTGGGTTGGCGTTTCATGTTTGGATTCCGGGCCCAAATGACGTTCAACGCGGAGGAAGGGATGGAGGCACTGACGGTGGAGGACGTGTCCGGTGCAAGGTTGGAGACAACAATCTCTGACCACAGGAAGGGGAAATGGGTTCCATCGGCGGCGGTTGGCAAAGAGGCAGAGTCCAACGGTGGGGACGACCGCGAGGGCCGCCCTGCGGAGGGTTTTCCCTAGTCCACCGTGGGTACCGCGTGGGGAAGGCTCCCGCCTTGTGCGGGGGGTTGACTAGGGAGGAGCAAAAGGCGGAAGGAAGTGCGTGGAGGGCGCAAGCGGCAGAAGTAAGTCCTCTTCCTCAGTATGCACCACCGGAAGTTACTGTGTTTCAAAAACCCTACCATAGTGCCACGCTTGTGAGCAAAGGCAAGAGCCGCGGGTTGATTGTTGCCAGGATGCACAACAACAACAGCGGGTGCGTAAGGATGGTTAGGTGCAACGCGGGGCAATACAAGCCTGTGGCGCAAAAGGTCCAGCCCCGGAACAAGCCCCTGCGGCAGGGGCTGAAAGGGCCTCTGAGGCCAATCTCCTGGTCTTGGGATCCCTGGGTGAGTCCGTTGAGGAAGTTTGGGTGGGTAACGCAGTCGGCGCGGATCACAAACAAGCCAATCAAGGTGCTGAATTTTGGGCCGGCGGGGTGGTTGAGTACGGAGGAGAAGGATTTGTTAGCATCGGTGTTGGTGCTCCGGAAGAAGGCCCTTGCCTTCGGGCCCAACAAGCGCGGATTGCTGCAGGGAAAGGTTGGCAACCCCTATGTAATCCCCACGGTGCCGCACAAGCCCTGGAAAATCAAGCCAATTCCAATCCCTTGGACCGTGCGGGAACCCTTCTTGGAACTGGTCTGGGAGCGTGTGAGGACGGGGTTGTACAAGCAGTAAACATCAAGCTACTCTAGACCAATTTTCCTGGTTGTCAAACAGGACGGGAAGTTGCTTAGGATTGTTCACAACCTGCAGCGGCTTAACTTGTTCACTATCCGGGACGCGGGATTGCCTCCGCGCGTGGACAAGTTCCTGGAATCAATGGCGGGGCAGGCGTGTTACGGTTTGGTCAATGTAATGGGGGGGTATGATCAGCGCAAGCTCCATCCCGACTCGCGGCCGCTAACCGCGTTCAAGACAGGATTGGGAAGGATGCAGCTGACGCGGTTGCGGCAGGGGCCAACAAACTCAGTGGCTGTCTATAAAGCCCAGATGACATGGATCCTGCGGGACAACATACCAGACGGGGTTCTGATCTTCATCAAAGACACCGGTATCAAAGGACCAAAGACGGATTACGGGGGTGCGGTGCTAGAGGAGGCCCCAAAGATCCGCCGCTTCATCTGGGAGTATGCGCAGACATTAGAGCGGGTCTTGTTTTGAATTGAGGAGGCAGGGCTTACGGTATTGGGGGGTAAGTTGGCAGTTTGTGTTCCGGCGTTGGAAGTGCCAGGCCATGTGGTGGCTTTTGACGGCATGAGATTTGCGGCAAAGAAACAAAACAAGGTTCTCAAATGGCCAACCCTGCGGACACCCTTGCATATTCTCCAATTTCTGGGAATGTGCAGCTATGTTTGCATTTTCATCAAACGGTTCACGGAAGTTGCAAGTCTTCTGCAGGCGCTGACCCAGAAAGGCGCGGCATGGGAATGGACGGCGCAGTGTGACGCTGCCTTTGCAAAGCTCAAGGGGATTGTGGGCCGCAACATTGTCCTCTGCAACCTTGACTACAACGTGGGAGGGATCCGCTTGGCCATTGACTCTAGCAAGTTCAGCGCGGGCGGTGTCCTGAGGCAGGAGGAGGATGGTAAGGATAGGCCGGTTCTCTACAAGTCCGCGACTTTTACAGCAATGGAGAGTTGGTACTTGCAGCCAAAGTTAGAATTATGCGGAGTCACCAACATTGTGCAGAGGCTTCAGCACCTGCTCTGGGGGGTGCACTTTGAGCTTCTGGTTGATGCAGAGGCCCCGGCAAGGATGATCAATTCTCCAACGCTTCAAAACGCTCCTATGACTAGGTGGGTGGCATTTATCCAGCTCTTCACTTTTGGAGTGGTTCATGTTCCAGGGAAGGCGTTCACAATGCCCAACGCGCTGTCGCCGTATCCGCGGGAGGATCTGTTTGAGGGGGCAGAGCCCTTGGACATGGAGTCTCCGGTTATTTGTGTGGGTATGATGGAGATGGAGGTCACCCTTCCGCTGCAGCAGTCCGGGCGCTACGCAATCTTGTTCTCCTTCTTGCGGGATCTCCAGTTTCCCAAGGACGCGTCAGGAACAGAAAGTCTGTGGGCAAAGCGGCGGACAACCAACTTCTACATGCAGGACAGGCAACTGTGGCGGCAAAGTACCCCGGTGCCTTTGGTGGTTGCAAAATCAAGGAGGGACCAGGAAATGATTCTGAGGTTTCCTCGACAACAACCTTGGGCACCGGGGCGAGATCAAAACGCAGAGGCAGGTGAAGGCAAGGTTCTGGTGGCCGGGTGTGGTGCGCGCAGTACGGGAATGGGTGAAGTCTTGCAAAGCGTGTCAACGACGGAGTACTAGGCTGCCCAGGGAGGTGGGTCATCCTACAGGGGAGGATGCGTTGTTCAGGCGGGTCTCCCTTGACGTGGTCCACATAAAGGCAGGGAAGTTTGCGTACCTGCTGGTTGCGCGGGACAATCTGTCAGGTTGGGTAGAGGCTTGTCCTATGGTGAAGTTGTTGGGGGAGAAGGTTTCTCAGTTCTTGGAGGAAAATTGGTTCGCGCGGTACAGTTTTCTTTGCTTGGTCACTGTTGACGGATGCGCGGAGTTCTGGGGGCACTTGATGGCACTGGTACAGAGTTGCGGAGCTAAGTTTGGGCGGGTCATGGAATACTATCCAGAGGGTGCCGGGATGATTGAATGCGGCCATCAGCCCGTTAAGGAAGCCCTGGTAAAGATGTGTGGGGAGGACGGTAAACGGTGACAGGAGGCCCTTCCGGCGGTCCTCTTTGCATACAGGATCTTGGTCAAACGCTCAATGGGCTACTCGCCTTACAAACTTCTCTACGGACAGCATTTGGTGCTTCCGGTGGACATCAAGCTCAAAAACTTCTTGGGCCTGGACTGGTGGAAGGTGAAGACCTCTGCAGAACTTGTGGAAGCGCGCGCCAAACAGCTTCTCCAATGGGACAAGACTCTGGCAAAGGCCGCTGAAAGTTTGCGGAAGACAAGGATGGCTTTGGTCCGCTATTGGGACAAGCGCTGTTCCCACCGCCTCCGGGATCCGCTGCGGAAGGTTGACTTGGTTTTATTGTACAACCGGAGTCTGGAATCTCAGTGGGGACAGCTTTTTGCCAACCGATGGAACGGCCCCTTCCGTGTGGCATCCAAGTTCAAGGGCGGGAGCTACCAGCTCAAGGAATTGGACGGGGCGCTGCTCAAACGGAAGGCCGGGGCCTTGCACGTCAAGCGTTTCTTTGCGCCCGGCTCCACCTCCTTGGACGAGACGGCCGGGGATGGCGCAAACGCGGGGGACGGCATTGGAAGTTCAGGATCAGTGGACGGGCCGGATCCTTTGTCTGAGGAGGAGCCTGTGCCAACGCGCCACCTCGGAGGAGTGAAAGGCTACGAACCGCTGGGGAAAGCCGTCAACTTGGGGGGGAAGCAAGTAGGGTAAAGGTCTGATTTGGTGAGGGGGTGTCCTAGCCAGTTCACAGCAGGAATAACTAGACACCCCCAAATGTCCGTTCTCCTACTTCTTTTATATTTGATTGGCCTCTTGGATTGGTACTGGTTTTGGTTATAATTGATCACAGGGACGCGGGCGCGGCAGTAGTTGGGTCCGTAAACGCAAGGACAAGCCCCGCAGATTGGGCAATGCGGGACAAGGAGCAGGGGCCCTAAAAAAAAAAAAAATTTCTTTCCGCTTTTCTTGGGGTTTTTGTTTCCTTTTTTATGGGCTTGGTTCTTTTCATTGTTTCCTCTTTGCGGGGGACACGTACGGGAAAGGTCTGATTTGGTAAGGGGGTGTCCTAGTCGGTTCACAGCCGGAACAGCTAGACACCCCAGAATGTTTGTTTTCTCAACTTCTTTCTTTGCCTCTCTTGGATGACTGTGCGCGTGCTGGTTTAGGATTTTTGCGTTTGTTTCAGGATTGGGTACAGGGAACTGTGCGGCAGTTTGGCTGGGGCGGTCCAGGTACCTTCCAGGGAACTTTGTTGGCTCAGGACGTGGGTGTGGACTTTAATTTCACTCATTCTCACTCTTAACTCCGCCTTCATTCTCACTCCCACTCTCACTCAGGACGCGGGCACGGACCTCTTTCTCACTCACTCTTGCTCTCACTCGCGCTGATTGCTTTCAAGACGCGGATCTTGTGCGCAAAGGCTCTCAAAAGCCCGGAGGCTACTCAGGACGGCGTGGCAAAAGTCTATTTTTTTTTGCAAGTAGGCACAGAATAAGATACAACATGGGAAAGGAAGAAAGGGGGGGCGATCCGTCTACGTCGGACAAGTCCTCATCACCTCCTCCGCGTCCGCGTGAGCCGCTGCAGCTAAAGTCCAGAATGCTGCCAAGAGTTCCCGTTGGTCGCCGGTGGTGTGGGCGCAAGGGGCAGCCAGGAACCGCCAAAGGAGTCCGTCTGCGTTGTCCACCATTGCATCAAACCTTGCAAGTGGAACAGCCGGGAAAACGGGGATATCCGGAATCTTGGGTGGGCTGGGAGGAGGCGGGACTGGTGAAGAAGGGGTCCTTGGCGGACCATCAGGGGGGCTTGGTCCAGCAGGAGGCAACAATGAGATGACAACCGGCGACGCGGGTGGCAGAGGGGTGCCCCGTGGGGTCGGGGGCCTCTTGTCCAAGTCCAACAAATAAGGAGGAGCCGGAGTCGGAGGAGGAGCTGGGGCTGGGGTAGGGACCGGAGGAGGGCCAGCGTGGTGCCGGAGGATTTCATGGAGGCGTGGGTCCCTCGCGCCTTGCATGACCCAAACGCGGTCCGCCCAGAGCCGTAAGGCGGACCAATAAGCGGCAAAGTTTGGGTATTCCTCCTTCCGTGGGGGCCCTGCGCGGCGGAATGGGGAGGCGGAGTGCCGGATCAGTCCTGGGGGGGCGGGCACGAGGCAATCTGGGCGGAGTCCACGAGTCCTCAGAGATTGTTTCATCATCCAAAACCACAAACGGATCTGGACGGGCCCTCTTGCGCGGCAGGGGACGGGAACCGGATTGAGGAGGAGGACGTGGCATTTCCCCGCCAAGCAAGCAGCGTCAATGGCCACGACAACAAGAGTTTCAGGCACGTTGACCAGGAAAAATTGAGCATGCGAGCCCGTTCCGGGCGCAGAAGTCGCAGGGGACCATGATGGCGACGGAGCAGAAGGGGAGGAGGGGCTGGGGTGAGCTGGGGTGGGTGGGGAAGAGGTGGGTCGGTAGCGTGATGGGGGCAAGGAAGCAATGGGAGACCTCTGGGGACAGAACTCAACTTGGGGGGGGGATGTGGTGTTGTATTTATAACCTTGGGTTGAGAACTGCGTTGCAGGCTGCGCGCTCAGCAGTTGGGTAGTTCAGGCTCAGCATTTGGGTCCGCGCGGTCTCAGCAGTGCCTGCTGAGGGCTCAGCAGAAGCCGCTGCGGGCTCAGCAGTAGGAATTGGGGTGCTCAGCACCAGGTGCGGGTTGGGCCTACTCTGAGGGCTCCGGGCTGCGACCCGCCCAGGAAACGCAGACCAAGTGATGGAGCCGGCCCAACCAAGCTTGCAGGTGGCTAGTCCGGAAGGTGAGGGCGAGGCAATTGGGGGTTAGATGCGTGCGGGCCGACCTGCGGACCGCAAGGCCCACAGAAGCGCGCGGGCGGGAAAACCGGGGGGCTCCAAGTAGGGCGCAGCGGAGGGCCGCACCATGAGAAGGACAAACCGGGTGTACGTTGATATCAAGGGGCATGGGTTATGGGGCAAGGGATGGAGGGGTAGGTTTGGGCTAGGGTTCTGTGCTTAGGGGTTGTGTTTCATTGTTCTTTTGCGTTTGTGGTTGTACTTAGGTTAGGGTTCAAGGGGCGGATCCAAGTCCTCACCCTCAACTCTGGGTTGGGTTATGATCTATCTATCTATCAATCATCTATTGAGAAGACCACCAAGGAAAGGAATAGGAAGGATTGGGGGGAAAGGAATACATGTCATTATCTCTTTCTTCAGCTCACTACAGTTATTAACTCATTGCATCCAACCTCCTTACAGACGCCTGGACCAATAACTTCCGGACTTGCGGACAACTTAGGAGCGTAACTCTCCTTTGACTTCCACACTGGGCATAACAGCACACTGGCCTAGACAGGAAGGGAAAAACTCACTCTGAGCACTTTATAACAAAAATTCTGCAATAATAGGAAGGTTTTCAGAGCAGATGGGGTGGATTGCCTGACTAAACTTCAAGGGTTGATTGGTTTTTAAGAAATAAATAATAATACTACAGACTTGGTCATAAATCACTTTCTTAGACTCTTCATAATCACTTGACTAACAATGACACGGTGTCTTATTGATAATAATAATTCCTGGTAAACTGATGATAGAATAATGGATCCAAAGAGGTCTGTATAAGTACCTTTTTGGGGTGATTTTGAGCTTCTCAGTGAGCGTAGAGAGAGTTCTTCTCATGGGCTGAGGCTGGAAAGCCAGTCAGAGCAGGATTATCACGTCCACTTGGTTCTGTTAATCAGCTGACCTTAGATCTTCTGGATTTCTGTACTATTTTAGCCACAGGATCTGTTAATCTATTATAGCGTAAATTTGATCATTCTGCACTCATCCATCATTTTTACTATTAGTATTGCTTTAAAGTGAAAGGATTTGGACCTTTACTGATTTTTCATCATCTGCTGATCACGTAGATAATTTTCATAATTTTTATGAACACTCCTTGTAGTGTTTTGTGGTCTTCAAAGATCAGAGTCAATGATTTACGTGTTAATCCTTGATCTTTAATTTATTATTAAAAAATGTACTAAACTTAATTTTTATTGATTTTAATTAATTTTTGATCTTTTTAGATTATTAGTAATGCATATGTAAACTTTTTAAATATGCCAGGCAACCCCAATTAGGTTGTTGCTCTTTTGAGAGGTACCTGGTTGTCAGATTAGTCACAATGGATCCAGAAGCGGGGAACAGTCAGTTCAGATGTGCGCAGAGTGGGATCCGCTGCGTGCGTGGCAGAATTAGCTGCGCGCGGGTCTCTAGTACGCGGGAAACTTCTACTACAAGTAGGTAGGGGTATGTAATGATGTGGGTCTGCACGCCGGAATTGTGACATAACACATTTCCGTGTGTAACTCCTAAAATATACACAACACCTCAATTCTGAGTGAATTTTAGGTGTAAAGCCTATACGTGACAACACGTGTGAAATGTTGAAATGGCCAAAAGGTGCCATACTGGTGTTGTAATTTTTAGTACTTTTCTTTTTAATTATTTTGAAAATGTAAGGACTGGGATTTCAAAGGTGGGGTCAGTGAGTGACCCTACCTAATTTTGGGTGAGGAATCCATTTCTTTATGAAATTGATGGATTTCTCACTCCTTCTTTTGTTAATTAAGATATTCTTATTTTTCATAGTTTTGTGTTGCTATGACAGGTTGCTCTGTACAAAGTAGCAAGCTGACAATCATGGTCTGCAGGAATCACTCAAGGGCCCCTGCAAAATCTTCCCAGACACAATGTGCCTCTATCCTTTCAAATGTGGCCTTGCATGCCTCATCTATTTTCATTCTTTGTTCTTTGGAGTTTTCCGTGCCACTAGAGTAGTGGGATTAATTGGCTGGATTCCGGTTTTCTTTCTGTGGTTGAAAAGTTTATTGTTGTTCCGCCAGGGGCATGGTATCTTTTTCAGTGAAGCTTTCCAAGTCGCCTTTGTTGTTTCCATCTGTTTCTGTTTCCTCAGAAGGTGTTTCATGAGTTTTTATAGGATTTGGATTTGCTTCCTTCTTGTCTCTTACAGGTGGTTTGCTGTTGAATTTGGGTTCTAGGAGCAGTGGTTTTCCATTGCAGTCCAAAAATTTTGGTTTGGTATTGAATTCAAGAAATCTGAAACTCTTGGTGTCTTTCATCTTTCTATATTCTCTGAGTATTTTGTAAAACTGCAAGGTATTGTTAAAACCTTTAAGCCTCCCCATCTTCCCTGACGCCTTCAATTTAGTGTGGGCGCTCCTGGGTCCCAAGATATAGCTTTCCAGGTTTCCTATGGGATGGAAGTACCCCGGTGGCAGCTTGCAATTTTTGAATAGCTTATACAACATTTTTTTTTATTTATGAATTGGAATCTGTTTGATCAGTAAGTTTCAGCTTGGTAGGAGTACATTCCAAATCTTCTTGTGTGTCTTGGAATTTTACAGATTTTTTCTCAGAATTTCCAGGATAGTTCTGTTGAATCTTTTTCTCAGCCCGTTCTGTTCAGGTTTGTACAAATCTGAAATTTTTTGTTTAATGCCATTAGTTTTTCAGAAATTTCTCATGATCTCACACTTGAACTCCATCCCTCAATCCAAGTGAATGATCCATGGATAGTATTCAAAGATTTTTGCTTTGATGCTGATGACTTACATCAGAACAGGTTCAGCCTTTCTTATTGCTCTCAGCTAGAATTCACCCACAAATAAAGAGTGGCTGTTGAACAATGTTATAAAAAATCTGTGTCCTCCCTGGCTCATTGGTACTATGGTTCCTACCAGATCTAGAGTTAGCTCTTGGAAAGTAGGTTCAGCCCGCTTACGCTTACCTCCAAAACTACTTCTGTTCATATTTGCAATGGGGCAGGCTTCACACTTGTGGTTTTTTTTAAATAGAAGACCTAATTGGTTCCATATTTGACTGTCGCTGGCATGGCTCATGGCCTTATGAGTTCACTTGTCCCTAGATAAGAAGCTGAGGGGGTTTGTGGTTGTTTTGTTAACCTCTCATGGTAGGATTCTTACTTGGAAAAGATTGAGTGAAGGGAATTTATTCAGATATATTCCTTTAAGTGTGCATTGTATGGACAAATTGAAAAAATGAAAGAAATTAAGTTGGAATACCACATACCATCCTTCTGCTAACAAACCCTTCACAGAAAGTCAATTAGATGAAAAATCAGATACTAACAGTACATCCTTCAGCTTTATTACCCCACTATCAAATTTGATCCTGCTAGCTCCCTTTCCTTTGTACTTTATGTTACTTGTCTCAGAGTGTTTTAGTATTTATTTTAGCTGTGTTTGGTCTATGGATTTGAACAAGGATGGGTCATGCTAAGATTATTTCCAGTAATCTTTTGTTGTCTTTTTTAAAATCCTATTCATTTCTTTTCTTACTCTTATGTTGTCTCTACTCTTATCAAATCATCAATGGAGACTGCACAAGACATTGACAAAGATAATTCAATTCAAGAGCGCTCCAATTCTAGAGAACCTCACCCAGTTCCCCTGGCGGTTCATGCTCCAGGGGATCATTGCATCAATAATCCTTCAGTAACTTTAATCCCATCAACAAATCATGAACTGAAGCATCTAAATCTCAACAAACTAGTCAACCACCAACCAATTGACAACTGGCAGCCATCTCAAACATTGTAAGATCTCTGGACTTAAAACAACTTCTCAATCAGTAGAGTTTCCACTAAATTTTTCTTGCAGTTCCTTCAAGGCGCCTTATCCAATCTAATCAGTCAAGTGACTGGCTTTGTCTCTTTCATAACAGGCCATTCTCATGCAACTCTTACCAATTCATATTACCACAATTTTTTGAATTTTCTGTTTCCAGTTACTATCCCATTGGTTTTTTCTCATTGTCTCTCCATTGCTCATTGTCTATCAAGCTCAATTCTTCTCTTCTTTTTGAAATCAATCCTAGTCTGTTCTTGGTTACCAATCAAATTCTCCACATGATTAAAAGCCTCTGCGGCCATGGATCAACTGGGACCGTTGTAAGACTCCAAACGGTTCTAGGCCTGGGCAGTTCTGTGGAGGGGAAAGGTGCTGTTTAGGCTGCCCTCCTGAGTGTGACAAAAATATTTAAATGTAACCAAGATCAAGTTCCAGAACCTGGTAAATGAGGAATCAAGGAGTAGAGGATAAAGATGATAATAGTTTGGTAGCAACGGAAAAGCACTATCTGAGGCAAGATTATGCAGGGAAAAACTTGAACAAAAGAAGTTAAAGTCCCTTAAAGTTCAAAGAACAAAAGCTGTTGTATGTAAACAACTCCCACACGCTAATAACTCTGGTCGTCAGCAGAAGATTGGGGATGATCAACTCAAACCCAAGCAACCTCCAGGTTCTCAATGAACCTGCCCAACTCTCCGCAATCAAGCGCTTGAAGGGTACCAAATAACTGTGGGTGGCTGTACAGGACAAAGCAAAATGTTTAAGAAGCTCTAAAGCAAACAGTAACTGATTTGAAGCAAGGATAACCCCAAAACATCTCAAGGGACTCAAGAGTAGGCTGGCAGAATGCAACTCCAAAGAAGCTAAGGGCAGCTATAACACTCCAGGTCTTAAGCTTAATAAGACCTCTTCAATCAAATGTGATTGGCTCCAGAAAGGTGATCAGGGATCAGGACCAGTATGGTCAGAGAAAGGGATCAAGGAGTGGTATAACACACTCAAAAAATTCCAAAAGGCAGAATTTTTCTTTAACCAGCAAGGCTATTGGTTGGTGATAAGGATCAGGGATCAAGGGTTTGATTATGGAGGCTCAAGGATCAAGGGTGTGCTGATTTCATGCTGGATCATTCCATGCTCCCATGATCCACCCAAAAGGCAGGGGAGAGCCCCTCCTTATATGGGCAGGAGGCCCTGTTAGACTATGTACAACGTATTCTACAAATAGAGCAAAAAAAAGAAAAGGAAATCATGTGGTCACTCGCGTCCGTCCATAGATGGGCGCACGCAACAATACCGGAATCACCCACCCCTCATCCAAAGGCAGACGGGGTGGGAAAGAGAAATGAACCCAACGGCCGCGGATGTCGGCGGGAAGTAGTTGACACTCTTCACCCCTCGTCCAAAGGCGGAAGTGGGTGGGAGAGCCCCAGGAAAGGTGACAGATGAAGTCCATGAGAGCGTGGATGGGCGGATAGGAGATTGGCTTGAAACGGTTGAGTAAATCCTGACAGGCTTGAGATTCACAACTGATGGATCAAGTGAGATGGGAGATTTGACGGATCCAGGGATTTGCCAAATGCTTGGGGGTGCGGTCGGGATGGATTTGGTAAATCATGGATGAGCGCCGCGCAATGGTAGCAATGAGGAGATTGGGAGGCGCGACAACAAAGATGAGGACGCGCAATGACGACGGCGGAGATGACAAGCAACGCGCAATGGCAAGGATGATGAGCAACGCGGATGAAGGACGCGCGACGCGCAAGGCGCGCGGATAAAGGAAGCGCAGCGCGCGAGGCGCGACGCGCAACGCGCGCGGATGAAGGACGCGCAACGCGCAAGGCGCGCGGATAAAGGAAGCGCAGCGCGCGAGGCGCGACGCGCGACGCGCACGGATGAAGGAGTGGAACGCGCAAGGCGCAAGGCGCGACGCGCGCGGATAAAGGACGGTTTGGATGAGCCTGAGGATAAGTTTGTTTTTTTTTTTGTGATAACGGATGGTACGCTTGCGCAACAGTTTATGGGTTGAGGTCTTAAGGCCGCAAGGGTGTCCCGGATGGGGCACCACATTTCTCCCCAACTTACAGACTGTCCCTAGTCTGCTCCCGAGTTTGATGCCATAGAAAAAGAAAGGAAAGAAAGATTATTGAAACCAAAGAATGGCCATTTTGATCTCAAGAGTGGTTGAGAAAAAAAATATGTTGATCCGACCAAAAATCCTAGAAGTGGCTGAGATAAAATGAAGGAGGCGTCCCAAGTGCTCACACGCGTGGCATGAAGTAGAGTTTTCACAAAACAACAAGGATCTTGCCCAGATGGTGCACAATTGGGAGGACTTACTTCCGGACCAAGTTGCCTCCACGAGAGTGAAATTTCTTGACCTGATTAGCAGAGAACCCTCTGGCCATCTGAGTACCATCCAGCTCCTCCAAAAGATATGATCCACCTCTAACTTGACGGACTACTCGGTAAGGACCATTCCAGCGGTTAGAGAAAAGCTTTCCCCACTGAGTTTCCAAGGAACGATTATAAGCCAATACCAGGTCACCAGGGTTTAAAGGGTTGCTGATTTGATTTAATTGTTTATCTTCCCAATACTGAACTGATTTTGCTCTTGATTCCATCATCTTCTGATAAGCTTCGTTACGAATATCTTCACTCCGCTCTAGTTGCTTTGATCTGGCAACTAATAGGTCAGTAGTTGAGGAAACTTGTTCCCAAGAGATGCCCAGGAAAGACTCCATTTCAAGATCAAGAGGAAAAACAGCCCTCTGACCAAAGATGATTTCATAAGGAGAGTAACCAGTGGTTCGCTTGGTGGAAATTTGATCAGAGAAGAGGACCAAGGGGAGAAACTTTTGACAATTCTTGCCACTTTCACCCGCCAATTTGACAAGAGCAGCCTTCAAAGGAGCATGGCCTCTTTCCACCATTCCTTGTCCTTCAGGGTAATAGGTAGTAGTAACTCTATGTTGTCCAGGGAGCGATTGGATCATTTCAGCAAGTTTTCCACCAAATTCCAAGCCACCATCCGTAGAATAAGATCGGGCCAAGCCATAACGCATTTTCCAAGTCTCTTGAAGGAAAGCTGCTACTGATTCAGAGCTGAGGTTCTTAAGAAACTTTGCTTCAACCCATCCAGAAAAATAATCTCTAGCCACAATGAGGTACTTAGCTCCACCAGCCTTAATGTGAACCACATCCATAGCAATCCTCCCAAAGACAGTGTACTCTCCAGTGGGGTAACAAATTTTGGCCAGGCGCCTAAGATCACGTTTCTGGCACACTTCACAACTCCTACACCATTGAGCAACAGATTTATTCAGGGATGGCCACCAGAATCGTTTGGATATTTGTTGATAAGTTTTGGTTTCCCCACAATGACCAAGGCCTTCATGGAGATTTTCCAGGATGGAATCTTGCTTAGAAGGGATAGTGACCACAACAAGTGCACAAGGAGTTGCTCTTTTCACAAGCCTAGAACTTTGGACAAAGAATTTGGAGGACTTCCTTTGAAGGGACCAAAATTCTTTGACAGAGAGATCAGGGGGTCTTTGGAGAGTTGAAAGGTACTGCTCCAACTTAAGCCAGAAACCTTGCTGGAAACCAGAGTAATTTTGGGAGGAGAAGGCAAAGACAGGGCGGACAAAGGGTTCTTCCTCATCAAAATCCATTCCAACCTCTGATTCATTGTCTCCAATAGGTCTTCAAGATAAACCATCAGGCATGGTGAAAGATTTTCCAGGCCTGTGAACAATATCAAAAGAGAAAAACTGGATGAAAGCCACCCAACAAGTCATCGGAGCATTTGGGAGGCCGGGGGCGTTTATCATTTCAATAATAGATTGTGCATTGACTTATAACTCGAATTGTTGACCCCAAAGGACAGTCTGAAGCTTCTTCAACATTCGGGCCACACCGCAAAGTTCCAGTTTTGGCTGGGAGTACCTGGATTCCACATCTGAGAAAAGAAGAGATTCATACAGAGCAGGACAATCCAAACCATTTTCATCTTCCTGGGTAAGAACAGCCCCAACAGATTGATAGCTCGAGTCCACTGCCAGCTTGATTTTGCCGGCTCTGGGTCCATAAGTGATCTTTTTCAAAACAATGTCTTTCCCAACAATTGTTTTGAGCAACTGAAATGATTGTTTGCAGTCTTGGGTCCAAATCCATTCAGCATCCTTCCTGGTTAAGCGACGCAAGGGAATACAGATTTTGGATAATGAGGGAATGAAGATCCTGAAATAAGTTACAACACCTAGGAAACCTCTAACTTCCATTGGATTTATTGGAATAGGCCAGGAGATGATTTTGTTTACTTTAGAGTGTGCCATCCTTCTTCCTTCCTTGCAGACTATATGACCAACGATTTCCAAGGCAGGGACACAGGCGGCAAATTTTGATCCAGAGACAGTAAGGGCAGATTCCTTGATTCAAAACAAAATTCTTTCCAAGACAGTAGCATACTCCCAGACAAATTGTCGGATTCCTGAGTGCCCAGGTAAGAGCTCATTATCATAGTCAGAAACTGGCCCTTTAATCCCACCATCATTGATAAAGATACCCTCATGATCTGGGATTTTGTCCTGGAGGATCCACATCATCTGAGCCTGATAGACTGCAACCGAGTTGGTGGCACCTTGAGGCAATTGAGTCAGCTGAAATAGACCAAGGGGAGTATTGAAAGTAGTGAGGGGACAAGAAATAGGGTGCAAGGATCATTTGTCATAGCCACCCATAATGTCACCTAGACCATAGCAAGCTCTCCCAGAGAAGGATTCAACAAATTCTTCAGTGGCAGGCGGCACGCCAGAGTCTTTAATAGTAACTTTATTAAGAGGTTGGAGATCATGAACTACTCTAAGTTTACCATTAATCTTTAGAAAACAGAAAACAGGACTGGAATAGCTAGAAGTCAATTTTTTGTATAAACCAGTTTGGACTTGTTTGCGGACCAACTTGATGAATTTGTCAACTTTAGCAGCAGGGATTGGGATCTTTTTCTTTTGCCAAGGGTCATGTTCAACTACAGGGATGATGTAAGGAAGACCATAGGATTCTTTCAAGAGTCCTCTCTCTTCTTCACAGAATGCAATAGATTTTTCCCTTAGAGACAAGATATTTTTGATCAAATTTAACTCATCAGGAAGAAGCCATCCATCTGGACCAAAGTTGACCACTTTCAGACGTTCTTCAGTGACCCAACCAGAGGGAATAAATGGACCAGTGAGGGATTTGGATAGACCACAGTAAGGATTGCGGGATAGCGGAGGACGCATAAGAGGAGGGTTGAGGTTGAGAGGCATTGGTTGGTTGACTGGCTGGACCTTCTTTGCAACTGGTTTGTAATTGGTGGAAAAGGAGAGGAATCCCTTCTTCCTCCAAGCATTAACCAGTGAGATCTGACTATGAAAACTGAGGCCATGTTCCAACATCTTCCAAGTCCGATGTTCTGCTACGTCCTTGAAAGGTACCTTTGGATCAGGGTGGGAAATGAACTACAAATCACTCTCAATCAAATTGTTAATCAAATCCACGCCTCAATTTACAGCCAAAAACTACAGCATGTGGCGGCAAAAGTTTGAGAAACTATGTAAATTCCAAGGCATATTCAAAATCATGAACAATC